>JASTVB010000045.1:0-116138 GCA_031125705.1 Saccharomycopsis babjevae | reverse complement strand
AGTTTCTGCATAGAGTGACGTTTTTACGTGATATATTAGTTTAGTAATTCTAAAATCGTTCAAATTACTTTTTGAAGTAGTAATACCACCAGATAGCAGCCCAACTTCGAGAATTATAGCCTTTCGAGTTTACTTTTATTAATAAAGAAAATGAGGTTTACGTACTAAGCGATCGATGCATTAGGATTAAGTAATCTAGATGACATAACTTTTTTTACATAAACAGCGCGCGATTAGATTATATTTTTGAGTAAATTATCTAGAATCTTCTTAAGATAATATTTACCGAAAAATTATTTAATATCGTTTCACTCAATACTAAATGCATGAGAAACAACGTGCACAAACTAAAAAACCAGCAAAAAGGGAGACGCTAATACAAAGTTGGTAAAACCAAAGATACAAATCAGTATTTATTGTTTTCATATTATTATGGTATTTCTTGCATAAAAATTTAGTTAGTGAAAATCTCGCTACATTTTTCAACTGAATTTTTGAAGATACATAATTTTACTCTTATTCTGTTTGAGTTGCTTGGCATTACTTAGAGATTGAATTACAATTCAAAACTAAATTTTTACGGTAGATAGACCACGGGTTGATAAGAGCATGTCTTTGATATTCACTTATTATTATACTAATAATCATTAACATCACAATACTCGACTCTATACACCAACAAAATCAATAATGTATATTTTCAAATAGAAATCATCTAGATTGCAAAAATTTTAAAAAATTACAAATTTTGCAGACATTCTATAGAATTGCTTTTTAATAGATAAAGTTCATCTCGCTAACCAAACTAGAATGAATTCCGGTTTTTTCGGAGCTAAAAAGTATAAGTATGACCAAACGCACTGCGCAGAAAAAGTGCACTGAGAATGCATCTTCAAATTTATGTGTACATGCAAATAATCTTTTTGTAATTAACATTTCTTTAACACAAATTCAACTCAGTGGCTTCTTTCTATAGACTGCTTTTTGTGATCGATATTATCAATCGCTTCGTCATGAGAGAGAAAATGGAAACTTTTCGTTGGTAAATAATGGTTAAATATTTTAGCATTTACTGCTAACTAATTAATTTAATTAGGAATAGAACATCTGAAGAAATAGGTAACAAATCTGCAACTTTCTGTTGTCGGCAAGGAAAGCAAGACAGTTATTTTGACTTTAATTATATTGTAAACATAAAATATTCAAAAACGCAAAAGAAAAAAAAAAAAAAAAAAAAAAAAAAAAAGAATCCTATGCATAAGTTAAATTTTTTCAAGCCAATACTACATCTAACGACCGATTCAAAATTACATGAAAAAGTAAATTTTTAAAATATGAAGCCTATACAAAAAGACTTGATTATTAATATGGCTTTAATATATTGATACATTATCATCTATATTAGAAACTGCCTGATTATAAATATATCGAATCTAGAATATAAAAGGAGAAATATCTTGTGAGAAAATTATTGAGATTCTTTATCTCTACAATTCCTCGATTCAATTTCAAATTTATTTATTTTCAGTAAACCGCATATATTAGTAGATTAAGATTTTTAAGTGAATCCTAATTTTTTACTTATCTCATCTGTTAATTGATTTCTCATTGATATTTTGAGAGGTATCGTATTATTCTTTTTTCATATTTCCCTCTATGCCTATGTTTTCCTGTTCGTTTGTTAATCTTTAATAGTTAGAAAATATAGGAAAGAGGCTAAATTTTATGTTGATCTATTTTCTTGATATCCTTCTGTTGACTGGAACATATTGTTAAGCGACCAGCGTCCCATTACTTTTTTTTCGAGCCATATTAACCTGCTGACTTTGCAGAGATTCTTGCTCGATATCAGAATCACTATTTACATTAATAGTCATTCTTATTTGAGAGAGATAATATATTTTATATTAATTTCTTGTCTATTCTATATTTCCTTCTGTTCTTCAAGATCATTTCTTTATAGGAAATCGATCTCCTTATATCCTTTATTTCTTATTCATTGCAAGTCTTCCAAGGGACAGCCCCTTTCTATAGCACAGCCTCAACTAAGCCTAGCTTCGCCTCCTCGTAGCCTATAGACGGAAGATATTTGATAGCATAATGAGTAAGTATTTCACTAGAGTAATACTGGCTCAACACTTTTTACAGGATGAAATATTCATTCCCTCAAGATGATATATTTCAACATGCATATTTAGCAGGCCAATTTTTGTTCGACTATCATATCATATCAATACCTGAGTGACCCAGAATATCCTCCCTTTTTTCGGGTTTCTTTTTCTGGTATTACATATTTCATAATATTATTTTTTTTTAAAAACAAACATATTTCTTTGCTTTTAAGTTTCCTTATGGATACTTCTTGACGAAATTACCTTAAGTTAGTTGTCTTTATTAATTATTGTGTACTTCTATGATTGCATATTGTTGATACTCGATACTTGTTACCTTTTCAAATTCTCTGTTTTTCATTCTGTTTTACTCATATTTTAACATTAACTGCATTTTAATTCGTTATATGTTTGTTAATTTCAATCATTCAATGTATATTCTAATAATCTCCCCTTCACTTTTATTAGCATTCTCGCTTCAATTGAAAAAGAAGTGCCTGTCTCGTTTCTAACCATCATTTTTGTCGTGAGCCCTGCTTCTTCATATTTTCAAAACGTGATTTGCACAAGAATTTTGATTATACTTGATTACTGAGAACACAAAGAAACTTGTTATTCTCTTTTGCTTTACATTAAAGCATATATGGTTGCGACAAATAACCTTGATATCTAACAATAATAGCATTATTAAAATGTGAACACCTGGCTATGCTCGTGATTAAGTTTGTTTCAACCAAAATACTTCGAATTGCCTGAATGGCGCACAATTGTCCCGACCAGTTTGATCTCAACTATGGTAAGAATCCTAAATATTCAAAATCGTTCACTCAAAAATGTTGGAAGCCCGTAGGTACAACTTTTTTTTTTTTCTCGCTTGACAAAAAAAAGCAGTCTTCTTTTCCTACCATGACTTCAGCTATATGTTAAACTTGCGTTTGATTTCTCCTAAATGAGTCAGACCAAGTACATATGACTAAATAGTTAAACATTTCAAAACTGATCTATATATATATATATATATATATATATATATTTATACTCACATAAATATTTTGTTTAATAGTTACTTTCAGGAGACTTTTTTTTATCCTTTGTTGTGTTATCATTCTTTCAAATATTTAGTTGTGCAATCATACAACATGACTAAGCAATTCAAGCAAGTAGATGTATTTACCAACAAGAAATTCAGAGGAAACCCTGTTGCCGTGTTTTTCGATGCTGACGATTTAACTGACCAAGAAATGCTACAGATAGCCAACTGGACAAATTTGTCTGAAACTACATTTGTTTTGAAGCCAACTGTGCCAGAAGCATCTTACAGGCTTCGAATTTTTACCACTGTCGGTGAACTTCCATTTGCTGGTCATCCTACAATTGGTAGCTGCTTCGCCTTGTTAGAGCTGGGCCTAATAAAACCTAATAGTGAAGGAAAATTCATTCAAGAATGTAAGGCAGGTTTAGTGGAAGTTACACCGCTCGGGGATTTCGATGACTTAGCTGATTTTCAATTAATGTTCAAGCTACCATACTATAACTTCAAGGAATTAATGAATCCAAATATTGAATTGAAAGAAATTGCTAAAGCGTTGGGAAATATCCCAGTCTCTTTGATTATTAATGTTCCTACACTAGTGGATGATGGGCCAAAATGGCTAGTTGTTCAATTGAAATCTAATCAAGAAGTTTTAAATTTGACTCCGGATTTAGATTATCTTAAAAATATTTCAAGTAAGTATGGGTGGACAGGTATATCTGTTTTTGGAAAAGAGCTTAGTTCTGAAAATGTATTTGAATTGAGAAACTTTGCTCCAGCTGTTGGTTGTCTGGAAGATCCTGCTTGTGGCTCAGGTGCTGGCAGTGTGGGAGCTTATCTTGCTGCAAAATTGAAATCCAATCATACAGTATTACAATTGTATCAAGGTAGAAAGATTATGAGAGATGCCTCTATTTCAGTGAAAATTGAAAAAACTGACAGCATATCAGTTTATGTTGCTGGGCAAGCCATAACCTGTGTTACTGGCTCCTATTAACACATTAATGCTTTTTTTTTTTTCTCTCATAGACAAATATTTTTTTTAGCACAAAACTGGCAAATAATGAATCAAATAAAAATATTTCATAATTGAACTATCAATTTCAGTTCTTCAAATTACGAAATATGAATGATGAGGTGTTTGAATAAATCAAAATCTAAAATCAGCATAGGCAAATCGACGTCAAAAATTTCAAGAGTGTACATGTGGAATATGAAGTTGATTAGTTTTTTTATCTTGACAAGATATTCCAGATATAAATACATATCAAATGGATAATAGTCGTTGAAAATTAAATCGAAATTTTCATATTCTTTAAAAGATTAATGAATAGCAATAGTAATCGTCTTCCAAAATACTTAAAAAAGCGATTTGAACGCGTTCGTTTTTTATCACTCCGCTGTTTGAAAGCTACGAAACTTTTATCAATGTTAATCTTTAACATGAAAGTATAAAAAATGTACCCATCGCAAATAACTCTGGATCCTCTTCTGACCAATTTATTTAGTAGTATTGTCCTTACTAGCTAATATTGCCGTAGCACTACCCGCGAAAGATCCTCTGAGTTCTCTTTTCTTTTTTCAAAATAGATAGACAAAATTAATTATTGTTTTGTCCTTACAAACCAAACATAAAAAAATAATCAATCAAGGGTGCTACTATCTGTTGAGCCAGTAGTACATCCAAAGATCCAAAGGCTGGCTCAATATTATATGAAATATTAATTGTATAACAAAGTAGGCCTATTATGAGAATATCGGATTTGGAATACATATTAATAAAGTGTCCGACGAAAATAGAAAGATCAGAATATGATTAAAAAAGGAAAATATATATAATATATACAAGAAAATAATATATTTTCTATGTTATTTCTATTTTGTTGATTTTTGGAGGTGATTGGGTATTCTGAAACAAAACACGAAACACAAAACAAAGTATTTTGATCACCGCATCTTCATTGAGATGCTTGTTCAGATTTGTATGTGAAGCTTTATTGCCAGAAGTTGGTAAAGCACAATATTTTGGGTTAGAAATTAGGTTGAGAGTTGTTACTGGATTGGAACCTTAAAAAAAGCTGTGATTCATAACAAAACAGAAGAATATAATTATTCTTTCTTACCTTATACTTTTTAATTTTATAGATATGAGAAAAGGCAGCAAAATGAGCGATAGGTAATACTTCTGAGAATTAAAAGCAAACTTGAAATATCTTTTTTGTTTGTCGAACAGATCACTTTATATATAAATAGTAGATATATGTATGGTTTTTTTTAATCAATCATTAAAAATCCTTGGGTAACGTTGGATCTAACTCCCTAGAAGAAAATACATCAAATGAATCGAATGAATCTAAAAATTGTTCCATTTGATGGTGCAAGTTGGTATGCGCTTTGCTCTTATCTGACCGTCCTCTTTCATTAACTTGTTTAATTTTAGTATCAATGACATTTGCTTCCAAAAACTTCTTGATCATCACATTTAAATGCTGGCTTATATCGTCTTTATATTGTATTTCGAATATATTGACTACCGGTATTAAAAAAATCAGTAAAATCAATTAAGGGCTGCTTACTGAATTCCAAAAATTCAATAAAATGGCAAATCTTGTTTTTAACAAAAGCTCTATCATCTGTCGTACGTCTTTATTCAAAAGGTTTCTAATAATCAAATGAATTAACTGAAAGTAGTTTGCTATTACCGCTCCGAAAGATCTAGAAAGTAAGTAGTATTTATTATAATCTTTTTTCCAAAAACAACTGCAAATTTGTTATCAAATAGTCTCTGAGACTATCATAAAAATTAAGGTGTGACCTGGTTTTCTTCATAAGCGTTTCTCCACCTACATGAAGTAGTAAAAGACTTGTGAAAAACTTCGCATGAAATATTTTTGTTAACCAAAAATTTTTTGCTTCTCCCAAGTTTTCTTGGATGAGCTTGGAGCCCGGTCTTAATTCCCAAATCATTGAGTCTTTTATTTCGTCAAAACTTTGATTCAATCGATTGAATAAGCCAAGGCTATTAGTTCGCAATGATCCGCTTGGTGACAAAAAATCACTATACATTTCGGATATGGTTTTCGACACTCTGAGGTTGTACAGCTTGATATAACTTTTCAATTGTTTTCTTTCCAATAAAGACTGCGAAGAAATCTGTGAATCATTGATAATTGCTTCAATAGAATTAGGGTATAAACATGTTATATCATAATTAGAAATGAGAACTCTTTCGTTATTGAATAAAAAACATTTTTTATGAAAAATATAAAGTTCCCACATTATAGATCTTTTTAGTTCTGCTGCCACCTCTGTTAGCGCTACATATAACTCTCTTCTATTCAAACCTAATTCAATAGCACATTTTATAGCATCTGCTAAGATGACGTTATAACACTCTGGATATAGATTAACCTCACCACTTGATAATAACTGTACCATGCCAACAAGAAAATCAAACAAGTTGTTTCTAGTGTTGAAGAGAGCCGCTTTATAAATAAATAAAGAAAATTTTCAAACAATTGTTATGTAGCTGTTTAAGAGGTGCAGGCTCCAACTCCACTGCGCAAAGAGTAAACGAAAACAAAATCAAAAACTTACTACTCAAAATTGAAGATTTTTTATCTTTGCAAAAATCATTCAACAAGTCCAATAAATGGGATTTAGGAACAAAACCATTCATGTATGGGTTCGCATGATGGATATTAATTAGATGTAAAACAGTTTCTTTATCTATATTAAATAACATTAACTCCAGTAGGCAAAGTGGTTCAGACCAAGCAGATTTGAACTGAAAATAGTTATCTAAGGATTATGCAAAAGCTTTTTGCATAAACGACTCTAGATACATCTTTGTAAAAATGCTTTGATTGTATGTTGAGGTATGTTCTATCACTTTTTCAATAAACCAGCTGAAGCCATCCTGTGAGAAAATAGAGGAGTGTGAATATAGTCCAAAAATTGAAGACATTTGTTCATGTTTACAGCATATCTATTTTTCCTGAAATTCTCTGATAATGCAGTTTCTCTGGATAGAGACGAATTTTAGATGTCCTTTGTGTCATTATTGCTGATAGATTACTCAAGTAACTTATTCAAGGAGTCTATATGTGCAATCAAATTTCTATCGCTATTATTTTGAAGTTCCTCCTGTGATAAGGAAGCTAAATTCGTAAGTAATTTTGATACTTTGCTCAGGACCGTGCTTTTGTTTTTGGCAGCACTTAGGAGTATCGACGATTCATAAGAACAGCATGTTTTATAGTTAATGCAATTTATACATGGAAGTAGCCCATTACATTTGATCTTTCTAAGCCTACAATAATCACAAGCTTTTAATGTTCTATTGGAAATCTTTGATTCTTTTTTGGTAAGTTTTTTTGGAGGATCATTTTTTATTGGCATGCTGATATGAGTAAAAAACTAAGGCTATTGTGGCATAACCGATTTCTCTGTTTTAGCAAATTTGCTGTATATTTCTGTTGATAATGATTTAATTTAATTGATATAATTTAGCTTTCTTTACAATAGGCTTCTTTCTCAATGATCTTTCGCAAGAATAGAATAAAGAAATTATTCATGTTGAAATGTTTACTTATTCAGTTGCGTTATTGAGTAGTATGAAGTTGCTTATCTTATTCCACGGAAGACATTATTTCTTCACCGTGGAAGAGAAAGCATGACACTACAGAAAAAAAAAAAAACGAAACTTATAAACGCAGGGTCAAATTTCTTTTACAATATTATCTCTTCGTGAGGCTGAATTGCGTACGATGATCATCGCTGTTTTTAGTTTGTCAGAATATGAATCAAATAACGCTTAAGAGGCTTCGTAAAAAAAAAATTAGCCTTATGCTTAGAAACACATTTGAGGCGTTGAGCAGAGTACTAGCAGACTTTTATTATAGTGTTTCTTCACAAAAATGCGGTTTGATCAAATAAAAATTGTTCGTGTTCCCTTGAATTTTTCCAACGGTTCCGTGGTTAAGATTGTGTTCCGTGAATCGTGTCCGTGAAACTTTTCAAATGGTTCCGTGGTTTAAGTTGAAATGTGCAGATGGTATCACAATATCATCTCGAAGATTATATATAAATACCAATCTCTTTAATGAAACCTTGATATGAATTTTGTAATAAAATATATTTAGAATTAAATTTACTTTTCAAAATAAATATATCTAACACTAACCTACATTCACACTATCAACATATTTAATAATGACTGACCTTACTCTATATCAGTACACGCCAACAAGCGCAGGAGCTGCTATTTTTGGAGTTTTATTTACTGCAATTTTAGTGGGCCATCTTTTCGTCATTTTTATAGGTTATTTCAAACTGAAGCAACAAACTTGGAAGTTTGTATCATCTAATGAGAGTGTTTATGAAACTTCAAAGAATCAGAAAAATCAAATTATAATACGTAAATTTAAAAAACAAATTCTTCCTATGTTTGTCCCTTTAGTTCTTGGTGTGCTAATGGAAGCAATCGGCTATTTTGCGAGAATTCCTTCACATTCAAACAAAGACCTATTGCCACCATATATTATACAATCTGTTTTATTGTTGATTGCACCTTCTTTTATTGCAGCTACAATTTACATGATATTTGGTAGAATGATGAGATTGTTGAATGCACATGACCTTTCGATAACAAGCTTAAAGTTTCAGACAACATTCTTTGTCATTGGAGATGTTTTAAGTTTCTTTATCCAATCTGCAGGTGCTGGTATGATGGCCACTTCTAATGATACTGACTTACCAAAAAACCTTGTTGTTACTGGGTTGATCGTTCAAATCTGTTTTTTCTTTATCTTCATTGTTTCGGAAATCAAATTTACTTATTTGGCCAACAAAAAGTTTTTGACACCATCTTATCATACAAGGGATAACCTCATTTTTGGCATAATACCAATGACTTGGAAACTTAAATTTGATTGTTTCAAGTGTTTTTATTTTTGTCAGATGCATTGTGAGAGTACTTGAGTTTGCACAAGGTTTCACTGGGTACATAATATGGCACGAGGTTTACATTTATGTATTTGATGGTCTATTAATGATGATTCTTTCTTTTATGTTGATAATTATGAGACCGGACTTGATTTTGTTTCACCTTATGAAAGCTGAATGATTGAAAAATCGAATATTGCTCATTCTATTTTATTCTTCAGAAAATGAATGATAAAGTATTAATTCAATTGTCCATATCAATTCTATTGAATCTTAACCATTTAAAAAAATTTGGTTTTACTTAACTACGACGCACGTATTCTTTATTCCCAGTAATTCTGAGTCTCGTTTATCATGATCTGAAGGATTCCGAATAACTAACAATAGTTTAATCACTCACAAAATATAAGCAAAAGACAATCAAGAATAACATACAAATCTAGTTGAAAAAGGAGAAGAAAATATGTGAAACCAGCTCTACTCAACGTAAATGCTGCTTAGAAGACAGTAAAAATACAATACTACATCCTACATACACTTCAAACTATATTTCTTTATTTTTATATAATAATAACTTATTGAAGATAGAAGGGAACTATTTTTTACTAATATCATAGTAAAGCATCTCTATGTGTAAGATAGTATAAAGCATGGCCAGTATTCTAGGTTGATCACATATTCAAATTTTTTTCTGAAAAATCACCGATTCGAGAATCCATTCACCTATAAAACAGTCACGTTATTTTTATAGAATTAAAGAATCCAATATTTAAGTATCAAATTTCGGAATTTTTGTCTGGCAATACGGAAACTGAAACTTCAGTATTTGCTATACGGAATTGCGGAATCAATAAACATACATCTTAGTAAAAGCATAAAACGTCTCATATTTAAGCGAGGTAACAAACGTAGTGAAATCAGTAATACGAGAAGTTATCTATTCTGGTTTTCAGGAGGCATCGTAGTATCAACAATGGATTGTATCAATAAATTCTGTTGATTTTTATGATTGACGAACTAAGATAGAATTGATATCTATAAGCCCACATTCTTCTAAATTACATAGTATTTGTTTACTTATTTGATTTTATTATACTCATAAAAGCAACGGAAAAAAGTGATATTACATCGATTTGCGCTGATAGCGAATTGAAGAAAAAAGATGTAGACGTGAGCCCAGATTTTGTGTAGCCTCAAACGATGGTTCTGCAAAATGTGATTCTAAGGAATGTTTGGAAGCTTCTAGCAATGTGTCTGATGTTATTCATATTCCTGAGGGCGATCATGATACAACTTATGTTTGTCTGTAAAAAAAAAACAAAATGATAATTCCAAGGTCGAAACTATGTCTTATTCAATTTTTCCATAATTTCAGACTCCAGATTATCCCAATTAAGTGTGTCATGGATGGGCAGTTACTCAAATCAGAGGTATAAAATTTGTTAAAACAAGTAGGTAAATGTCAGATTAATGCTTCTCAAATTTAAAAGTTATATCGAAAAATATTTTAAAGTATTCAATTTTGTTCAATAGATCCCTTTGAAGTAATCAAATCTATCAGTATTATTATAAATTGATACTTTCAAAAACAAACCAGTGCAAAAAGTTATTGCTATGGCAAAACAATATATCATATCTGTTGAGCCAGTATTATCTTATGGAATACGTGCTCATAATAATACCATAGATCTTTCTTCTATAGGCTATAGTAGACTGAGATAGGCTATAGTATGCTGAGATAGGCTATTGTAGTCTAAGTCTATTATATGCGATATGCGGGGAATAAGCCCCGGGAAGATCTATAATGACTAAGAAATAAGGGATATAAAGAGATCGATTTCCTATGGAAAAATGATCAAGAAGAAGAACAGAAGGAGAAGAGGAGGAGGAGAAACAGACAGAAATAGATATATATAGAGAAATATAGAATATAAATATTTATCTCTCTCGAAAACAAAAGAATGTCTATTAATATTAATAGCGATTCTGAAAACGAGTCACAACAGTTGACTCGACAATATCTATAATAAATAAAATGATGAAAAACAAAAAAAAAAAAAAAATAATTGAGAACGAAACAAAAAGCAGAAGGAAGAGGTAAACAAGGATATTATGGTTTTAATAATATCATATGATTACTATTACTATTAATGGATATTCTTTTATTTGAGATATATAATATGTTATATATAATTCTCTATCCTCTTTTCCTCCTCTTTTTCTTTATTTCTTCATGTTTCTTTTAAGTTTCTCATATGGATATCTACCGCTTTATATCCTCTATTACTTATTAAATAATTTTTGTTAACCTGTTTGTTAAGAGTTCTTTTGATTGCGTTGCCAAACCTATGCAATCACTTCGCATCAGGTTACTATCACTTGACATCTGATTAACCAAAACTTGACTATGCTTTAACTCCCTCTATTTGCGCGCAACTATCACATCCTATTGAATTATCATGAGCATATATTACTCTAGATAATACTAGCTCAACATAACTTTCCCCTAAAGAAGAAGTTTTTTTAAACTTGGACAATTCTCGAAATCTGTTTTTTGTCTTTTAAGGCCATTATTGCTGATCCTTAGAAACGTAAGACAAGGATAGTTTTTGATTGATTTCAAACATTCTTTTTCCAATCTATTGTTTCCAAGATCCAATCTTGCTAACTTTGGCAAAAAATAAGGTGAGTCACCAATTTTAGTGATTTGATTGTCAGCTGCGTTAAAGTCAGTCAAGTTTCCCAAATTCTCTAACATTGGAAACAGTTTTAATTGATTAGATGAAAGGTTAATCTCTGTTAATAATGGGCAATTTCTTATTACATCAACTTTAATCAATTTGTTTCCTTCAAGATTGAGTGTTTTTAAATTAGCCAAATTCTCTATTGAACAAATTTTGATCAACTGACAATAGTATAATTTTACATCAAAAACATTTAATGGCAATGAATCAATTTCTTCAATTTTGTTAAACGCCAAATTAAGTTCGATCAACTTACTAAATTGATCTAAATTATGAATTTTTCCGGTGATACAGTTTCGAGAAAAATTAATAGTTTTTAAATTAGGACAATTTATTATTTTTGGAAATTCTGAGATTGAATTTTTTGCAAAGTTCAAAGAGCTCAAATTTTGCATATTCTCTAATTTTGATGGAATAGCATTTAAACCACAAGATTCAAAATCTAAACTTTCAATATTTAGTGGCTTTGTTTCGACAATTTCTAGATTTTCCAATTTTTTGTTATATGAAGAATTAACCGTTTTTAAATTTATTAAACCAACAAAATTGAAAAAAGTTTCTATTAAGTTCTCACGCAAGTCTACATGCGCTAAATTTGGCATGTTTTCAATTCCACTAACATCTGAAAGTTTATTATTATTCAAATGTAAATCTTCCAATTTCTTAAGTAGCTGGATATTAGATATTTTTGAAATTGAATTGTACGAAAGCTTGAGCGAACGCAATTCATACAGATTGCTACTCTCAGGTATTTGGAATTCAGTCAAATTATTGTCTAAAATATGTAAAACTTTCAATTCTTCGAAACCAGTAACGTCAAACAGATTCAAGCGATTGTCTTCCAAATAAAGTTCTTTTAATTTTCTCAAACTTGAAATCTGCTTAATATCATGAATCTTACATTCATATAACTTCAAGCAAGTCAATGTATCTGAAACATTCGATAAGGAATCATTATCCATTGTAAATGTATCACAATAAATATCAAGTTCTTGAAGTTTTGACGAAGGAAGCTTGAAATTCTTTATGTTCTGGATTTCAATTTTGCAGGATTTCAATGATTCAAAGGCTGATAAATCAAGGCTTTTAAGTTTTGTTTGGATTTTCAAGTGAAGGAAGGTTACGAACGAAACTATCTTCAAAATATTTATCAAAGATTCAGCTTCGACCATTGGACACAATAAAGAAAATCTGTCAAGTTTATGTGAATCACCTGGGTTCAACTTGAGTCCTTCTATTTCATCACTGATATTCAAATTTAAAATTTCTAACAGAGAAATGTCAAGTTCACCGTTAATTTCAAAAAATTCACACTCTATATCAAGATTTCTCAAACTAGGAAGTATCAATGATAATTTTTCTGAATTTTCGAATCTGGTAGTATCATACAGATTTAAAATTTTCAACTCTTGTAAATTTGGAAAAAAAGATTTTAGCTCTTCACTATCGACAATATATATAGAATTTTGAATTTCAAGTTTTTTCAACGAACTTAAAGGTGCCATTGCTTGACCAATAGATTTGAAAAATTCGTATGAACAGTCCACTAACGTTAAACTATTGATTTGTATATTTTTTAAAGCCAGTTCAAGCTTAAGGCTATCAGATATGATAGTAATTCTTAGCAAGTTAACGGCAGCTTCGAAAAATTCTATTAACACCTGGCTTTCGTACGATTCAGTTCTATCTACTGATGCACCTGAGTTACCAAAGGATACATTCTGAACAAATTGATAATGCGATTTCAAATCGGAAACTTCTTTACAATATAACAAAATATTTTTTTGTGGTCCCAATGCAATTGAAATAGTGTTTTCGGGTTTTGACTGAACGCTGATAAATCTATCTTCTTTATATAAATAAGAAAAGGGGGTTGTTGTATCCTCATCACTAAAAGAGAAATATTTGAATATCTGTTTATCGACTTGGATCTTATGATTTGGATAAATGTTCTCACGAAGATTAATCAATTTTCCAACATCCTGTATTTGGCTAATAATTTCACTCTTAATTTCTTCCGGAAGATTTTGATTCATCTTGGCTGATCGACTTTAGGAGAAAATGAATAGTATTCTAATTTCGTCTTATGTTTAAATGAGTTTTCCACTTAAAACGTATTCGATTCGATTTTCAACATAAAAAAGCTTTTTTTGAAGGAAATCAAAGATTTTTGACGCAACTGTTTCATGTATATGAGGAAAAAAATATGATACACGTGTCCGCAGTGCTACTATATCTTAAAAATTATTATGTGAGAATCAGAATATTGGCTTTCAACAGCGGAAAATTAAAATTAATTACCAAATTGTGCAGCAAATTGATTTTTTTTTGTGCGATTTTTAGCCTTATATAAAGATTAAGTTTAGATTAATTTGTTAAGACTGTATGTTCGCAATTCAAACTTTTGAGTTACTATATTATAGATTTAAGTTTGCAATTTAACTTGCTAGTGCCTATCTTTTTCGAAATAATTTTAAGGGAAAATACGATGCGAAAAGGCCAAAATAAAAAACAGTCGAAAATGTAATTCAAAAAGGTATATTCTTTTAGTTTTATAAATAAAAACAGTTACTTAAATAATATTCAAAAAACTCCCAAGTAAATTCAATAATCAAAATCTTCGAATAATTTATGTACTATTTGGTCACCATTTAGAGATAATATATTCTGAAAATTTGAGCCTATAAGACAAGCACCATAAAGTTCTTTATTTTTACTCACAAGCCTCTTGTTTATTGAATAAGGTAACGGATAATCAGGAATTTTGGAAAGTTTAGTATCCTCCACTAATCTTTCAATGAATGGTGTGGTCAAAGTTCTCAAGTTTCTCCCAGAAATTGATGGGGTAACAAGAGTAATATACTCGGATGGAGAAGCATCGCTGATGTTTATATTTTTAAGTAGATTTCGAAGAGTAGGATGTAGACTTAGCGAATCGTCCAAGAAAAAAGCAGAACCTAGTTGAACTGCGGATACGTGTTTGAACAAATTATCCGATTCATTGTTGGAAACTATGTTCTTGATTTGGGTGGAATCTCCGATTCCACCAGCCAAAATTATGCACAAATCCTCACAGTCAGAGAATTTTTCCTCAAAAAGAATCTTGTTGATCTGCGTTGATAAATCCTCCAAACTCAACTTAGAATCTGCAGGATCATTTGCAATAAAGCTTCCACGATGGCCACCAGCTTGATAATTTTGTAAAATAAATCCTTGAACATTTTTATATTTTTGTCTTACTTCTAAGAATTCCAGCGGATTAGTGACTGATACAAACACAGTTATTCCATTCAGAATTAAAAAATTTACAATGCGTACATCGGGTAAACCAAAATGAAAACTAATCATCAATGGCTTGTATTCTATTAGAAGCTGTATTAAAGGATGCGAAATATCTTTTATGGATACAAAGCTTTCGTAAGGACTATAAATTTTCAAATCGTCCAGCAAAACCTTATCGTTTAAAACAGCAGATTTTTGTGAATAAAACTCCTTCAAATACACTTCATAGTGCTTGCGCCATTCGAAGATCGCTAATTCATCAAATTTTGGCTCTTGGTGACAAAAAAAGTTCAAATTCACTTTCTTTTTGAAGTTCTGGGTTAAAATCGAAAAACTATCACTCCCGGAAGCAAGGGATTTTAAATCAGCTTCGTATTTCAAAAGTGTGTTCCTAATCAATTCAATATTTGAAATATTACCACCCATAGGTAAAGATCCTAAACCACCTGCAAATGTTACCCGAGCTGCCAAAGTAGTTGTGGACAATCCAGACATTGGAGATTGAATTATAGGATATTTAAGCTCAAAAGTTTTTAGAAACTTTTGTGCTGATGAAGAATATGATTTTTTTGACATTTTTGTTGTATTATTGTTCTCGAATAATCAATTGTCAATCTTTTGTTTTAAATTAAAACTTATACTGTTTCCATTTTCCAATGAAGCTTGAAATTTAATGAAAGCCAGCGCAATTTATTTTATCCGATTTTAAATATCTTTGATGGAGTACCAAATACAGAAAAATATTTTGTGGAGAAAAATTAAAGTTGCTAAACAACTTTTTTACATTTTCAGATACTTTTTTCTTTTTTTTTTGTATCCGGAAATAATTGCAAGTTTTGAAGAGCCATCAAACTGTCAATATTTTTTTGCGCGCACTTTGGAAAAAAGTAGAACCGTCTACGTTTTTACACGGTTAGATCTGATCATCTGGCGTCTAATAGCTTTTCTATATTCAAATTAGAACAATTCCATATATATCCATGATTTAGATGACATATACAGATATACATATATATATATATATATATAAGAAAATATCCATCATGATTAGTTTGCTTATTGGTCTCAGGTGTAGGTTTTTTCATCGCACAAGTTTTTTTGGCTTTTTCTGTGTTTTTTGATTAAAAAGTGCATGCTGAATAAAAAAACATTAAGAAATAAAGAAACAAAAAAAAGTGACTGATATTAATATTTGAGAATTGATTTACTATGCATCCAGCTAATATTCAAAAACCTTACAAAGCACGAAATCCCAGTAACTTGCAAGATTACACAAGGCCTCAGAACACATATAATAATCCAAATGACTTTGCGTATTCGAATGCATACGTACATCCTCAAGGGCCAGATAGAAGAGGTAACGAAAACTTGGATCACCATGAAACTGGCAGTCCAGGATCAAATAGAAGCTACGAAACTATATTGCTGGAACAACAATATCCAAGTGGTGAATACCCAATAATGAAAGATCTAGGATATCAAGAGGAATTAATCGGCGAAAATAAGGATAATGGACAAATTTATCATGATGATATCATCAACGATGCTGCATCATCTAACTCAACCTTGACTGAAAAAACTGATCAAGTAAACAAGAAGAAATTCAAGAAATTTCTAACGATTAATGGTAATTTGATTTTAGATAGTAAAACTCTGAGTTTCCTCTTATCAAAGTATAAATTACCAAAAAATGCTGCTACCAACGAATTTAAATACATGAGATATTCCAGCGTTACATGCGACGCCCAAGATTTCAGAGACCAGAAATTTTATTTAAGACAAAATTGTTTTGCAGTTCCAAGAAAAACAGAAATCTTGATTTGTATTACTTTATATGATGAAGAACCTTATCTAGTAGCAAGAACTTTGAAAGGAGTAATACAAAATATCAATAACTTGCAAAATATGAAAGACTCGGACGTGTGGGGTTCGAACTCATGGAAAAAAGTGGTCATTTGTTTTGTTGCAGACGGACGAAATAAAGTCAATCCTAAAACATTAGCCTTTTTCGAAACCTTGGGTGTTTATCAACAAGGTTTTGCTAAGTCTTCCCTTGGAGAAAAGCAGGTTCATGCCCATCTCTATGAACATACTACTAAGTTTATTCCACAAAATACAGAGCCCGATGATGTTAGTTTTGTTTACAATCCGGTACCTATTCAAATGCTTTTTTGTTTGAAAGAAAAAAATAAGAAAAAAATTAATTCACATAGATGGTGTTTCGAGGCTTTCTGTGAAGTATTACAACCAGAGGTAGTGGTTTTGTTGGATGCAGGCACCCAACCATCAGATAAATCTATTTATCATTTATGGAACGCATTTTATATGGATCCTCAGGTAGGAGGCTGTTGTGGTGAAATCAAAGTCTCATTAGGATCCAAATTTCAAAATCTAGCAAATCCTTTGGTTGCTGCTCAAAATTTTGAGTACAAAATTTCAAATATATTAGATAAACCTACCGAATCTACATTTGGATTTATATCTGTTCTTCCAGGTGCTTTCAGCGCCTATAGATATACTGCGTTATTAAATGATGATTTCGGGGAAGGACCTTTAGAGAAATATTTTAAAGGTGAAAATCTAGATTCTGTGTTCACAAATAGCAATAAAACAAAGCTGGCTGGTGTATTTGAAAGAAATATGTACTTAGCTGAGGACAGAATTCTTTGCTTTGAATTGGTTGCTAAAAAAAAAGCTAACTGGATTTTAAAATACGTCAAATCTGCAAGTGCTGAAACAGATACACCAACAGCTATATCCACTTTGATCAAACAAAGAAGAAGATGGTTGAACGGTTCATTTTTCGCATCACTTTATTCTATTAGACATTTCTATCGTATTTGGCAAACGGAACATTCTATTGGCAGAAAACTACTAATTCAAATTGAATTTATTTATCAGGCGACTCAGTTGATAGTGTCTTGGTTCGCTATATCTTGTTTTTTCTTAGTTTTTAGAATATTGACTACTACAATCGAGGACTATTTTTCTGCTGCCAGCATTTTAGCTGGCATTTTTCTTTGGGTTTATATTGCCACTACTGTTATGACGTTTATTATTCTGTTTGGAAACAGACCAGAGGGAACCTCAAAAGTTTATTTTTCTATGCTTATATTCTACGTTATTTTAATGGCATATACCATGTTTGCTGCTATATTTACAGCAGTAAAATCAGTGGAAGATTTTATCAAGATAAAAAATTTCAAAGAATTATTTTTTGATAATTCAAGATTCAGGGACTTGGTCGTATCTGTTCTTTCCACCTATATTTTATATTTTGCTGCTTCATTCATGTACTTTGAACCATGGCATATGTTTACGTCATTTATCCAATATATTTTGATAAGTCCAACTTATATTAACGTTTTCAACATTTATGCATTTTGCAATTTGCATGATCTTAGCTGGGGTAATAGAGATGATGAAGTTATCAAAGACGAAACCCCAGCTAGAATGCTGAAAGTTTCCAAAAAAGAATTAGAAAAACAAGGATACAACAGTGATAAATTGAAGCAGCTTGGATTTAACGAAGAAGATGAAGAAGCCATGGAAGGAGAATACCTAATTACAATGGATGCCCCTATTGATAGAGACGACGTTGATCGACAATACCTTGAAAACTTTAAATATTTGAATGAAAAATCAGGAAAACCAACACATAGAATAAATAGATTTGGAATTAAAGTTAGAATAGACTCTAGAGATGAAGAAACAAAAAAGAAAGATTATTACGCCTTTATTCGTTCCTTAGTGGTAGGGTTCTGGATGGGAACCAATTGTTGTTTGGTTGCGGTCGTGCTAAGCATGGATGGATTCACTAAGGATCAAACACTTAGTAACTCTGGAACTAGAAGATCCGAAGTCTTTTTGTCAGTTATCCTATGGTTAGTAACATTTTTAGCCGTATTTAGATTTGTGGGATGTTCTGTCTATTTGGTAAGGTATTTAGCAGACAAGATAACCAGTCATAGATTGAAAAGAATAAGAAAAATGAGTGGTAGAACTAAATATTATGGACAAAAATACGTTTAGGACAATCGTATATAATATATTGTATAATAATAAATTAATTAAACAAGCTAGTACCTAGGTTTATTTTACTCGACTTTTTGATTTTTTGATGACTCAAGAAATTAACTTGTCATATGTACATCAGATGCGCTACGTATAAGTAATGTGCTTTGTAGGTTCGCGCAATGTTGTTTTCAAAACGATCTATAAAAAAAAAAAAAAAGCACACACTGTTGATAAAAAAAAAAAGCATTTTATGAGGAGATACTTGTTATTTGAAAAGGTCTTTGAGTGAGAATCAATAGTTGAAGCATGGAAATAACTTACCTAGGTGATTAAGAAAACTTAAAAAAATAAAAATATATCGGTACTTTTTGTAAAGTATTCAAGAGAAATAAAAGAAAAATAAAAAATTAAGGAAAACAGATGGGTTTTTTCACTGAAGATAAGCCATACACCGCAGTTACGGCATCGATAAACAGACTTATTCCAGATAAGACGGTGGATGAGTTCGAGCCAGAGGTTCAGTTGCCGCAGATCTTAGAGTGTATTAAAGTTCAGCGTCAAGAAGGGTAAGTTTTTGTTTTAGTTATTTGTCATGATTTAAACATTTTTACTAACCAAAAATTGTGATAGTGCTGTTGAAGCTGCTAGAGCTATAAGAAAGAAATTAAAATATGGAAGCACTAATGTTCAATACCGTGCCCTTATAGTAAGTAAAGCTCTTATATTCTGAGTAATTCTTGAGGAATTATCAGATTGTAGTTATTTGGTTTTGCCAAGCGGTTTATACTAACATTATAATTACAGCTATTAGAATTACTTGTATCCAATGGAGGATCAGCATTGGTTCCACTTTACGAGGACAGCAAGTTATTAGAAAGATTAAGACTTATGGCAAATGATCGATCGGTGGCTCCAAAAGTTAGAAAAAGATTAGTAGGAATGATTGTTCAATGGAAGGTTGAATTTGGCAATAATCCTGCATATAGTTCCTTAGTGGCATTGGGTAAACACGTCAACGTAACTGCCAGAAATGTTTCTAATCTTCAAACTACTAGAAGAACAGTTCCTGAGTATATGGATGATAGTGCCGACGACATTTCTGAGGATGAATTTGATAGAATCTCTGTTCGTCGCCAAGAAAACAGATCTAGAAATCAATTGGATAATCAATACGAGATTCCTAGTATTGACTTGAGAAAGGCTTCCCCAGAAATCAATCGGATCATCTCAGACGCTATAAACAGCTCCACGATCTTGAAAAACTCTTTGGACTTGTTGGATAGAAAAAACGGTGAGCTTTCTATGGACAACGACAAATGCAGAATCAACTTCGAGAAATGCAGACAGATCAGAAGAAAGGTGTTGAGATATTTGCAATTAGTTACGGAGGGAGAGTTCTTGGGGTTGTTGATCAGCGCAAACGAGTCCTTGGTGGAAGCTTTGAACAAGTACACTGAGTACTCCAAGCCTCTGGATGATGTTTCCACAATTCAAAGCAGCAGCGCTTACAGCAACTATAATGATGGGTACGATGATGACGATGAGTCACAATATCGAAACGAATTTGATGAAACCAGCGTTCGCAACTACGAAGATTCTGACGAAGACGACGACAACAATCCATTCAACGACAAAAACAAGGTCTAAGTGCTTGTTGCTACATGCTGGTTGTGTATTTTCAAACCAGTCAATAATAAAATCACAATTCCTTGCAGGCAGAATCTTGCAAAGAGTTGACCAAATCGCATACTATATACTTAAATTTATTTTGCCCCACTTTGTGAGATGTTTATATATATTATCATTTTACGCCCAAAAATTACCTGTTTGACTCTTGGCTAGCAACTGTTCAATCTTTGTTAATCTGTATTTTTAATCTCTGTGAAGGTTCATGCTGAATCTTTTAATCCATTTTGGGCTATTAATAGATGAGTGCGCATAAACTTTATGACATATTCTATCTTTCTTGTTTTTTTCTATCTTGTTTTCTTCTTTTTCTTAGAGAAGGGAGAGGCGCAAACAAAACTGGAAATAATGGATAAAAATAGCAACGAGTTGATCATCAAAAAATCGCTCCATATATTACAACGCTAATTTTTATAAGAGCATCTTAAATTCTGCCGTAGGAGAAACTTTATATATAAAGTGGAATCTTCTAGTCTTTCGTATACTAAAATATCTTGTATATATATAACGTACATTCCATTTTGCATCTTAACGTTTTGCTTTCCTTAATTGTTGTTTTTGCGTTTATTTACTTTTTTATTTTACAAATTCGTTTACAAATAATTTTACATTGTTATTGTCTGGAAGTTTTCATTAATAAATACCTATTATTGTTTGTTTTTGCAAAAGAACTTTGAGTTATTTTGTTTGGTTTTATAAAGATAGTAGATTATTCAATATCCAAAACCTTGCAATAGTTTTATCTCACTTTCCCATATTTTAGACTGTCAATTGAAAATTTGATTTCACCTGGATATTATATTATCTGCTTCGTGATTTCCTTCTTCCACAAATCTAGTATCGTGCATAGCATTATTGGTTAGAATTGCCTCATACTGACATTGTTTTCATCGGTTTTCTCCAACTGAGCTTTTTTTCTTTTCATATCATACCTTCTAGATGGTTTTTGACAAGCTCAAATCCAAAATTGCTTCGTCCAAGAGACAGCAGCAACAAAACTATTCACGGATCCATGAGTTGACCTCAGAAGTTTGCAGGTATCAAAACGAATCTATGCAAGTTCCTGTTTTGAAAGCAAAGTTGGGCGTCTTGGAACAAGATTTGAGATCCGAAAAGAGAAAAAATAATAGGCTATCTGCCATATTGATCTCCAAAAACGATTTTACAGAGATCCCAGATGCCGATCACCTTGCTTGCGCCAACAAAAGCAATTACCGAAAACTGTCTACCTTCTCCGTGTTTGATTATCCGGGCATCACTATAGACGATCTGATGGCTGTTACTTCCCTTGGTTCTGATCCTGCTACAGCTTCTGTTGCCCCATCCCATTCCGTTATTGCCCAGGTGCCAAGTCTTGATCCTCTTTTGAACACTTATCAAGAAACAAATCAACAATTGTTAGAGAAACTCAAAACTCAGGAGATGGAAAATACTAAATTGCAAAAGCAAATTGCTGACCTCCAATATGAGGTTGATATCCTAAAACAAACTAATGATGCAAATGTTACCAAAAATCGCACTGCTTCCTCTTCCTCTACAAACAAAAACACAACAATTTCCACCAACTCCTCATATAATCACGCCCGCAACTTTTCGGTTAGCGACGACTACACTGATGAAGTCAACTCCCTATTTTCAAGCAATTACAGTGCAAATATAGATACCCCAAGCTCTCTTTTCTTTAATATCGAACAGCATCCGGCCAAGAGCCCTTCCTCAACAAATTTCTCAAGAAATGATCACTACCACAGAACATTAAGAAACACTCGTTCCCAAGAAAGCTTGTTGTCTTTAAACAAGTCAACCAACGGTGACGTCAGATACGTTTCTTCACCGAAGTCCAATTACTCTCCTAACTTCAAACACCAATATTATATGCCAAGTCCATCTCCCAAGAAAAAGCGCTCTATTATTTTTGGCCACAAAACTTCAAAGTCTGTGTCTTCAACAAATTCCAATACCCGTCCATTATCCGCATTTTTTCATGATATGAGTTATTTTAATTGATAAACATGCCTTTTTTTACCCTTATTTTGTTCATTTCGTTTCGTCTCATTATTTTCTCATAGAAGTTATTTTGATCATAGCATTTTTTTCCATCATAATTAGTTTAATTTTTATTGCAGGTTGAATTGTTTCATTTTCATTGCAATTTTCATAGTTTCCGCAGACATACATATCAGTTTCTCGCTTATTTTATATATATATACTTATTTATTTACGCATATATTCTGCTTTTGCAGTTTGTTTCGCATAATTTTCCTATTCTAGTTTAATAAATTTAGAACAACATTATATCAAGTGAAGATTCACAAATTTAGAACTCTATCCGTTGAACATATTCAAATTTGCCAAGAATAGTAAAAAATTTAGGGTTTTTCGAATAGTTCAATTATA
This sequence comes from Saccharomycopsis babjevae, assembly GCA_031125705.1. Taxonomy (NCBI): domain Eukaryota; kingdom Fungi; phylum Ascomycota; class Saccharomycetes; order Ascoideales; family Saccharomycopsidaceae; genus Saccharomycopsis; species Saccharomycopsis babjevae. Next base: position 92,922 of record JASTVB010000045.1, on the reverse strand, counting down.
GCCTATTTAATTTTTACTCCGTAAATACCTATGTCTATTCAATTACCTATAAAATAAAAAAGAAATATTTCATATGGCGGTTTAAGGTAGAATTTCTAGCATTGTACAATATAGCTATTGTCGCTACTGGTATACAACAAATAGAAAGAAATCATTTCTAGCTGTATTATTGATATTCGTATCTTATTTGCGATCTTGAGTATTAGCAGCTTGTTGATCGATTATTTTTTTCATGCGGAAACCGCACATCGCATCAAAAAAAAGGACAAAAAATTGAAGTACCCCAGAATTTTTAACATGGAGGTAACACTTTTATCTTCAATTTTCCGCCGCGGAGTTATAACATCCACGGGATTAAACGAATATTGTGAAATCCTTTATACTTTCCAAAAAATGTTGCAGGTCGAACAATGTATCCACATCGTAATGTGAAATTGTAATGTTTATAATATATACTGTGGCCGAAAGGTAAATCTTCTATGCGGAGACTAGAGAACCTAATATCCAAAGAGAAATAAGAAGAACAAAAAATAACATATATTAATCCGTAATTGCTATAATTGTGTAAATATTATTTTCATAACCTTTTTCTCATTTTTACAATTTGAACACAGTTTGTAAGACATACAAATAATATCAATATTTAACAAATATTGAAAACAACTAGTTGATGAAAATATATGTGGTTTAATGTTTTTTTACAATATTTCATCTGCTCTTAAATTAAACAATATATTACTTTCACTTTAGTTGCACCTAAATGGAACACAAGCAAACTTGCGAAAACACAAATACAATTTTTTGATCTGTCTCAAGATGACAAATGATCTTGATTCTATAAACTCAGATACTAGCAATTTTCAAAGTATTAGCGATAAAGACAATAGTTATGCCATTAACTTAACAGCAAGTCGAAATAAAACTGCTTGCAATGTAAATTCAAATTTCTTGACTAACGAAGCATTGGAAACCGATAATTTAATCCGGAAAACGAAAACAGAGCAATCCATTTTGTCAGTTTTATCCAAAAGAGCATCCCGAGTCGCCACAGCTGATAATGTGTATGATTACGAGGGGAATAATCTGCTGGTTAGTCAACACGATGATGAAGAAAAATTGAACGGTGCTAACCAACAAATAATTGGTGACGAAGAATACTACCGCGATGAATCTTATGGGATTCCAACAAAAAATGATGGTGATGAGTTCAAATCTATCAATCCCAATTTGGTCACTTGGGATGGAATCAACGATCCAGAATTCCCAAGAAATTGGAGCTCCTCCACTAAATGGATTCAACTATCTATAGTGTCTTTATATGCGACAACTTCTCCCTTCAGCTCTAGTATTTGTTCATTAAGCGCAGAGTCTATTGCTAAAGAATTTCATATAAATAGTCCAGTAGTTCAGTCTATGGTAACTAGTATTTTCCTTCTAGCATACGCCATTATTCCATTATTTATAGCCCCTATATCAGAGGTCTATGGAAGAAAACCAGTATTGTTTGTTTGTTCATGGTTGTTGTTTTTTTTTAATATTGCTTGTGCACTAAGTCAGAATACTGCGCAATTGATTATATTCAGATTTATAGCCGGTGGTTCGGCTTCTACAATGCTTTCTGTACCAGCTGGAGTTTTAAGTGATTTATTTGATAATGATTCAAGGGGTACAGCCAACGCTTTATATAATTTAGCACCATCTATGGGTCCCATGTTGATCTTCTTTACAGGCTATGTGGATGAAAGTATTGGCTGGCGTTGGAACTTTTGGATAATGAGTATAATATCTGGCTTCGTAGCGCTTTTTGGAGGTATCTTTTACAAGGAAACTTATGCGCCTACATTATTGCGTCGCAAAGCGAAATTATTGAGAAAACAAAATCCAGGAAATTCAAACTTGAAAACTATCTTTGAGATCGCTGATGGTTCCACCCCTTTCGAAAGATTATACTTAGCACTTCTTTTACCATGCAAATTGTTGTTGATTCATCCAATGGTTTATGGTTTGGGTGCATTTCAAGCGTGCCTTTACGGTTTATTTTATTTGTTGATAATTGCTCTTCCTTCAGTTTTTGGTAACATTTATAAATTTTCAGAAGGATCGCGAGGCCTAGTAAATTTAGCTTTTGGAGTAGGATACGCTGTTGGAACATATGTATGGAATGTTTTAAATGGTTACTACTACAAAAAATACACTGCCAATAATAATGGAAAACCCGAACCTGAGTTTAGATTAATCACATTGGCCCCAGCATCAATTATTTGCGCTATATCTGTTTTAATTTTTGGTTGGTCTGCTCAAGAAGAAGTTCATTGGATAGTACCTATAATCTTTGCTGGAATCTTTGGTTTCGCCTATTTGAATAACTTTTTGACTATTGTTGTTTATGTGATTGATATGAACCCAAGATTCGCAGCCTCGGGTACTTCTGCATTGATGTTTATTAGATCTTTGTTCGGATTTTTTTTCCCATTATTTTCCCCCTCGATGTATCAAAACATAGGATATGGATGGGGAAACACAATCTTTGCCCTAGTTGTAGCTATACTAGGAATTCCCTTTCCATTGTTTGCCATACGAAAAGGGAAAAAGTTAAGACTATGGGCCAACGCAATCTTTGAAAGAGATCAAGCTAAAAGAGATGCCAAAAATCTTAAGAAACTACAGAAGCAAAATGATAAAACATTAGAAAGACTTAAAAATAAAAAAGAGAATATAGAAATGACAAAAAGTATGACCAGACTTGCATAATTTTCAATTCACAAATCCCAAATTATATACATTATCAATTTTCTAAATCATATTCAACTTTAAATCTGCATTTGTTATTCTTCATCAGCGTTATTTTTTCTAAACAAATTCTTGCGGATAAACGTTTCTCTAAAGCCAAAACACATACATAGTGCAATAAATGCTGATTTGTTTCTGAATTAATGACTAAGCTTTAAATCATTTAAAAGCTTCTTCAATTCACCAGAAGAGTTCAAGGACTGTAAGTCTGAATTGCCTCCTATATGCTTGCCACCAATAAAGATGTTTGGAACAGTTCTTTGACCAGTAATCTCATACAAAGTATCTTGAATTTCAGAACCATCATCCATGTTATTCAATTGTAATACCTTGGCAGAATCTATAACATTTAAGTCTTGAAGAGTTTTCAATGTTTGGTTGCAGTAAGGACAATATGTCTTTGATGCAACGAAGATTGGATTGTCTTTAACAAGCTTTTTAATTGCTTCTTTAGAGCTCATTTTTTTTTCTGGTTATTATTGTAGAGTATTACTGATGTCAGTGTTAAGTATAAGAAGTTGCTTTATTGGAAGAGGCACAATGCAAATGTTCGAACTTTTGAATGATATTGCGAAAGTTTTATAGTACCTGTAAAAAGAACATAGCAAAAAATACAGTCCGGCAAAACGCAGTTGAAACTGCCGATTTTGCAATATCATGTGAATAGTATAAAAAAAATTAAAATATACTATTGAATACCCAAGATGTTTAGTAGTGTCTGTATAGTCAACTATACATCATCAAAAACACAAAGAAGTAGATGGAAATAGAATAAAACGTGAACTTATTGCTATTAATAATATAAAAAAAAAATTTGTGGTGCAGAATTACCCATTTGTATACAAGATGATTACGTAATCAAATTCTAGACAACCTTGAAGAACCTAATCCAGCTAAATCCGATTCAACAAAAATATAGAGAATTTTGATGCAACAAAGAATCAACACAGTTTTCTTCTTCTAATTAAAGATAAAGTGATTATCAAATAAAAATTTAAATGAAACTGCGTATAAGGTTTTTTGATTAAAGCAGTAAAGCCTTTTGATTGACATTTGAAATTGACTTTTAGCAACTAACTTCAAATAGTGTTTTCAGCATCTATAAAAATAGTTCTGCAAACACTTCAAAGTATGATTTTTTGTTTACATTAAAACGGTACCTGCAGAATATGTGCTGTTGTCTACAGTAAAAAAATTACTGAACGTTTAAAATAAGAGTAAAACGATTAATGTCTCTTTGATTCCGACTGGTTTGAATTGATTTAGTTTGTTACTTTCAGATTAATATAAACAATAATTAATGCATTAATAATATACAAGGCCTTCAAATTCTCATCTAACCAATAGCTTTTAAAAAAGCAATTGTGATCTATATTACACAAAATTCTCGTTGGATCTTTTGAATATCTCGTAGGACACGGTTGATAATAGATGTTCATCAATTTGTAATAACTCCTTCTTGTGATGCTTTTCTAAATGTCTACTCAACGTCTTAGGCCCATTTCTTGAAAGATAAACCTTTGAGCTACCGCAGAATTTACAATCATACACTTCTGGCGAGTATCTTGATTTTCTCTTTAATGGGCCTTTAGTTATTACCATTGGCTTATCACCATCACTGCTGGTTTGTACAACCAGATCCTTAGATTCATCTATCAAATTTGAATCCTTGGAACCTGAACTTTCCTTAAGTTTCTTATCTGAAGACTCTGTTGGCGAAGACAGTGATTCATCACTAACTTTACCATCTACTGTTTCTTTTTCTTTTTCAAGAATCAAGGCATCAGTTTTCTCTTCGTTCTTATCATAATGCAACCTCCAAAATCTAGCGGCTTTAGCTATATACAACATACAATTAATATCATCCTTGTCAGTGTCCGCTGAAGTCACGTCATTTTTTTTGACATTAGAATTGCTCAGAGGTCCCGACGATTCGGTACCATTATTGTCATTGTTGGAAGGAAAATCAATTGAAGCAGGATTTAAAAATTGAGGTTTATGCAAATTCTCCAAATGTCTAATCAAGGAAGTTGGTCCATTTCTCGAACAGTAAGTGAATTGTCTATCGCAATATTTACATTTATATCTAGTAACCAGTTTCCTAATGCTAGAAGACACATTACTGGTACTTCCTTTTCTTTTTTTCCCAACATCGTTTTCAGATCCATCAGAACTTTTTTTTTCTTCTTTGCCTCCATTTTCACTGTCTTTCAAATTTTCTGGTTCTGATTTTGCTTCATCCTGTTTTTCCTTAAAGTCTAATTTTTCATTAATCTTATCGTTATCATTCTTTTCATCCTCAGTAGGTTGTTCTTTTTGATCCTCAAGGATTTCTACAAAATGAGATCTCCATTTCTTTGATGCATTTTTTACAATGTTATCCAACTTAGATTCATCCAATTGGTCAAAATGGCTTCCATTATTATTGCTGTTGGCGTGATTTTCATTACTAATTGATATTTTTGAGGTGTCAATATCCTGGTTCGTAAGCTTTGATATCACTTCCATTGCTGCAGCCTCAGGGTTATTGAGAATATCTAATGTGCTACCATTAGTCTGAATTGAATTAATAAAACTATTAGAAAATGATCCACCATTCAAATTATCCATATCGTCCATGATTGTGTTATTGTTTTTACCATTCAAGTAATGTTCTTTATGTTTCTTCAAATGGCTGACAATAGTTCTTGGGCCATTTCTTGAGTTATAAAAAAATTCCTTGTTGCACAATGCACAAACATAAATATATTTACCCTTAGAAGGCTCGTTAATCAATTTTGTCTTAGCATCATCAAACCTCATGAAATCTCTCCAATTCTTCAAATTGTCGGATGTTTCAAGGTCTTTGAGCTGCGGAGGTGGCTTCATGATATGTCTCTTAGGAACTGAAGTGCTTGCAGCCGCTTTGTTAGCTGAAGCCGTGGATGGGGATATTGCAAGCGCTGCATTCTCTTGCTGATACAAATCGATAATATTCTCTTTGGCCATCTTTTTGGCAGCCTCGTCGTCATCACCAGCAGTCTTTGCTGGAGCATCAGAATCTTTCCGTTGGATCTCAGGGTCGACTAGGTCATTAGAGGTGTTACTGGATCCATCAATTTGGCCAATCTGCATCACTGCATTGTCTGCTTGGGAATTGGAGTCGCCTCTGGCTGAGGGAAGATTGTCATTAGCCCTATTAGAGTCTTTGGAAGAAGCATTATCTGATTTCTTTGTGCCGTTTTTAGATCTGCTAGTGGAAGTAGAGACCTTGGACTTTTTCTTCTCTTCGTCTTTCATGGCACCAGTAATAGCGGCAACTGCGGCAGCTGTAAGAGCCACTGCCTCAGCTACAGCCTTTTCCTTTTCCTTGTCTTCTGGAGTCATCGCTGAATCTCTGGTGGTGTCGCTGGTTTCTTCGGGGTCGACAGCAGTCTTCTGCGGAGCCGAAACAGTAGAAGAACCAGCATCGGCCATCGGGCTGTCTAACCCAACATTCTTTTCCACAACATCTTGGGACACATCCAGGGGTCTGTCCACATCGCTGCTGCTGCCCTTATCAACACTACCGACAGCTGTGTGCGGTTCCTGTGCATCTTTCGGTAATCGAGTCAAATCCGGTCCGCTAGGTACGGAAGACTTGGCGCCGCCGTCACGAGCCTTAAACTCTGGCATTCCTGGGCTTTTGTGCAATTTTTTGAATAATTCCTGATTCTGGGGACTCAACAGTCTCTCAAATACAATTTGGTATCACAAGAGATCTGCTAATGCCAAAAATAAAAAAAATACTCAAATATATGTCTGTTTCAACCTTGCAATCTGGTATAGGTGCTAAACAATATCAATAAACAACAAGGCAGGACGGATATTTGCTGTATGTTTGTTTTGTTTTTTTGTTTTGGTTTGTTTTATTTTTTTTTGCTATACTATCGTCAGGTGGCAGGACGGAAATTCGTTTTCTGCTAAAATTTTTCTTACTGTCTTTTTTTTTTATTCTACTAGGAGACAAAGCTAAAAAAAAAAATTTATTAATTGCTTACTATGAGAATAGAAATTATTATTCTTTTTGGTTTTGATTAGAAGGCCGCGGGCTTAAAACCTGGTTATAATACACCGAGTAAATAGGAATTATCACGTGATTAGCACGTGATACACGCTTCTGTCTTTCTTCTTCAATATCGACTCCCCTATATAGCCAATAATATTGCACCTTTTCCAATCCAGTAGCCAGTAAAAACCTTGTAGGTTGGTTTGCCCTCTGACGGAAGATGTCTGCCTTCTCCGATGCGAAGACCCAGGCCAGACTTTCTGGCGCTTATGTCAAGTCCAGTCCAAGAAATGCTCTAATCGAAGTAGTGTCTACTCCGCACTCCAAATGTCGCGCACTAGTCCAAATAGTATCTGCCGCTCTCGGCACTCAAAAAGTACACTAAGCTGTTGGCGTCGGTGACCCGCTTGTTGCTCTCGCGCAAGTTCTCCTCGCTGTGCTGTTTCACGATGCCTGCAAAGCCCAAGGGGCCTCGTTCACAGTCTGCACATACTAAGTATCTCACCATCTGGATATCTCTGAGGCTGTCTGCATTTCCGGCGTCTTCCGCGATCTTTGGCTGCTGGATCTCTTCGGTTGCCTTGGACACCCCAATATTGTCAAAGTCCCAGGCATTGTCTATTCTATAGTATTTTCTGCTGTTGCTCTCATTTTTTACAATCTCGAGCTGTTCAGGATCCACATACACAGTCTCTGGCGCGTCCTCAATATCCACTAGCTTGGCTTCTATAGTGCTGTATTTGAGCGGAATGATCTTCAAGTTGCACTCCTTGAATGGGCATCGAATCTGTACCGTCTTATTTGCGACATCATTTTCCTTACTTTCACCCAATTGGGTCCATATATTCTTGAAAGATGTCTCCATAACCTTCTTTAATCCTCTATATATTTCTTTTCTCGCTTTTCTTTCTGCTTCTGTGCCTGCTCTTCTTCAATCGATATTTGATGAATTGCTTATTCTGCAATAGAGGCATGTCTTCCTTTTGCGATTCTACTTCTGGTATTATCGCATTTGCAATTATGTGCCCCGGTCCAAGCGTGCGCAAACTCGTACATACGCACTGTTGAGGATTTACCACACTAAGGATCAGCCACCACAGCAGCATCTATGATTCATTTTTGATAGATTGATTGATTGCCCTTATCTAGTCTTCCTAATAACATCCAATACCTTAGGTACTAATTTGCCTTTATATCCAAACCTTTCCTCAATAAGTAAGGATAGTATAGTTTGTTTACTTTGATAGATATTCAAACATACGTATATATATAAAGCTGTATCTGCTAGCCATTGGTTCATATATATATCTTTTTACTTGTGTGTCCCCGCTCTCTTCCCTCCCCACCCCATCTACAAATCTAAAATATTAGATCAACAGCTTCTGCACAGCACAAGCGGTTCGCTCACAAACAAGTATACACCTACACATCGAATGAAATGTCCTTTTCCAGAGATACCCTAACCAAAAACCAGCAGATCAAAGACTACAGGGTGGATCAGCAGATAGGGAAGGGCTCGTTTGCTGTAGTCTTTAAGGCATTCAACGTGCATTCTAACTCTCCTGTCGCCATCAAATCAATTTTCAGATCAAAGCTTACGAACAAAAAGATTTTGGAGAATTTGTCTATAGAAATCAAGATATTGAAAACTGTCAAGCATCCCCACATTGTTGCTTTGATTGATTGTGTGCAGACATCTGCTCATTTTCATTTGATTATGGAATACTGTTCGCTAGGCGATTTGTCCTTCCTCATCAAAAAGAAGTCCCAACTAATAAAGTCTCATCCTCTCATAGCCCATCTTTTCAGCAAGTACCCATCTCCCTCAACGTCAGACAAATATAACCCTCTAAACACGATATTGGTGATAAACTTTCTTCAACAATTGGCCTCGGCTTTGAAGTTTCTTAGAGAGAAAAAGTTGGTTCACAGAGATATAAAGCCGCAGAACTTGTTGCTTTGCTACCCGGTTCATTCCAAACAGCAATTTATTGATTCCCACTATTCGGGATACTACGAATTGCCCATTTTAAAAGTTGCAGATTTTGGCTTTGCAAGATTTCTTCCCAATCAAAGCATGGCTGAGACTCTTTGCGGTTCTCCTCTTTATATGGCTCCCGAAATATTGGGTTGTCAAAAATATGATGCTAAAGCCGATCTTTGGTCAGTGGGTGCTGTTCTATATGAAATGGCAGTCGGCAAACCTCCATTTCATGCAAATAATCACATAGAACTATTGAAGAGAATTGAAACCAAAAAAGACAATATTAGCTTTCCAGATAAATCAAACTTTGAAGTTGACTTCAATGTAAAAAGAGTTATTTGCGCATTATTAAAACGAAAGCCAACTGAGAGAATGAGTTTCAATGAATTCTTCAATGATGAATTAATTTTAACTGATATAAAACAATATCTTGATCTTGATGATGATGAAAATAATATTAATGATGAAGAGCAAAATTCTTCGGTGGATGAAAATATGTTCATCAGCGAGTATCTTGTTAAAAAAAGAGAAACTGAAGCTAAGACTGATATTGCTGCTCTTCCTGAAATCGATGAAGTTGCTTCAGTCAGTAATACTATAAATAATGAGGACTCTACAGCATCCGGTAAGAAACAATTATCTCTTCTAGCTAAACCTTCAGTCGAAGACAATCTATTATATGACAAAAACATAGAAACTAAGTTTGATGACACTAAACAAATCATATCAAGAAATAGAGTTGGTGCTGATAATTATAAAGACCCAGCAGCTACCCAATCACTGCATATAGTTGATTCCGATTCATCACAGACTAATTCCAAAAAATCTGCAAATGCTTCTATGTCGTCTACAACTACGAGTAACAATAATAAGAATTACAAATCATTATTAAAACAACAGTTAGATGCGAACTTGAAGTATCATTCCAATAATCAAAAGCAAACACATAGTGCTTCTTCTTCTTCTCAAAATTTGAATACTAATAAGAGTAGCAGTACAACTCAACTTCTCAACGAAAAAGATTATGTGGTTGTTGAGAAGAAATCTGTGGAAGTCAACTCACTAGCAGATGAATTAGCAACATTTAATACTAACTCGAATAGTGATTTTACATCTTCTAGAAGACGGAGAAGTTCAAGCTCTTCTCAAAATAAACAGAATTCTTTAGAAAGACGTTTTTCTATCACCTTATCTCCTTCTACAGCATTGTCAAAGGTTGTTGATATGGCATCTGCAAAATTATTGGGTACTTCTTCGAATACCAATAACACTCGTGTATTTGATCCAGCTAGCACCAGTCCAATTAATCAGAGTAATTTATTGTTTAATCACCACAATAACAACTCTGCAAGCAATGTTTTAGCAAATAGTAGTAATAGTTACAATGAACAACTCAAGTTACTATTAACAAGATTGGAATCCTTGACTACCAAAATTGATGCTGTTGAATCTTTTGCGATAGTAAAGTATTCTCAATTGATACCAATGCCTCCAAACCACCTTCATTCTAACAGCCTAAATAATGATAGTGCAATCTGCGATGACAGTGACGATGAAGATGAAATTGTTAGTAAGAGTCATAACATAGATACTTATTCGTTGCCACCAAATGTTATGAAAGTCATTGCAGAAGAGGGATTAGCAATCTATTTGAAAGTGCTAGCATTACTTTCTAAAGCAATAAATATTACAGGAGAATGGTGGACAAGCATGTCACTATCAAATAATAGTAATCATAGTAGTATTGATTCTATTTGTATCCAAAAATTGAATACCATCGTACAATGGCTCAGAGAAAACTTCAATGATTGTTTAGAAAAAGCAGAATTTATTAGATTAAAATTGAATCAAGCTAATCGACAATGTGGAATTAATACCACAGATCCAAAAAATTGTAATAATGTGAAAGTAGGTGAGCGCTTAATATTTGACAGAGCACTAGATTTATCAAGAAATGCAGCAACCATTGAACTTACAGGTCATAGGTTGGAAGAATGTGAAGCTGCTTACAGCAACGCTATATGGATGTTGGAAGCTATTCTTGAAAATACAGAACTGGTCTACGGTGATGGTAGTACAGTTAATGTTGGTTTAGATGACGAGGATCGATTGATGGTAGAAAAGTTTATTGCTAGTATTAGTAACAGGCTTGAAGTTATCAAGAGAAAGTTACAACATAATCTACTACAAATGAAATGATTTTTCTTATAAAATGGATGATATAAATACACAAGTTTTTCTATTTTTTTTTTTTTGTTTGTTTGTTGCAGGATCTACTTTTTATTAACAGGCATGATATTATATGCAATCATGTTGAATCATATATTATTCCTTTTTAGGTTTTTAATGAATTTTATTCGGATATTTTAATATTGTTTCCATGTTTTATACTGTACTTAAATTTTGGTTTTATTAAATTAAGCTCTGTATAGAACACAAATATTCTTGTAATTGTGCCCAAACATTAATAGTACAATGTGCACATATATTGAAAATACTTATTTTTCACAATTTTTTTGAAAACAATCAATAAATATGTATGCGGAGTTTAACATCTTAATTTAGAAAAACATAAAACTACAATATATAACAAGAAAAAAAATCATTAACCTATTTATTAATTACTGTTTACATTGGAGCTACTACCCATATTTCCTAATTCAATATCGCGATTTTTATTTCCTGAAGATCCTGTCTCGGAATCTATCAATCCATCAAAAAATGTTTCTCTCAATTCCTTCCATCTAGTAGTATATGTACCCAAGCTAACTAAAATTGTAGACGATATTATTTGTAAAACCCACCACCAAAAACTCTTAGGAAACTCTCTGGAATAAAACCAAACTACTATCAAATTAATCATATGAATTGTTAGGGCAAAATCCCATGCCAACTTTGATCTACCAACTATAAAAGTCATGAAAAGAACACAGAGTAAGGTATCTAGAAGCCACAAAAAAAATAATACTATTCCTAACAGGTTCCCAAAATCTATTAATTTCCATGAAAACACCCAACTAAAATTAAATATAAACCCAAAAAGAGACGCTGTAAAACCAAAAAGCAAAGTTGCAATTATATAATATGTACATTGTAATAACACTATTTGCGCAAAGATTCTTGTTGGTGATAATGTATCTGTAAAAATTTGAGAGCTCATTACGCTCTGAGGCAATCTCATATATTTTCTCCCACTCATTATTTATCAATTCTTATGAATTATCTTCTATTAAAGTAATAATTCTATTTGACCTGTCTTTATAAAATTGTTAGAATTCATTCCTAGTTTAATAGGAGAAATACATAGCTTGCCTCTCAAGTAGAGTTTCATTTCGAAATTCTACAAAAAAACTTAATGTTTCTATCTTTTTTTTTTTTTTTTTTTTTTTTTTTTTTTTTTTTTTTGTTTTTTTTAATTAATTTTTTTTTTTTTTATTCTTTTTGAATGAGTTCATTTAATAATTTTAAATAAAAGAAATAAATAACTTGCCTCTCAATTAGAGTTTTTTTTCTATATTATATAAAAAAAATTAATTTTTTTTTTTTTTTTTTTTTTTTTTTTTTTTTTTTTTTTTTTTTTTTTTGAGCGGCTCTTTATAAATAAATATTCAACATGAAATCCTATTAGAATGAGGTATCTTAAGATTTTAAAGAGATAATATACATAAATTACAACTCAACTTTTAAAAAATGTCTAATGTCTATTAATTAATAATATAAAATAAAGTGGCTAATAAATATAATACACTGCAGAATATATAAATTCTTCTGCTTCCTTCTTATGTTTTTTGTATGGATAAAATAATGCTTTAACAATAAAAAAAATCAATCTAATAAAAATGTTAATATGGTGCAATTTGTGTTTTCAAATAATGTACATGGAAGAAAATTTGTAGTTTATTTTCTTGATTAAATTTAAGAAGCATGGATCTTCATATGTTGGCCCAAATTATCGTTTCTTGAAAATTTCTTGTTGCAGATTTCACAATTGAAAGGCTTTTCTCCAGTATGTAACGATCTGAAGTGTCTTTTCAAATGTTCTTGTCTTTTAAATTTTCTTGTACACATGGTGCAACCATAAATTTTGCTTGGGTCATATTCCGTGCTTTGCTTTCTGCCTCTTCTACTAGCTACTTTGACAACTGGCGTGCTTTCTTTACATGGCATCTTGAAAGTACCGGCAATAGGAAACTGATTTTCAGGCGTTGAGGATTCATCATTTAACAGAGTTATCATAAATGAATCATTTGAGTATATAGGTGACGAAAAAGATTGAATGCTGCTTTTCAAAGCATCTGATGCATTTGAGGAGTTCTCAAAGATTGAATTGACAGCCTTATTAAGACTATCGTTGTTTTCAACTTTGTTATTCGCAGGATAAGTATCCTTCTCATCAGCTTCAAGTTCTTCCAAAGTTGGTAATAACTGCATAATATCGCTGCCAAATGCCGCATTTTCCTTTTTCTTTTGCTTATTATTCTCTTGTGAGAATAATTTATTAAGAGCTTCCTCTGGACTATTACTATTATTGAAACTTGCTTCAAGGTCAAAGTTGAGCAACTCTTCGTCATCCAACTCATCTCTAAACTCAAAATCATTCAATGTGTTTTTTGGAGCGTGCTCCACTGTTGGTGTAGCAATATTATTAAACTGAAAATGAGTATTCACCGGAGTGAAATTATTCCCACATAACTGCATAATAGATGCTGTAGAGACAGGTGTATTCAACAGCTTTGCCAGAACCTCAACTGGAGTATTTGAAGTTGAAATAGACAAATCAGAAATATTTCTTCTCTTAATACTACTAAATCTAGATTCACTTTTGGTTTTTCTATGGTTTTTGTAACCATCTGAACCACCTGCCAAAGAATTTGAGTTTTTGTGAACTTTTATAGACTTCTTATTAGAAGAAAAGTCCAACACCATGGTTTGAAATAATGGAGTCTTAGTTTCTTTCGAAATTTTTGAGCTAACCTCTGAAGTTAGCTCAGGTGGATATTTAGAAGCTTGAACAGGAGACATCAAACTATTATTAGCAGTCATTCCTGTCAATGATAAATCTCTTTTATGCAAATATTTTTTCTTTTTACCAGTATCAATGGTAAGGCGAGTTTTCAGAATATTTTCATTTATTTTATCAACAGGTCTAGTATTATTAGTTTGCGACACAAGTGCTGGATTAAAATTGGACTTCATTTTATTCGATACTGTTTGAAAAGAAGGGGAAATTGCTTTCTCGGCTCTCTGTAGTGGTTGCTGCATATCCATTTGCAATATTTGTTTCGGCATCATTTGGAAAATTTGATAATTGTTAAAATTATTGTTGACCCCTTCAAAATCAAGAGTTTCCGGATTTGCATGAATTTTGATGTTTGAGGTTTCATCGTAGATCAATTTTCTCATTGAATCAGCTTGATTGGGGGTAGAAAGCATACTCAAACTATCGACAGATCCATTCATGGAAGTAAAAGGCGACTCCGTGAGATCAGGGCAACTTGGTGTGTTGTTTGTTTCAGTTTGCAAATTACTCAAAACATCATTTGGAGATACAGTGTAATAGTTATTATTGCTAGTGGTGTCTATAGAGCATTTTATATCATTTCCCATGCTTTGTGGTGGAGATAGGGAGACAAAAGACTCTGGAGTGAAGGCACACCTGACTGATTCATTTGGGAAACTGAATGCTCTACTTTGCTGAATTTGTGGTTGAGGCTGTAATTGATTTTTGTGAACTTGAACAGGTTGTGATGCTGGAATAGGCATTTGTGATTGTAGTTGTGGATTTGCATTAGCCATTTGAATTGGTTGCATCATCATTTCATTAACTTGGCCTCCATTGTATAGAAAATACTGTGAATCTTTTTTGTCAAGGAAGTTGACTAACACCGGTTGTGGCATTGCTTGAAATGAATAACTATTATCCATCATAATATTTGTAAGTTTATATTTGGTCAATAGTATGAATGATGATTTGGAGAAAAATAAATTAAAAAAAAAAAAAAAACTAATTAATTCGAGAACTAATTTAATTCATTTTATCTGAGTCTCAATTTAAAAAGGATTTAATCTTGGTTTTATTCGTTTCTAATTTATCAATTGTTCCCGGTTGATTTCTTTCAAAAATAGTTTTTTCAAAAATCGTGGTTTTAGATGTGGTTTGTATTTTTCTGCTATATTGGATATAACTGGATTCTGGATCCAATCTAAAAAATATATAGTTCAATGAAGTAATATAGGCTTCCACAGAAGATGCATGTTTCAGCAAGAACATCTGTTTCGCCATGATGAAAAAAATAGTGTGCAAATATAAAACACAGCACCGAAAACTGTACGCAAGCTGCAAGAAAAACACATGCAAGAAACAAATATACTCATGCAAGAACGTCTGAACCGATTAAATCATCCATAGCATACATGATATGTATATTAATAGTAACAAAAAACTCTCAAATTATGTAGTGGAACCTATCTTTAAGTCAGTCTGGTTTTCTGTTTATTAATAAATTGTTTTATTACAATGGGTACAATTCAAAAGAAATTGAAATAATAGTTTAGGTGGTTCACAGTTTTCCGATGACAAGTTGCACAGCCAACAAATTTTTCAAAAGTTACATGTTGTGCCATAACCTGCTTTTATTCTAGATCTTCGTAAAATTCTGATAAGCCGAGCTCTATTCTCAAACTTGTGCTATTAATTCCTTGCTTGTTACTCAAATATCTAACCAAGCAGTCGATATTGTCGGCGTAATTTTCAGCTTCAGTAAGCTGTTTCGTAAGCAACTCTTCTAATTTCTTTAATTTTTGTGGACTATTATCTCGTAACTTTTGTAATTCCTTCTGTAATAAATCTCTTTCAGCAGTTAAAGATTCTATTTCTTCGTCATATATATTCTTTTCTTTTTCTGTGACACAACTTTTTTTTTTTTCCGAAATTTCTTGTTCCATTTGTTGTATTTGAACCATCAGATCATCTATTCTAGTTTTTAAGCTGCTATGCTTATCTATTAATGCCTTTGCAAGATCATACTCAAAGCACCAATATAAATTCATGCTACCACACTTCTCGTATTTTATAAGATCATCATCGATCAACATTTGCAAAATGTCCTTGATTTGCATGCCACTAATACCTGATTTCTTGCTACCTTGAGATTCAATTTCTTTGATGCTATAAAAAGTGAACTCAGATTTAAAAAAATCAAGTAACTTTGCTTTCTTGTCTTCAACACTTGTGGCCTTTTTCTTGGGTGGCTAATTGCACAGTGTTAATAATAAATACAAAAAGATTTTTATAAACGATCGAATATACTGATTAAGAAACATCAATAATAATCTGATAGTTTTCAATTTTTGAGTTTATATTTACCATTTTCGTTAGAATACAGATAATCTTCAAAAAGGAATAGTTTAGATCCAATTTGATTTTAACCCTCCTTGATCAAAACTCTTTTGAGATACTTCAATCACAAGTTTCTTGCATTGATTTTTGTAAATATAAATTATTGAATATGAAATAAAAATAAAAATAAAATTTGCTTCCCAATACAAACAAACAAATTTTTTTTTTTAATAAAAAAAAATAAATTAATATAAATATTAGTTCCCTAAGCAAATGAACACAATCTTTTTATAGTTGTAAAATACTTTATACAACTAAGTTTGAACTTAATTACAATAACGTATAAATTTATGAATATTATACCTTTTCTCTTTTTTTAGTTTTATAGCAGTAATCAAGATGAAGTTAAGTAAACTAAAGGCATAAACACATAAACATATTTGCTGATTTATTTAAAAGGCAAAAACGAATAGTAAAAGATAAAAGCAAGATAAATTCTATAAGCAAATAGCTTGAAATTTGGTAATATTTATTTTTAAATCGAAAAGAAGAAAAAGAAGAAGGAATAAAAATGTAGGAATTTAACCATCTACATGTATTCATTTCCTATATCATTTTACATTGCAAAAGCAATCTGTAAAAACACGGCTAGTAGTTTCTAGGAGTATATGTCTATTATCTATAAAACTGAAATAAATCAAAAAGTTAGATATTATTTGAAGATACCACCGGATACTCTACAATGTCCTCAGGTTAAATAATATGTTACCCCTATTGCCTTCTTTATTTTAGATCCAAGATCTATCGTGTGCAAGAAAATTTGAAAATGACGCGTTTATTAGGGTACAGGAATTTCTTTTCTCTTATTGATAAAACTAGATCGGAAGATTTCCATTTTTTCCACCGGTTACGTATTTTGAAGTTGAAAAAGAAAAAAAAAGCGCAATTAGTTTTTTACTGCCATCAACAAAAAAAATAATGCTTACTATAAATATATCAGAAAAAGAAAGTTGCACGAAAAATGTTTTAAGCAAGATAGAAAAAAAAACGTAAGAAAAAAAATATTCTATAGAGTCTTTAAAAGTTAAAATAATTTGTTACATTGCAGTTCACTTCCATGATAAATCATTAATAGCGTAACTATAGGAATCCTTCAAAATTGGCATACCTGAACTCATTATATAGCAAACTGTATACTTTCACTGTTAGATAAAACGTTGGATCGATAAAAAAATAACAAAGCAGTTATTACCAATTGGTCTGAAAGTATTGATATTTTAACTCCCTAATTATTTGCAGGTCCATTAGTTGCTTTAAAAGTAGAATAAAAGAATGTCGAAGCGTCAACAATTGCGTATTCAAAAGGAATTAAAAGATGTCATCAACAGCCCGGATAATAGAAATGAATGCGGTGAGTGCAGGGCCCCATTTCCAACATGGGCAAGCATCAGCATTGGTATCTTTCTTTGCGGAAGATGTGTAGTGTACCATCGTAAATTAGGCACACATATTTCAAAGGTGAAATCATTATCTATGGACGCTTGGACGGAAAATGATGTTGACCAAATACGTCAAATGGGTAATAAAAGGGCAAGCAAATTATGGAACTCCAGAAAAATCCCTTTTCCCTTAGATGAAGATGATAAGTCATCTGTTCAAAAATGGTTTACTGAAAAATATGTGGACATGAAATTTACCGATAATGAGTCTTTTGTTAGTGAGAAGCAATCCAGTAGTAGAGGAAGCCAAAAGGACTATGGCAATTCGTATGACGATTCTTATGATGATGATTATAATGATTTAAATCTAGGCAAGTATAAGAGGGATAAGTATTCTCGTGAAGAAATTAGACCACAGAAACCGTTATCTAGATTAAATTTTAGAAGACAGCCAAGCGGTTCTCTTTCACCAAGAAGTATTGAGAGTGATCCGGGTAATATTGATGGTTTATTCAATGATGATATTCATGATTACAGAAATAATCATGCAAAAGAATATTACAGATCAGGGGGTAGCAATAAAGTTTCTGACTCTAGATCCTCTACATTCAAGAATCGTGTAAGTTCAATTTCGTCAAAGTTCAAATTTAATAAAACAAGTGATTATGATAACAATAAAAGTAACAACCACAAATTGGATAACTTGCCAGAGTTGAAGGGAAAGACGATTTCTGATTTTGAATATGATGTTTATGAAAGAGAGGCTAAAAGATTTTCTAAAAAAACTGGTATCAGGGATCTAAATACCATTATAGAAGCATTGATTTTAAGTCACGGTGATAATTATTTAGCCTATGAGATAATAAAAAAAAGTCAAAAGAAAGGGTCAAGCAGAAGACAAAATTCTAGCAGTGGTAGAAATTCAAGGGACGTGTCAGATAAACCGGCTGTTGAAGCACCATCTAAAAAACCGTCACTTCCTAAAAGATCAGACGTTTCAAAACCTATAGCGAATGATCAAAACTGGCTTGATCTTGACAATGAGCACTTGCTTGAAGGTGGATCAGATATTAATGACGCTTTTAGCAAACCTGTAGATGAAGTTTTTGATGGAACTAATGTTCTGTCAACACCTGTACCAACTGGTGTTTATCATGTTCCTACAGGTATTCAGCAAATGCCAACAGGAAATCCATTCATGCAACAAACAGTGATGATGACAGGCAATAATCCATTCCAACAACAACAGCCACAGGCCGCAATTATGACAGGTAATCCATTCCATCAACAGGCTATGATGATGCCTGGCGTCGGTTTTCAACCTTCAGCAACACCCCAGGTACCAACATCTACAGGCAACCCTTTTCAAGGTTCTATTAATGTAACTTCCAATTTTTTTCAGCCACAACAGCAAGTCGAGATAACTAGTGATTCCACACAAAATTTAACATTAAATCAATTGCAGGAACTCAAAAATCAACAGAAGATGCAACAACAGCAAAATCAACAGCCCAACAACATTAATTTTACTTCGATTCAACTGAATCAGACAGGACTACAAGGTGTGATAAATCCTGCCCAACAGCATTTGCTACAAATACAGCAGCAAGAACAGCAGCAACAACAACAACAGCAATTGATACAACAACAGCAGCAACAACAATTAATGCAACAACAGCAACAACAACAATTGATGCAACAACAGCAGCAACAACAGTTAATGCAGCAACAAATGATGATGCAACAGCAACAAAATGCACCACCTCAAATGTGGTAGATGCTTTTGAAATTTGGTTAGATTTAATTTCTGCAAATATATGTCTATGTATATAGTTTTCTTTTTTCTACTTTAATTTTGTTTTAGAAATAATAAAAGTTTTTATAATGTTTACAACTGTTTAGCTAATTTGTGAAAATTATTACTAGTACAATTCTTTGGAGTGAACCTTCTTATCTATTGAAGCAAAACTGAAGTTTGAACTTAATACTATAGTAGAAAGTACCAAACTGGAAATGTATTATTGCCATTGTTTTGGTATTTTACATGGAAGCATAAGAATACTAATGTAGATCTAACGGCAGCTTCTTCGATAGCTTCAATTTGCTTTTTATTGAATCTCAACCCTTAAAATATAAACCTATAGATCGATATACACAAAAACCCCACGGTTTGATGTTCTAATTATTCCAGTATTGTCTTTCAGCATCCAAGTATTGCCTAAGTTCAGTTCTGAATTGACCACCATTAGGACCTCTTCCAAATTGTCTTCCTTCAGTGAAACCTTGATCTAAGTCTATCTCTAATGGCTTTCCATCGAGGTTCACGCCTGCCAAGAACTTTACGGCATTTGACGCTTCCTTGTGATTTTCAAAGATCACAAAACAAAAACCGGTTGGGGTTTGATGGAATCTATCTAGCCCCATTGTAATTTGCTTGACAGTTCCAACTTGCGAGAAAAATACAAAAATACGTTCTTCCGCAGTATATTTATTTAAATTTCCAACATATACAGTGGAAGAATCCATTGCACCCTCTAAATCCTGCACAGAGTTCTGTCTTCCATGTTTAACTTTATTTATAAGATATGTTGACGGAATATCCTTTCTTTTACCAGAGTAGTATGGATTATAACTTGTCAAATACAGTACAAGGTCACTGCCTTTTTTTTCATCAGCAACAGCAACACCCTTCTCACCTTCTTCTGTCTTCTCTGAAACAATATCCATGAGATCGTGATTGATATTTTTCTTATCGTTTGTAGCTTCCATCTTTGCCCGTTTAAACCTTCCTAATGTTCATTTTTCTTCTAAATTTTATAAAATTGTAAAGTCTTACCAATGAATTTAAATGTATAATTTCAATTGTTACGTTAAAGTTCTTGATTTTTTCTCACTCAATGCTTGATACAAAATAAGCAATCTGTGCTCATAACATTGCATTTTATTACTAAATAAAATTTTTTTCTTAAGTTCTTGAAAAGTTGAAAAATAGATGCAAGAAGAATGATTTTTCATCAATTATTAGACAACAGAATTGATGTTTGAAATGATATTAACAGTAGTCTATATCAGTCATTTTTCATAAAATTTACCTAGTAGATCTATTCATTTTATTTCACTTTCATTAGTTGCTAAAGGAAACAAGAAGGACTGATTGTGAAAATGAACGTCGTTGATTTAACTTGGGAACAATTGAAACCCCAATTGAGCTCATTATTGTACTGTCAACGTGATAAATCAATATCGCTCGAAGTTTTGAATAAATTGATCGAGGTACAAGCACCAGAAAACCATAAGATCGTATTGGTTGCCTTGCTAAAATCTTATACTCACTCCTCTACCACTAGCAAACGCTTTAAAGATAAGGTTATTGATTTGTTTGATCTAATTATCCCGCAGGATTTAACGGCATACACTAATATTGTTCTCGCATATTTCAACCACGAATTTGATATCAAAAAACCAAAACTTTCAATAGATGTTAAAGACTTGCGCCAAGTTCTTATGTGGTTGGACCATTTTGTGAAAAATTATAAGCTTGAAAATGATTCAAAATTGTTTGATTTCCAATTAGAAGCAACTAGTCAAATATTGGCTCATAAAAGCTCCAAAGGTTTGCAATTATTTACAAAATTAGCTAACCAGTTTGTTTCTAAAAGATCCGCTCCTTATTTAGAACTTTACAGTAACAAAACTTTGAGCATTCCATCTCAATTGTTATTGATTGCTTCATTATCATATTCCGAAAAACTTCCAGAAACAGAATTTCCAAAAGTCATAACTTATTTTGCCAACGATGTTTTGTTGAGTAAGGATAAATTTATGCCAAATCAGTTATATACGTTGAAGTATTTCAATATTTACTTTACCGGCCAAATTTTACTCTCTAATAACGACTTAGTTGCACAACTTTTACCCGAATTGGAAAAATCAATGTTAAGATCAAATGAATATATTGTTAATAATATTTTGGTTGATTTTTCTGAAAATTTTATGCTGTGTAAGCAAAATTTGAATCTGTTTATAGTTACCGCATCCAACGTTTTTACCAAGTTTTTCAATCTGTTATTATCAAATTTGAAAACAACTTCAAATGAAATGATTAGAGTTAATTCATTAATAGTTTTGAGAAACCTTTTGTCTAATTGTGTTGACTTACAGAGTGAGATTGGTGATAAAATTGTAGATGAATTGGCTAAAAATTGGAAAATGACCTCTAATATTGATTTTAAAGTGAAATATATTTCTCTCATTAGAAGTATGCCAATATCCTTTGTTAGATCAATAGAAGTTTTGAAGCCTTTTGCTATAAAGGATCAAAACGAAAATCTAATGAATGAATTTATTTCTAGCTTGTTATGGTCTATTTCCAAATTAGAGTCAATTCCAGATGACATGGCAAAAATCATCATTACTGGTTTAAATGATAAGAAATTAGTTAACAGAAAACAGTGGTTTATTGGACTGGCAGAATTTCTAATTTCCTCTGAATTATTTGCAAATGAATCAGTTTTGACATCTTTAGAATCTAATATCAAAGAGTTTACTGAAGCTCCATTGAAATTTCCTGTAACCATTATCCATATTATAATTTGTTTGATAAACTTCAAAAATTTACAAATATCTATTTCGGATGAAATGCTTCAAACCATATTAAACCCTAAGTTCTATTTGAAGTTACTCACTGTTCAGGAACAAAAGTGGTTCATAGAAGCTGTTTTTGCAATTAAGCCGATTGAATCTGTTGAATTTGGTAATACTGTAATCTACACTATCATCTCGAAAAATATTGATAATGAATTGAGTCGTCAAGCCTTATTGAAATTGAATTATGCAAGATCAGAAGTGATGATGGGATGTATTTGTAATGCTTTATACAACTTATTGATAGAGTTAGACGACGGTGAGGTTAGAGAGAAATTCAATTACTCATATAAATTTTTAAAGTCTATAGTTTATGCAATAACTTGTGGAACTGCTGACGCTAATATTTCGACTGAAGAAAAACAAAAACCTTATGCGGAAAAAGTGTTACTTGAATTGATTGTTATATCTCATTATCAAAAAAATAAAATGTTCAAATTTAAAAATGGGTGGGTTGATTTGGTACAAAAAACAGAATGTAACCCTGCGTCAATAATAACAAGATTTGGTACTCAATTCATTAATAAATTATTATTCGAGAAATACCCAGAGGCGGTCAAGTCATCAAAAGCAGTGGCTGATGCAATGATTGACTCGATTTCGACAATGGCTTTTATTTCTCCTGATTTCGTAGGCCCTATTATTAATGATATAATTACTGCTGATTTAAGCACCTCCAAACTAGTGAAGTTTAATGATTTGCAAGACGCTATAAATATTTGGAAATGTTCAGAAGATGAATTAATTCATGATCCAACATTGTCTCAAAAATCCAAGAACATAGTAGAGAACAAGAATTCTAAAGATTATGCAACTAAAAAATGGGAGGCTGAATTGAAGAAAGAACTAGCCTCCAAACAAAGTAGTAGCCACAAGGTTAAAGCTATCGACAGATTAAATAACAAGAAGACACCAAAAGAAGAACAAGAATTGTTGAAAGAACAATTTAATAAGGAAGCCAATATTAGACACCAAGTTGCTGATTTAAATGTTCTGCTCAACAGATCTATCGGTTTGGTTGATTCTTTATGTGATTCTTTGAGATTCAAGTATGATAATGGGTACAAATATTGGTTCAATACTTCTATTTCATCCTTATTGAATTTAATTAAGTATTTTACTAAAAATACTCTGACCTATAATTCTTCGAAAAGTTTGGTCGATGATAAAGCTGTGTGTGCTCTTTTGAAGGCAAGCAATATTCTTACTTTGAATGAGTCTAATCTGTCATCTTTGAATGCTATCAAAAATTTGATAGGTGTTGCTATTTCGAAATTGCTAACTTCCAAATCATCGGATATTAGCTTGTTACCAAAATATGATATGCTTGTGACCGACGAATTGATTTCAAATATCTATTTCAAACTTAAATATAATACTGATAAAAAACCGTTATCTAGTTTTGGCTTAATTTATATTTTACCACTTTTAATTGAAAACATGAAACAAAAGGGGATAATTTTGACAAAGAAATATAAGAATACTATGCAAACAGCCAAAAAGGAATTTGTTGAAGAAGATATTGATGAGGAGCAATTGTTATTGACTATTGAGATTCTTTCGAATCATGGTGATACATTCCAAGATACAGCTGTTCCAAGAAAAGAAATAATGTCTACTTTACTTTTGATGATCGAATTGATCCCATCAAAAAATAAGCTTTTCAAAGATTGTTTCAATTTGATTTGTGCTAATGTATCTGATACTTTAAGCAGCAATGATATGAAAAGTATTCTCATTGGAAACTTGACTTCTCCTAATAAATTTATTAGAACTTTGATTTTGGAACAGTTGGATGAAGAATTTATTCTCGGTGAAGAGGGAAACTTTGATTTATCTATGAACGACTATATAAGAGTTTGGATTTGCTGTTTTGATCAAGAAGATACAGGGAAGAATATGGAATTAGCTAATTCAATTTGGATGGAAAATAAACTTTACTTAAATAGTAGCCTGATTTCCGAATTAATTCCATTTTTGGACAATGAAGATTTTATTTTACGTTTTTCAGTTGCTAAGGCTATTGCTGAGGCTGTAAAATTGGATCAAAAACTATTCACTAATGCTTTTAACTCTTTGATAGACTTATTCATAAAAAATTTGATTCCACCAGAACCAATTTACGATGAATTTGGACTTGTTATCAAATCATCTGAACAACAAAAGGATCAAAGTGAAATTCGTTCGGGTATTTCATTAACACTTAAACAATTAGCTCCATTTTTTGATGACAAATCAGTTACTTATTTCTTCAATAAATTATTGATTGAGGAGCCTAAATTATTATCTGAGCCTAACAAACAAGTATTTCATGAACTTCAAGAGGCTTCTATTGAGGTAATTAAAGTTAAAGGATTGGAAACTATGCAGCAATTGATTCCAATATTCGATGAAAGTTTAGAGGTTAACCATAGTATTAAGCAATTGAAACAATCAACAGTTATTTTGTATGGTGTTTTGGTTACTCATTTGGACAAGAATGATGCGAAGTTATTGAACGCTGTTGATCAATTGATAAAGACTTTGATCACATCCACATCTGAAGAAGTCGACTATACTATTTCGAGATATCTTGCACCGTTAGTTCCCAAATTCAGTGATAACTTGCAAACATATTTGGATGAGCTATTTACAGTGTTGTTTGAAGGATCTTCGAGACCACAAAGAAGAGCAGCGGCTTATGGTATTGCTGGGCTAATTAAAGGTTATGGTATTAAAGGTTTGAATGAATTTGATGTTATCCGCAATTTGATTGACGCTTCTGAAGATTCGAAGAGCTCTGTGCGTAGAGAAAGTGCTTCTTTTGCAATTGAATGTTTAGACAGAAGTTTAGGCAAAATGTTTGAGCCATATGTCTTAGAAGTTGTTCCTTTAATTTTGCAAAATTTGGGAGATCATGTTACTGAAGTCCGTAGCGCAGCAGATTATGCATCAAAAATTATTATGAAGAATACTACACCATTTGGTGTTAAAAAGTTAATTCCATTGGCGATTGATAATTTAGATGAAATTGCTTGGAGATCTAAGAAAGGATCAGTTGAATTGTTAGGTACTATGGCTTATTTAGATCCTACTCAGTTATCTGCATCTTTGTCAACTATTGTTCCTGAGATTGTGGGTGTTTTAAATGATTCTCATAAAGAGGTTAGAAAAGCTGCGGATCAAGCTTTGAAAAGATTTGGTGAAGTTATTAGAAATCCTGAGATTCAAAAATCCGTTCCTATTTTGATTAAAGCTATTGGTGACCCGACAAAGTTTACCGAAGAAGCATTGAATGCTTTAATTAAAACTCAGTTTGTTCATTACATTGATGGGCCATCATTGGCATTGATTATTCATGTTATTCACAGAGGTATGTTAGACAGATCCGCCACAACTAAAAGAAAGTCTTGTCAGATCGTTGGTAACATGTCTATTTTAGTTGACAGCAAAGACTTGATTCCATATTTGAACAATTTAATTAGTGAATTAGAAATAGCCATGGTTGATCCAGTTCCAAGTACTAGAGCTACGGCTGCTAGAGCATTAGGTTCATTAGTTGAGAAATTAGGTGAAGAACAATTCCCTAACTTGATTGATAAATTGATGGATACATTGAGTGATCCAGGTAAAGAAGGTGACAGAATGGGGTCAGCGCAAGCCTTGGCAGAAGTTATCAGCGGTTTGGGCTTAAGCAAATTAGAGGAGCTTTTACCTACTATTTTGTTAGGAGCCTCTTCTGGAGACAAATATTGTAAATCCGGTTATATTCCCTTATTATTGTATCTTCCTTTATGTTTTGGTTCTATGTTTGCTCCTTATATTTCCAAAATTTTACCACCTATTTTGTCGGGTTTGGCTGATGACGATGATCAGATTAATGATATTTCTATAAAGGCTGGTAAATTAGTTGTATCTAACTATGCTAACAAGGCGGTTGATTTGCTCTTGCCAGAGCTAGAGACGGGATTGTCCGACGCGAACCACAAGATCAGATTATCATCTGTTAGATTAACTGGTGATTTACTATTTAAGATTGCTGGTATTTCACAGAATATAGTCGATGTTGAAATGGATGATGGCGAAGAAAAACAAATTCAAGAAACAATTGATATATTTGAAAACAACGCAGCTAATACTGCTCTCCTTGAAGTGCTTGGGCAGGAACGTCGTGATCGTGTATTGTCTTTATTGTTTATTTGTCGTTCTGATATCTCAGGTATGGTTCGTAACGCAGCAATTGAAATTTGGAATCCTATCGTTGCAAATACTCCAAAGACCATCAAAGAAATTTTGCCTGTGTTGGCAAATATTATTATAAGAAGGTTGGCTAGTCCAGACGAGTCTCAAAGAAGAATTAATGCTGCTGCATTGGGTGATTTAGTTCGTCGTATTGGACCAGAGGTATTGAAACAATTATTACCAACGTCAGAAGAAGTCATGTTTTCAGGTGATGCTGATGCTAAACAAGGAATCTGTATTGCTTTGACCGAAATTATGTCTTCTACTGTTGAGAATAACATTATTGCCCATCAAGACACTTTTATTAAAATTGTTGGAGAAGCTATTATTGATTCCAATGAAAGCGTTAGAGAATCTGCAGCTCAGGCATTTGACGTATTATTAGAAGCTGTAGGCAAACCTGCCATTGATGGTATTATTCCACATTTGTTGACATTATTAGATAATGAAAGCGAAAGTGAGAATGCCATCAAAGCCTTGAGAGAAATCATGGCAAATAAGGCAGAAGATATCTTCCCAATTTTAATTTCATCTTTATTAGCTCCTCCATTAGATGCGTCGAAGTCTCTTGCTCTTGGATCTTTATCAGAAGTAGCGGGTCATACATTGTTTGGGTATTTGACAGATATTATCAACACATTTATTGATTCGTTGATATCATATTCTTCAAATAATGCTGAATTGTGTGATGTAATTTCCAAATCTTTTGATAAGTTATTGCTATCTATTAATGACAATGAAGGATTACATCCGTTGATGCAACAGTTATTATCACTATTGAAAAACGAAAACAAGTTAAAGGTAAAACTTGTTTATGACCATTTATCTACACTTTTTAGTTCAACCACATTGGATTATTCAGTTTATAAAGTCGATATTGTTTCAAATGCTATTTCAAGATTGGGAGATTCTGATGAAGCATTAGTTAAAGCTGCATGGAGTTGTTTGAATGAATTAGTGAAGCATCAATCTAAGGAATCATTGGAAAAACTTGTTGTTCCAGCTGAACAAAGTTTGAGATTTGCAGGTACCGCTAATGAAGATTTGCCTGGTTTCTCTATTGTTCCAAAGGGACCTAACTGTGTATTGCCGATTTTTATTCATGGATTGATGTATGGAAGTTCTTCTCAAAAGGAAGTTTCTGCGAGCGCCATTGCTTATATTGTTTCGAAGACTCCACCTATGGGATTAAAACCATTCTTTACTGTTATTACCGGTCCTTTGATTCGTGTAATTGGCGAAAGAGTCAGTTCTGATGTTAAGGCCGCTATTTTATCTGCTTTGAACCAATTGCTTGAAAAGATCCCACAATTTTTGAGACCTTTCATTCCTCAATTGCAAAGAACTTTTATCAAATCTTTGGCTGACAGTAGCAATGAGATATTAAGATTAAGGGCTGCTAAGGCATTGGGAACGTTGATTAAGTATCAACCTAGAATTGATCCATTGGTCAATGAATTGATCAACGGAGTGAAGAATAGCTCACAAGACGTTGGTGTAAACACCGCAATGTTAAAGGCATTGAATGAAGTTTTTGTAAATGCTGGTAGCAAGTTAAACGAAAGCTCCAAAAATAGTGTTTTGTCATTGATTGAAGAGGAGATATTTGTTGTTACAGAAAGTGGTGACAACAAGTTAATTATTGCATATGCCAAATTGATTGGGTCTATTTCGAAGAATTTACAAGTAGATGAAGCTTTTAGTATTATCAAGGACAAGATCTTGGCAACTAATGGTGACAAGTTTGGCATTTTGACGTTGAATGCATTTTTGAAGGAATCTAGTGATAACGTTATCAACAGCGGGTTAATTCAATCTGTTGTAAGGTATTTGATTAATAACATAAACTCTTCAGATGCATATTTGTCCGAGGAATCGGTTAAGGCGGTTGGAAAATTATTGTTGAATCTTAACGAAGCAGATATCAAAAGTGTTGGGCCAGAATTGATTCAGAACTTGGTTGAAGAATTGAGCAAGGTCACGGTCAAGCCACCAAGTACGAGCAATGATGCAAGAAGATTGGCGTTGATTGTTCTCAGAACCGTGGCCAGTAACAAATACGACGAAATCATCAAGCCAAATATTGACGTGATTGCCCCATGTGTGTTCAGTTGTGTGAGGGATCCTATCATTCCAATCAAACTTTCTGCGGAGAAGTGTTACTTAGATATATTCAAGTTGGTGGACGACTCGGATATGGCCTTTTTCAACGAATGGTTTGCCCACATAAGTAAGGATGCCAAAACCATTACCAACTGCGCAGGCTTGGTTATCCAGTTGAGATCCATCTCAGATTACACGAAGAGGGTCGGTGTTAGATTAGCAAAGAATGAAAGAGAGAGAATCGAGGCAGGCGGTGACGCGGAAACTGTGTTTTCTGACCGTATCGAAGACGAGAACGAGATCCAGTCTGTGGGCGGCATCGAGTTGACCTTAGTGTGATTGTCGTTTGCGGTGTATTATTTATTATTATATTAACATGTGTGTTAGTTTTTCTCTAAACATGTGTGGTTTACTTTTTACTTAAATTTTAAAAAAATGGCTTACTTTATCTTACAAATGTAGGAATTATATTATCCGGAGCAAATGTAGTATCGCAATTTGTGCGTTTTGGACATGCTCATGTTGAAATTCTACGATGCAAGGTTGCTGTTATGGAAGCTGCGGATGCAAGTCTATGCATGCAGCAGCTCGATTATGAAATCTCAGGCCGGGTAACCCAGCAAACACTACGAGGTTACGAGATATGTTGTATTATATTAAAAGCATGAAACCTGAGGAAGCGAAATGAAATTTCAGTCTAACAAGGGCTACACAACCTTAATAAGTAATCGTATCGTCATTTTTTGATGATAAGCTTCTTTTTAACAGCATAGGAACCCAAAAAAAAAAAAAGAGAAACCCCCATCAAACCCGAACTTTCATACTATGCGCACCAATATCGATAATTGTGTTGTTTTGCTGTTATAATAATCAATTTATTCTTTTTTTTTCTTTTGTCTTCTTTCTGTTTTGTTGTTCATAAAAAAAAATTGTTTTTTTTTGTTGTTTGCCTCCGAAAGAAGATGGGTTTTGTTCTTTAGCTTCCCCCGCCGCTAAGCAGGTGAGAAAATAATATACGAAAATAAGAGAAATCCTTTTTTTTTACATGTTTCTTTTCTTCTAGTAACCAATCATTACTTCCAGAAGGATTCATAGAATACAACAGCCAGTATTGGATATACATCAACCAAAACACTTCCCAAACCATCAACTAACCTTGTTGGAATATTCAGGGCAGAGCCAGAAATATATATGGAATAGACAAAACAAGACAGGGAAACAAAAATACAAGGTTTGAATAAAAGATACACGGGTGTTGACAAATAAATTCAAAAAGACGTATACTCCAGAATAAACGCAACAAGACAAGACAAATATTTAGCATACAAAATGGCCGAACAACAAGAACCAGATGTTGATTCCATCGTGAACAGACTTTTGGAGGTAAGAGGCTCCAGACCTGGAAAGCAGGTGGATTTGGCGGAAAGCGAAATCAGATTTCTTTGCACAAAAGCCAGAGAAATTTTCATCCAGCAACCTATTTTGTTGGAATTAGAGGCTCCTATCAAGGTAAGTTTTTTTTTTTTTAGTGTTTCAGCTATCTAAAGCTATGTTTTTGGTGTTGTGGCATTCCCTAGTACACACACAGCCAACGAACTCGTGTTCACAGGAGAAATGGGTGAATTTTATCCGGTAATTGAAGGTATTTTTCTCTCAAAAGAGTCATTTCCAATCCGTGGAGTTCTGCCAGTATATAGGTTTTAGTCAAATAGCGGAAGATCTAGGATGCGATGCTCCATCGTCATCTTGAGATTTTAAGGTGGTTTGGCCTGTCCTCAGTGGCATTTGGCTGCCATGCTATTCCTACTATTGCCTTCGCTTGTAGACAGTCCGGTATAACGTGGTTTTGATCTTTTTTTTTCTCCTGTGTGCCAGTTTTATGCGTGGTCACACAAAACACGCGTACATTCTAGCTGCTGGGTCCTTTCAACTCTATTATGGGCGCACATTAATTGATAATTTTTTTTCAAACGTTATCAGTGTGTATCCACAAAAAAATTATTGCTTGCGTTATCATCATATGATGCGTTTGAGTGAACCGAGGCATGCGATTGGCTGATTTTTTTGTAGAGAAAAGCATCCTCAGAGGAATAGCCGGGGCACAGTGCATAGCGTTAGATAGTAAAATGAGAAATTGTGGGTTTGAAAATTTGCAGCGATACTAACATGGACCTTTTGCGTCATTTTATAGATATGTGGTGATATTCACGGACAGTATTATGATTTACTCAGATTGTTTGAATACGGAGGATTCCCACCAGAGGCAAACTACTTGTTTTTGGGAGATTATGTCGACAGAGGCAAACAATCTTTAGAAACCATATGTTTGTTGTTGGCATACAAGATCAAATATCCAGAAAACTTTTTCATTTTGAGAGGTAACCACGAATGTGCGTCCATCAACAGAATCTACGGGTTTTATGATGAATGCAAGAGACGTTATAACATAAAATTATGGAAGACTTTTACCGACTGTTTCAACTGTTTGCCTATTGCCGCCATCATTGACGAGAAGATTTTCACAATGCACGGCGGGTTGTCCCCAGATTTAAACTCCATGGAACAAATCAGACGTGTCATGAGACCTACAGATATTCCAGACGTTGGGCTTTTATGTGATTTGTTGTGGTCTGATCCGGACAAAGACATCACCGGATGGTCGGAAAACGACAGAGGTGTGTCATTTACATTTGGTCCAGATGTTATTTCAAGATTTTTACAGAAGCAGGATATGGATTTGATTTGCAGAGCTCATCAGGTTGTGGAAGATGGATACGAATTTTTCAGTAAACGTCAATTGGTGACACTTTTCTCGGCTCCTAACTATTGTGGAGAGTTCGATAATGCCGGTGCCATGATGAGTGTAGATGAGAGTTTGTTGTGTTCTTTCCAAATTTTGAAGCCTGCTGAGAAAAAGTCAAAATATGCATATGCTAATAATTCAAGACTGGTGACTCCACCAAGAAAACAAAACAAAAAAATCAGTAAATAAGTGAATGACGTTCAGTTTTCATCAGCTCTGATTTGGTTGAGCACATCGTTGGAGAAGCAAAGCCACAGATTTTTTTCGCTATTTTCCAGAGAATTAAGGCTTCTCGGAGAGTGAAAACAGTATGTTTCCTTTTCTTGTTTTTTGTCAATAGTCAATCGAACAGTGTATACAAATTCACATTCAATCAAAGCTTGGTATTGGTTTTTTCAGCTTAGTCCTGCTAGCGTTTCTGATTCTTTCATCCGTCCCCATCCATTTTATTACATTTCACCTATCATGCGTTTCTTAGTTAAAACAGTTTGGATCGACTATTATTTTGTTTTTGTTTATATTTGATCCACGTTGATCCATTTCTCTGTTGATTAACCGCAATTGGTGGGTTGAAATGAAAAATTTTATCAGAAATGGAGAATTATAATAGAAGGTTTGGATGCAAAGGAATAAGCCAAAATACAAAGAAGAAAAAACAAAAAGAAAAACCCAAGAAGAATAATTTCATTAAATTCAATTCAGTTCATTCTTTATTACTAGTGTTGGTTTTTCTTTGAAAAATATGATTTATTATTAGTGTTGGTTTTTGAAAAATACATTTTTTATATTTTATCATCATTATATTCTATCGATTTATATTGTCCCATATATATATATATGTATATCTATATATATTATTCACTTATTTTTTTTTTCAACATACTATTTTTTTATTGTATTAATTAATACATAATCGTCTATTTTATTTTTAAATTTAAGCATCTATAGATCGGCTACTTGTGGTCCAATATACATCTTGAATATTTATTGCAAAGTCCAAGGAAGAGAGCTATTGTGTCAAAAAAAAAGTTTCTAAATTACGGATGTGAATAACTTGCATTTTGACAATATTTAGGTAAGAGGCATCACGTGTAAATATCAAGGGCACAACTATTAGCGCACGTGCTTTTTTTCAAATTATTTTTTCGGGAAAAAAAAGTAGTGAAAATTCACAAAGTATGCAAATCTAAGAATTTATTCGAAGTTGTGAAATTCTTGGAAAGTTGTTCATCGCATATACTAGTCTATCTTATCTTGCAGATGCCCAGTTTTAAGTCAAAAACTTAGGCAATACTAATAGAACCCAACTGATTACAAAAGATTGCTCCACAAACCGTAGTATTATGAGGCGTTAGAATTTAGGCTCTTTCTGTGAAGGCAGCTCTCAAGCTGCTCCTATACCGTGCAGGTCTTGAAAGCTCTGGACAGCTCTGGATAGCTTCAGTACTGTTGATGAACAGTTACAGTAACAATCCAGTAAAGAAAAAATTGAGTAAAGAACACAAAAAAAAAATTATGGAAAAAACTAAAAGATGTATGGATGTAACGGGAAATTGCAATAAAAAAAAGACTTGAAGGACTTTCAAGATGCGGTGTTCGGGTCAATAAATTAGTGAGTCAAGCAGCCAAAAGATAATTTTTAAGAGAGAGATTCCTTGTAAGGAGGAGCGAGCTCCGCTTGAGGGCCTCACAAAAAAAAATTCAGGCGAAAAAAAATTTTGAAAAAAAAAAAAGAAAAAATAAAACTTTTGCTGAGGTCCACAAGATACCTCTTTCAGTTTTACTACTATTCACCAATATTTTCGTTCTGAACAACTAAGAAAGTAACAATAATAAACTTGTCAAAATGGTAAGTTTCCGATAATTACGGGCATTAAAACAGAAGAACAGATGAATAGAGGTTATGCAGAAATTTGATATTGGATGATTGGACAAATACAAAGATCCTTGCAAGATGGGAGAGCCCGAAAATTTTATGAAATTGATTTTGAGATGGATCAAGCCTATTAAACGATAGGATGCAATACTAGTGGTCAGAGATACCAAAGTTGGTAGGCCTGGCTACTAGTGAGGTGCATTATAGCTGATAGTCCCTATCAGTCATGATATATTGAGATTTAATAAGGATAACGCAGTTTTCATGATTGATTTCGGCACTTCAATTCATTAGCACCCGCTGTTTTACAATTTTGAAATCAAATTGAAGTGTATTTTTGTCCTCATTGCGGTTACCTGGGGAAATTTTCATCGTGAGGCAATAGTAAAGCTTTTACTGGAATTCGTAGTATTGCTAAAACTTGATTAGTAGGATATGGGGCAGAAATAGTATATTTGGTAATTTTTGTTTTTGAGAAGCCCTCGCACTATCTTTCATCTGTTTTTCAGTGGCAAAGCCCCCAAGAGTTAGCATTTTATGTTGCATTTGAATTTTTTGACAGTTTACTAACCCATCTTATAGGTTTTAGTCGTTGATTTATTACACCCAAACCCAGAATCTGAATTAAAGAAACACAAGTTGAAGACCTTGGTCCAAGCTCCAAGATCTTACTTCATGGATGTCAAATGTCCAGGTTGTTTAACTATCACCACCGTTTTCTCCCACGCTCAAACCGCTGTTACTTGTGATGCTTGTACCACTGTTTTGTGCAGACCAACCGGTGGTAAGGCTAAGTTGACCGAAGGTTGTTCTTTCAGAAAGAAGTAAATGCATTCATTGCTTTTAGCACTTTATAATAGAAAAATACAGAGCAGCTACGCCTTTGATCTACAAAAAAAAAATGATAAAGCAAAAAAGAACATTCTACTGGTAGAGACCCATATCATGTGTGTGTGAGATCTACTTGTGTATTATGATGGTATAAATAATGTAATATGTATATGATAATATGTTAATAGACATGGTAATTTTTCCCTCCAAATTAACAATTTTGTTGTACAAAATATTATATTGTCATTTGCTATCAAGCATCCCCTTCCCTTCCTCTCCTCATTACTTTCCCTCTATTAAGCTTTTTTAGAGGAATAGGAAATATTTTAATAATCTTTATATCATATATGTTCTAATGACTTTTTTTTTGCCCTCAAGTTATGTATAATGTTATTAATTTATTACTATAGTTTTCAAAATAAAGTACAAGCAAAAAACAACCAAACTCTGATAGAGAACAGGTTTAAATTGTCTTGTTGTAAGAAGTATCTTATTCAGTACACCTAGCTAAACTTATACAATGCTGTCGTATTACAGTAGCCACAAGCCAGTTATTGTCATGGCTAATGCTGACAAGAAATTCATTGTTCTCGAATAGAGAATTATTGTCCCCATAGTCATGCCAAAAAATGGGTCTTCCTGTTGCCTTGTCATATGTTTTGTACCATTTATTAAACTGTCTAAAACCCAACTGCTGCTCGTTATCCAAACTCTTGAACGCTGCTTCTTTTACCGCCCAACATCCTGCTAAGTAATAAACTATTTTTTTTTTATTTTCCACAAATCCAGCATGCCTATTCTTTGGTTCGCCACAAAGTTCATAATATTTTGGATATTCATGCTCTAAATTCAAGATCTTTTTTGCAAATCGATTTAAAATGCTGGAAGGTCGGCTAGATTCATTGCCCACGATTCTCCAGAAACGTCCCACATCAACAATATCCGTGCCTAAGCCAACAACACTTTTAAATTGTATCATATCATATCAACAGACCAATTCTCAAAATGTTTTTTATATTATAATATTTGTTTCTAATTTATCCAATTCAATTCAAAATTTATTGCCCATTTGAAAGACATTTATATCATGTCAACATTATTATATCCTAGTTCAAAAAATATTCAGGTTAAGTTAGGTATCTTGATCTTGATGACCTATTTGCAAATGCTAGAATCAAATAATAATTTCTTGGTGTATAGATTAGCTTATGTTGAGAGTTTTCTAATACAAATTATAGTTTCTTTTTTTCTCTCATGGAAATTTATAGTATTATTTGACAACCTTTTTTTTTCCTGCATTTAAGCAGCCCACATGATTCACTTTAATAAACATAGAGAACAAAGGAAGTAAATTGGTTAATAACCATTGATTGTTTTAAGAGTTATTATTAAAACAAGAGACTCCCCAACCAAGAATGAGAACATATAAAGCAGCATATTATTCAAAAACATATAATCGAAATAAAATCATTTTTTATAATAGTCTTTACGGAAAGTGGTAGTGTAAATCTTGAAAAGAGGAAGCTTAGACGTATCATAAGAATGGGCTTGATATACAATGACAGGCTGCCAATGGAGGAAAATAACTCTGATGAACAACAATTGCCCTTAAACAACAGCAATACTGTTGCGGCAAGTTCTGATAATGGCGTGCCTGACTCCAATATAATTAATCAAAATGCCACAGAGAGCAATAGTTCCTCCAACAGTGGCGGTGGGCTTCAAGCACATGCTCATACAAATTTGGCAACTGCACCTTTGACAAACGAGCTTAATTTTGCAAATGTTACAATAGCCAGTGGCAATATTCAACCTGAAATTCCTTCCACTGATAACCTGCAACCACAGCATCAGCATTCAGTGACCTTTCTGGAGGTTGCTGCTGTTTACGAGCCATCCCCAGAATTTGAATTCACTTCGAACAACATGCTGGCATACCAGTCTTCTTCCAATCCCAATAATGAAGAAGACGTGAGAAGATACGGAAGAAGGCGCCGCACTATACAGACAAGCAACCGCCATGATGAAAATGAACAAGACTCAGGCTACACAAGCAACAGAAGCAGCAGAAGCAACAGTCGTCATAGCCAAAGAAGTAATACGGATGGACCACGTCCTGGAATTTTAAGAAGAAGTAGGTCTGTCAGTAGAAGATCGTCATCAAGTATAAGCAGTGCAGCAACGACCATGTCTTCCACGGTAGCTACACATCTCAACACATATGCCAATTCTGCTATTTTTTATGATGATGATGAAGATCACGATGGGCATCCATCTAACAATAGTGGAGATCAAGACAATATATCACACAATATTATTAGTAATAGGACGCCACTTGACAGTACAGATAATGAGGCGACTGAACCTTCCACAGATGATGCTATAAGTATACCATTAAATGACACAGTAAACCAAAATATACAAACTTCTCAGCATGACGATAGATTTGGATTGCTTCGCAGAATGAATAACAACGAAAATGCTTTGGAGACGTTACAAAATACGTTGATCAATTCAACAGTAGAAAGAGATTTTTCCAATATAATTACAAGTGCATCCAACCAGCGCACAATGTCTCCACCACCGCCACCTCCACCTGAAGAAGCTGATGTATATCGTGCTTCACAGGAGAGAGGTTTTGTGGGTTTACAGAATGACCTTGATAATTTACATCCTTTCAATAATAGGGTTTCTAGCAACCATACAATAGAAATCACAAATAATGATGATGATGATGATGCGTATTATAGGTCGTATAGCGAAGGTGATGAATACAACAATAATTTAATGATCGGGGAGGCAAGATCTTTAAATGTATTGGATCGCGATTCTATTCGAATTTATAATGGATATAATAACGTGGTGCGCCTTCCTCTGAATAATCATCGTAGAATTAGAATACATAGAGCTAATAGACACTTACCTGATGAT
Source organism: Saccharomycopsis babjevae (assembly GCA_031125705.1). NCBI lineage: Eukaryota > Fungi > Ascomycota > Saccharomycetes > Ascoideales > Saccharomycopsidaceae > Saccharomycopsis > Saccharomycopsis babjevae. Next base: position 55,934 of record JASTVB010000045.1, on the reverse strand, counting down.
GACGCTTATAGAAGCCTATTGGGAGAAAATCATGCAGCACGAATTGAAGAGAATTTATTTAGTATGGAGGAAGAGGATACCAAAGCGCAAGAATCTCTAGAAAAGAACAGAGAAGTGGATCAACCAGTTCTTTTCCATTACTGCAATACATTCTACGATATTTTTGTGAAAATAAGAAGCAAGTTGAAACTAAGTCAGAAGCGTTCTGGGCTTATCTGGAGGTTGAACGATTTTACTCAAATATTTGAAAGATATGTGATTCTGAAGAATCTTACAGTTGCCTTAGTCATTGATGGGATTTGGCTTTCTGATTCATTGGTAAGATTGCCACAGGTGAAAAAAGATATTGAATGCCATAAAGACTTACTGATTGCTGCATGCAAGGCAGTGCATTTTGTGCAATCTGTGAAAGATAACTTTGAGTTTGATAGAAAGGATGATGAATACTATCCTTTTTACGATGAAACTCGTATCAATCACGCGCTCGATGGAGTTTTGAAGACGTGTATTCCCTCAGACACGCAAGAGATGGAAAAGAAGCTAAGGGAATATGTCAGGGATCAATTTAATCCTGGTGATTATGTTGATTTGAAGAGAAGCAGCTCAGAGGCATTTGATAATTGTCACCAGACGAAGCACGGTAATGATCTCAGTTTAGGATCTACGCATAGAAAAGAAGTTTCTGAGATGCGCATGAAAACACTCGATAGTCAGATTCTGCGTGTGTTTCCAATTAAAAGCGATTTCAATGGTGGGGATGATTTGCAACACAAAGCAAGCACCAATGCAAAACGAACCAAGAAACGGAAGGTCACGTTTGCAGATGTTTAAAGAAGCTAGCTTCCGGTGGTTTTCATGTGTTCTATTCTTGAATGCAACTTTATATTATAATATGATTGTCTTCATTCCAGGGGAATTATCTGTTGGATATAGTCTGTAAGTTTGATATGTTGTTATGTGTGTAATATATTTTTCTTTCTTTTTGTTATGAATAAGATTTTGCTGTCATATACGATATGTTGCTAGATTAGGAAGCTCATGTTGAAATTTCTTAGCGGTTGTGTGCGTTTGTCTTTTCTTTTGGGTAGCCTTCTGCATATAATAATTTTTGGTCGCAAAATTATCATCAAATTTCACTTCAATAACTGTATTTGGTTATTTTTTTTAACTGTGTAGAAGAAAAAAATTTTTCTTTTCGTTTTCGTCAGCATTAAAATTCACAGGCTGTTTTTATTTTTAACCAATGTATCAAAAAACTCAATATTGTTGACCGTGAAGTGTTACATGATTGATCTGCTCGTAAGGAATCATAAAAATCACTTAAGCTTAAATATTCCACATCTTTATACTGAAAAATACAGGTGTTTACATAGAATATAAGTATAGATAGATAATATTGGCTTTTATATCAACATTCCCAGAGAAATCTATAAAATACGAAAGAATAAACTGATCCCAAATCACCCACATAGACATGATGAGATTGAATCAAATAGCGTTGCTAGTCTTTTGTTTGTTTTCCGTTTCGATATCTGCACATAATGTCTTATTACCTCCACATGGCAAGCAATGTTTCTTTGAGAACTTGAAAGCCAATGACGAGTTGGCTGTGAGTTTCCAGGTGGGTGACAGAAACCCAGGATCTATAGATCAACTAAGCTGTGATTTTTGGATTGTGGATCCAAGAGGTACCACCGTGAAAAGAGAAGATAAGGTTTCCCATGGTGATATTTCTACATCCGCTAAGCTGGGTGGTAAATATCAGTATTGTTTTAGCAACGAAGGCAGCTCGGTTGCCACAAAAGATGTCTCTTTCAACATCCACGGTGTCATCTATATTGATGTTAATGATCCCAACTCAGATAATTTGGAAGTAACTGTCAAGAGACTTTCTCAATTAGCTAACGAAGTCAAAGATCAACAAGATTATATTATAATTAGAGAAAGAACACATAGAAACACAGCAGAATCAACAAACTCCAGAGTCAAGTGGTGGTCGATCTTTCAATTATTACTTGTTGCTGTCAATTCTCTCTTCCAGGTTTATTACTTAAAAAGATTTTTTGAAGTAAAATCTGTTATTTAAGCTGTTTCTTTCAATATTTTCAAAATTACATGTACATGTAGGTACATGTTTTGGGGTAGATCAGCAGCACTGTTATTTTTTTTTTTGGATGATATTACTAATAGAAATAAATAGTTTTGAGTATTAAAGGCAAATCATTTCATTTCTTGATAATGCTTCTTTGATTTTTCGTAGGTTCAACTATATTTTCGTAATAAATAATGTAACAGTATACAAAAGCTGAGTACTCAATTAATAAACTTTTATTATCACTAACTAAGAAATTTTTTAGAAAGCCCTTAATAAGAACATTATATACTGTGTTTATCAAAAATTCTATGGAGCATCATTTCGGATTTCATACTTTATTATTTCCCATTTGAAGTCGATAATGGTTAAGATGTCATTCTAACGCTACAAAGCTCATGCTGTAGCAGCTGATATGTTTTGAGCGCGTGCACGAAAAATGTTGCCTATGTATCAATCATGAACTAAGTAAGCTCCGATGATAGCTGATCTTCTTTTGAAATTATTTATCATTTCTAGCTGACAGTATATCAATAAAAGTCAAAGGAATTAGAACAGTGCAAATTATCAAAGCATTTGAAAAATGCTGATGTACTCTTATAATCCTTCTTCCTACATAATTGGAATTTTGTTTTTTGCAACAGATCGACACAATTCTAATCTTGTTTTCCATTATCCACAATCTGTGAATTTAGTTGATAGCGATAACATAGGTAATAATGTTATCACAAAAACACTAAGCGATACCAAGCCAAATAATAATTATGGTAGTACAAACAAAAACGATCACATTTTGGATAGCGGTGACCCAAATATCAGGGGAAGCGAAACAGGAACTAGTAATAGCATTCAAAGAAGTCATGGAGATTCAAGCAATGACACCTTAAAAAGTATCAATGAGCATAGCATTGAACCAAGCAACGAAGCAACTACAAGAAAAGATTCGATTACAGAAAGATATTTTCAAGAGGAAGATTTGGATGAGGATTTTTTTCTTGATGACTCCAGTGATTCAAGTGATAATGAGTTGAATGATGGCACTCTTCTCAGTGATGAGTTCGATGCAAATGCCGATAAAAAGGAACAATTGGAAGATGAGGATTATGATGTAGATAACGAATATGATAGTAACAATCCATCCCTACAGTTTGAAGTTTTCAACAATAGTTATTTTATAGAGAGTGTTCTTGAAGATGATTTTAATATTACAAAATTGAAATATGCAGTTAGTCACGAGTGTACTGAACAATTACGTGCATTAAAAGAGATAGATCAATCTTTTGGAAGAATTAAAATTGAACAACTACCTAATCTGTCACTTCTTAATCAAACCAACTCTTATGAATGTCTGGAATCAGAAAAAATAAATTTATTTGAGCATTTAAAAAGTAGAATTAAGTATTTGGAGAAACTTTTGAACGATAAGGTTTTGGGATTCAATAAGGAATCGCTAGAAAGTTTGTTGGATCCTCAAAAATTTATGATGAATGAAAAATTTGAGGTGAAAGTGAATCAATTGACTATCTTATCATGTCCGGCATCGCCTGATTATAAAAGACAAGCGAATTTTTCTAAGCATGTATCAAACAATACTGATAACAACGATGACGAGGATAATAATGTCAATAATGAAAACGATATAGAAGCTTCTGTTACTATTTCTAATTTGCTGGCTAATTTTGATCTGTTGAAATTTTTCAATATAGGATTTGTAATTAATCCACTTCTTCTAGATTATAAATACAATTCCGTACATGATCCCAATGATATCAACCATCGTCCTAATAAAAAAGAGCAAATTTACAATAATGTGTTGCAGAAATTAACTTATTTGTTGTCGAAAGAACAGCTGAAATACAATTACGTCAGTAACCAGTTGAAGCTTATTAGTTCGTTAAAAGAACAATTCTTCAAGAGGTTTTACATATCAAAAAAGGGAGTCAAATATAGGAGTAAAGTAAGCGATTTACGCTCTAAGAATAGCACTGATTTTACTCATTTAGATTTTGAGGAAGATTCACTTGATCATAATGATGAAGCAGATGACTGTTATGTTAATAAAGAGTTTATAGATAGTTATTTCACTCTGGAAAACTATTATAATTACTTGATATCTAATTCTAGTTTGTTAAAACTTTTATTTGATTGTTATTCAAGTTTATCATCTCCATCATCTATATCGGATAAAAACATAGTGTCTGGTGATTCATTGGCTACAAATAATAAAACATTTGATTTGGTTTCCAAAAACTTTGAGCTAAAAATTAATAAGAACTATCATTATTTCACAATACCAGTGAAGCATCATTTTTCGACATTACCTGAATCAAGTAGTAAATTGCTCAATCAAAATCATTCTTACCAATTGAATAAATTTTATCACTATATTAATAACTCTATTCTACGACAAGGAAATTCTAACATTAACATTAATCGTATAAGCAAGGATTCTAATTTTAGTATAATGCCAAAACTAGTTCCGACACCGAACGGGAGATATTCAAATAAAACACTTTTCATAGATACTCTTTCAGATGAATATTTTTACAAAGCTGGGCTTTTTCCTTCCTTTTCTAACATGACACAGTTTTCGTCATTATCAAATAATTCAAGCATTTCAGATAAGAAGCAGAAGATACTTGATATAAACAATACTAAGGCTATAATTAGTAGTTTTAAGCATTGTGGTTTCGAAAAATTCGCGGTTCTCAAACTTGCAAATGAGTTTAGGTTAAACCGTAACGAGTCTCTGATCATAAACAGATACTTGGATGGAGGCATTCAAAAAGATAAAGAAATTGTCAATACTTACAAGTTGCTAGTACGAAAGATGGATCCATGTACAAAACTTGGAGATATTATAAAGGAAATTATCTCAAAAAGATATAAGTCTCAATTCAGTACCAATAGTGATGCTCTCACAGAGACAACAGACACATCTATTGATGATAGCAACTACAAAGGAGTTCATGAAAATAGGCATGCTAGTATTCATAATAAGCATGATACCAATAGAAATGACCATCATCATAATGATAGTAATGATAACAAAATTTTAGATGGGAAAAATGATAAAAGAATTTTCACTAAAGTCATTGCAGATTACAAAAAAGACTCCAGGGAAAACGAAAAGTTAAAAGATGATATAATAAGAATTTTATATTATCTTATTTATACAGAAAAAATCAAGCTTATAATTCCAATCAAGAAAACTACCAAATTTGTTATTTCTCCGCTAGCCAATATTGGAACGAATATTAGTGATCTCAATGATGCGTATAATGATTACGATAACATCTCTGATCCTGATAAATTTTTTAATCAGTTAAGAAACTATAAGCCAGATCACAGAGCCATTGATTCTAAATTTTTTGGTGGCTGGCTTAAAAACCTAGATTTTGAGCTATTCGATGATTTTAAACTTTCATTTCCTTCATTGCCAAATTTAACTGAATTTCTTTCCTACTTTAACTCTCCTAGAAGATATACTAATTTTTCCAAGAATAAGAATAAGCAAAAAACCTACTTAGAAGCATGTATTTGGATTTTGAAAAAAGGCTTGATTGTTCAGTGGTATAGTTTTGCATGGGTTCTGATTCCATATAGTATCAAATTGCAAGTAGAACAGGAGTTTGCGTCTTCTAACTCTTCTTTTACCAATGTGAAACATGTTGGCTCTTCAGTGCTATTGCATCATAGTAAAAACAGCTTTAGTAGTACTGGAAGTTCTGGTGGTATTTCAACGATTGAAAAACTTCATAGAAGTGAGTCTATAAGAAACCAAATTTCCAATTTTATGGTTCATGAAAATGGTAATAATAGTGGTAATTTTGCAAATCTTGCACGCCGAGGATCATCTTTTATACAACCATCTAACCTCAGAAATGAAAGTACAACTCTTAGCAGCGCCACAAATCATGGTTTTAATAATGGTATTAAGGATTCAGAAAACAATGGTTGCAGTTCTCTCAATAATGGGAATAATAGTGGAGTTCATCACCGTCATGGTTTATCAAACAGCAATATGTTTAGTAGTTTCTCTGATATGAGAGAAGAAGATATTATTTTACTCAATCCGGATAAACCTAACTTTTTAGAAAAAAGATACATATCTAAAATTTTAGCTAATCAAACGAAAGAAACCAAAGATATTTTCTACAAGATTCTAAAATATCTCAACGGTAAGGTGCCCTTGGAACTAGCTATGCTAAAGGAAGGTGTAAAAAGTGTTGAAATGGAAAAAACTTTAGATTCTATGAAAGACTACATAATTATCGATCATCATTGGTAGTTCATTAATTCATGATAATAGTAAATAAATAGTCCTTGGTTCATAATTATTTATTGAAAAAAGTTTGATTCATTTTTGATTTATCGTAGATTATCTATATAAGAAAATTAGAAAAAAATTTGTGTACATCTTTAAAGCTTATAAAATAAATTTGCTTTTTCCTTTTCCTTTTGCCTTTGACTTTTTTGAAGCGTTTGCCGAATCATCATCATCATTAGCCATTGTAAAAATAGCTTTAGAATTCTCACTCACATGAACACCATTATTGTGGCTAAACAAACCAGAATGGTTTGAAGAACCACCGCCGAATCTCATACTCAAAAAGCTAGAATTTCTTTTGGTAAGGCTAGGTCTACTAAGAGTATTATTTGTTTGTGAGGAAGCAATACCATTATTACCTGCCAAGGAAGCATTACCAGAATCACTAGATGCGGTAGAATGAGCACCATGCAAGTATGCAAGGCCAGAAAGTGAAGATGATGATGACGATAAAGCCTTAGAAGAAATCTCCTTTTCCTTTTTGGTCGAGCCATGTGTAGCAACAGGCTGCAGGAAATCTTCTATAGTTGTTTCTATTGTTGGCAAATTATTTTCCGCATTGTCAATATACGCTGGAGCCATGAGTTTTATATAATTCTCATTCAAACTCTTCAATGCAGTTTCATATGATGGAACTTTAGAAAGTGCACCATCATTCCACTTTTCTGGTGTATGCGACGTAGAATACTGGTTCAAAAGATTCATTGATGAATTATTTCTAGAAATATGAACAGCATGTGGTAAGTAAGGAGTACTGGCAGTATTAGAGCTACCATTTTTCTGTGCGCTAACAACAGGAATGGAAAAATAATCTTCGGGGTTTGATGATTCTTTATTGGCAGTTACAGGTACGGTGATACTTCCCTGAGGTGGTGAGGATTCGTGTTTTTTCTTGTCTTCACGCTCCTCTTCGTCCTCGCTCTCTTCTGCTAATCTTTGTAATTGCAAATCATTCAAATGTTTAGTTAATTGAAGATTAAACAGTCTCATAGTTCCAGAAGCTGAAGTACTAGGTCCCGCTTTGGTAGGAGTAATTATACCAGGAGAGCGAGGTGCATTATTTGGAGTACGAATTTCTATTGGTGTCTTCGCAGGAGTGTAGTTAACAGGACTTCCTGGTGTTTCAATATCATTCCAAAGAGTATCATAGATATGATCTCCATAATTTGGTGGCGCCATAAGATCAGGTCTACCTGTTGTATCATCAATTATAGTAGAAGAAGTATCAATACCGGCAAAAACAACTTCATTATCACCCTCCCTCACTGGAATATCATCATTTATGGCTTTCAAATCTGCAGTCGAGGATTTGTTAGAGGATGGATTTGATTTCTTCTCGACATTAGACAAAGCTTTAGAATTCACGCTATCTTTTGTTGCTTGAGGCATATTATCCGAAAAACCATAAACAAAACTGTTCTCGTCATACTTAGCGGAAACCGTAACATATGGAGATATGTATAATATGACGGGTAAAGTAGCACGAAGTTCTGATGTATGACCATTTGGATTTTTCAAAGCCACGGTAATGCTCAACTTATGACGAACTTTCAAGTATGTTTCAATAGTGACATCTTGAGTGCATTGTGAAAGAGAAGGAGGAACTTGAAAAGACCTTTCAACATCCCAATGATCATACAGCAATTTCATGTAATTGTTGACTGGGTTTAAACAACTGTCTGAAGGATTACTGGATAAGAGTGAGTAATTTTCCATAGTATCGTAAATTCTGTCAGGAGGAGGGTCAATTACAAGTTCATGGATTGTACGATCATTTTGATGTGTATGATTTGAGCCCGTTGCGTTTGTGCCAGCAAAAGCATAATATTCTAGTAGTTTGATAGTAATCTTGCCCAATTTCAAACCTTTTAACAACGGTACCATAAAAAAATTGACAGGAATTGCAGATCCCACAGCAATAGCCCTTGAGGGAATGCTGATGGTATAATCAATTTTGTTTGGCCAACTATTATCAATGGCCATTGATTCTTGAAGTTCCGTTGCATCAGCAGACAAAGTACGAACAACACGTAAATGTTTTGAACAAACCTTTCGCTTGGCAAATTTTCCTCTGTCTATGGTAGCTTCAAGCTTATAGAAAAGGGAACCACCAGGTAAACCTTCGACTGATTCATATAAGGAGCCAGGTATAATTAAGGAAAACGGGAATTCATAGTTTCCTCTGCCCAAAATAAAGCTATTATGATGGGCACTATCATCTTTATGACCATGATTTTCAGAATCATTGTGTTTTTTACCCAACATAAGCAAAGATGTAGATGATTTTGAAGCACGAGTCAAGTTGGGTCTTCCAGTAGCCGAAGATGCTGTAGCGATATTTGAGAGAGCAATAGAAGAAGAGGAAGAAGAATTTCTTTTATGTTTGTTTTTTGTAACAATGCTATTATTATCCAAAGTGTATGACTGGATTTCGAAGTTGTCCCAGTCATGTTCGTACATTCTTTTCAAGAAACGCACCGGCTTGGTATATGTAGAAATTCCTGTATCAAAATGCTCCATCCAATTTACTCTAAGATCCCCAAATAATTTCAAGGAAAGCTTCTTAATGGTCAATGGTTCATTGAGGGCTAGTACTATTTTTCCGGACAAAAGAGCCGATGGGGCTTCAAGCAGCGAGCCTTTTAACACCAATACATCTCTTTCTAAACTATTCAATCTGATCTCAAACAAAGGTGTTGCAGATAAAGCGTGTGTCTTATTACCGTGAAGTGTGGTGGTGGAGGTAGACTTAAGTAAGCCCATGGTCAAATTGATGGATCGTCTAAGCGAATGCTGCAATAAACAACAAAAATATTGTCAATTTAAAAATGCTGTCTATAAAACACCTTCTAATGACACACAGATATAAGCTTAGTGGCTGGAGCTAAAGAAAATTTTACTTCGGTGGAAATCTTTGCAAAATAAACCTTGGAGCGTACACTACTGATTTCGATCAAAACTTTTTCAACTGTACGAAATCTCGATGTTTTAAATCTATCGTTCGGGTTCACAAATATCAATCTGTTGGCCGCTTTTGAGAACACCTATTTCGAAATATTTACCATTCAAATTGCTTGCACTAATAAATTTATCTCCCAGATCTCTATTTATGTATATTTGCAGCCAGAAATCACAATATTTTGTCAATTAAACAACGATTCAAACTACTATTAAGGTCAAAAGAAACAAAAACTAACGAAGGAAAAAAAGGTAAAAAAAAAATTGAAGAAAAAAAATTCACAGATTCGTGTGGGTTTTCCTCGAGAAAAAAAAGACCTAGAATTTGCGTGCGCCGTGTATTTTAGGGATGACGTATTAAAGTGACAGATGATTAATGAAATCTAAATCTAAATCTACAATAAGAGGTTAAAGTGGAGGTTTGTAATTCTATCAATCTATTAATTCATAAAGCATATATATAATTAAATTTCTAAGTAACGTGGCATAAAAATATTCGTAAAAAAAAAAGGCAGTAGTAAAAACGACAAGAACTGAAGTATCAGTGATAAGTGTGGTTATCATTGAAAATTAAATTACAACAAGAGGGGTGAGCCTGCACCGTCCTCTTTTGATGTTCATGTGAAAGGAGTTCAATATGGAATGAAAACCCTTATTTTGTGACACTTTTATTGACAGTCATTGTAGGTTCTTTTAGAAACTGGGTTTGGAATAACACTGTTGTCAACCAAGACTTCAAAACTCCATTGGTCGGAGTTGCCCATCTTCCAGTTCCAGAAGAACCAGCCATAAGTCTTTTCAAAGGCATTGAACTCGGCTTGGACGAATCTAGAAAGTTGGTTTTTATCGTCTTGGCTCCAGCTGCTAATGCTCTTGGTGTAGATAGAGTTAGAGTCGGAGTTCCAGGCAGCAGTGAATTCACCAACAAATTCCTTGTAGCCCAAGGAAGACACTTGTTGACCCCAGGAACAGACTTGTTGAATCTTTTGATCGTAAGTCAATGCCTTAAGGTAGTCGTTGTACAACATGTATAAATGAGTGTCGTAGATCAAATTGGAGTCATCATTGTGAGGAAATTGGCCCCAGGAACCTTGGGAAGTGTAACCATCATGAAGGACAATGTTTTGCTGGGAACCAACAGTAGTTCTAATTGCGCTGTAAGCACTATTGTACCAGCTTGATAATGCATCTTGGCTGATACCGCCATCACCACCAACTAAAGGTTCGTTAACAAGCTCAATACCGATAACAACGTCAGCATATTTTTCACCGCCATATTCAGCAAAAATATATTGCAAAACTTCGATGGTTTGTGGCATGTTTTGCCAGCCAGACCAGTCATGGAAGCCCTTGTGTCCAGAGCTGTCATAACCATTTTGAGAACCTGGAGTAGCATGCAAATCGATAAGAACATACATTTTGTTGGTTCTAGCCCAGTCGATAGCCTTGTTCAAGTAATTTGCTTGACTACCTTGGTAGTATTTATCAGTAGACATAAGTTTCCAAGCCCAGTAACCAATTGGGATTCTGACAGCATTAAGACCAATAGAGGCCATCTTTTCAAAATCTTTTTCGGTAATCCAAGAGCTATAGTGGGCTTCTAAAAGTTTACCAGCTTCATTGTAACCTAAGGTGTTAACAAAATTGAATTCGTCTTCTGGAATTGCTTTGCCGTTGAAATTGCTAGAAGAAAATAAGTCGGTGTTAATCCAAGGCTCTAATGCTAACCAGCCACCTAAATTGACACCACGGATAGGGTTACTTCCACCTTTGGTCCATTTGTGAAAGTTTGATGCAGAGCCCATGTTGGAGTCCTTTTTGGAATTGAAGTCAAGGTTAGCATAGGCCAGGGATGGTGCTTGGTCATCTCTCTTGGAAATAGAAAGTGGAGCAGACTGCGTAATAGTCAAACAGTTAAGCAAAATAAGTAAAAGGGATAACATTTTTTTTTTGTGTTTGTGTATGTTTCACCTTTTGTTGCAATCTTTGATCTGTAAAAAAATTAATTCAAAAAGAAAGAAGCGAAAAGTAAATTGTTAAAAGAGATGTTGTTTTTTGTTGTTATTCCAATCTACAATAATAATATTCGCAATATGTCAATCAAGAACCAAGGTTCTGTCGACGTATTTAAATATAATTTACAGAAGACATAGATGTTTTGAGGTTCACGAAGCCATCAGTTACATTCATTCAAAAGAACCACTGAGTCTTGGAACTAAAACCTGTTGCATTTCGACATGTAGGAAAAAAATGGTACTAGAAGATCACATTTTCGAGAAACAGGCATTTTTTTGTGTACCATAATTATGTGTATTGAGCTTGCAGACTTGTGCTTCCGCTAGTTGGACAATGTTGATGTGGACGTATTCTTTTCTAGAAATCACATTGTTCCAAACAACCTTGTCTTTTACAAAAGATCTTCATGTAAGATTTGGATTTCCCAGTGTTATAACTCTAATCATAGGTCGAGTTACTTGGAAAACTTCATAATTCCATATTGCATTCGTTAATTTAAAAACATTCTGCATGTTGGAAATTATTCTCTACAGTGCATAAAAAAAAATCCAATGGATAGGATAAATAAATAACAATAGATATGCATGATGCAAAACGGTTGTCAGGTTTCAAGATATGTAAAAAAATTGACCAAACAGTGAGCAAACATAGAAATGCTGTCAATTTTGCACGGATTTTACACTATGTTAAATTCAGACACAATTAGACTGAGATAAACCATGATTCGTTCATCAGGCGTTTGACCTGCTGTTCACCGTATTTCACCGTATTTTAAAGCATGGAAATACCACTAGTCCAGAATGAACGCTTTTTAGATTGACTTCTCCGTATCGAATGCGTTTTCCCTATCATATTTTGCTTATGAATCATGAAAAAATCCGACTAGTATAAACAATACTTAATTCCAAAGTTTTCTTTTCTGTTCTCCTCGAGAGCAGATCTTTAAAGAATCCGTGCATTATTAAAGATTGTTTCTTTGGTTTAGACCATTTTACAACAATCATTTGCATTCAACGTTTTCGTTACCAAACATTTGTTTTTTCATAGGTATACAGATCAGTCATACCAATTGATGTCATATTTCTTTGGCAACTTTACCTGGTTGGCTTGATGCGGAATTATCGCAAGAAACCTGAAAAACATACCCAAGCGTAAAAGAAATGTGTACCAAATCCGTGATCGAGTACTATCGCAAGTAATTGAATACAACTTATAATTCTGTATATGATCAGATATTGATTATCAATTATGTGGTACACAAATACTCAAGAGACACTAAAGTTGTGTCTTGGTTTTGAAATTCTAAGATTTCAAACTCCCCAGCTTGATTCAACATCCTGAAAATCACAGTGTAGTCTACAAAAAAAAATCAAAAGTCACCTCAGATCAGCTATTTAATAGTTCCAGTAATATAGGCGATATATACTAATTGGCTACCTCTAAAGAATGGTTGATAGCAATTTTGACAGAAACGTCGCGTATGTTTTCTTTGTGTATGTATTTGATTTAAGGTTAAAGCAATGTCTGATGATATGAGGTTGTTCTTTTTTTGTAGTCATTAGACTGAAAATGAGAGACTAGTCTGTTCTTCGTGCAGCTGATTTTCAATTAGGTGATAAATTGATTTTACTTTCTCTCAGCATGCATAAAATTTTCAGCATGCTTTATAAAACTACAAGAGATAACATCAATAATAAAAAAAACGAATCATAGTGTATTTAGAAAGAAAAGCAAGTAAATAATACGAAAATAGAATGACTATAAGAAAAAGCTCAATGTGATCAACCGATACATAATAAACAACCAAAACAATAAATTCTGTTTCATACACTGGGTAGAAATTGGAGAATTAAAAACGTAAGTAAAAGTATCAAATTACTTTAAACAGGAACCAAATAGTTACTTGGAACAAATCCGAACCTCTCTGTTTTATTCAAACGAGAGAAAAACAATTCCACGAGCCACCATCCATCTTCTTGCATTTCTAAAACCAACATAATATCTTTTCTTTTAAAGCTAATTTCTCCAGGAGCATCTGCTGAATAGTCGTATTTAGCCTTTGCATACTTGAGTACAGGTTTGCCATCTGAAGAGTATAAAGGAAGGCCATTCGGTGCAAGTGGGATATTATTTGTTGGTTGGGAATTTCTCAGATGATGTTGTGGACTAACTTCATTTTCTAACGACTCAAATACTTTAGGATTTGATAACTTTGCTACCTCAATCATTGATTTTGGCCTTGGGAAATTTTTACTAGGGTCTATTCTTGGGGTCCCTTTGTTGCTTTGCTGAGTCTGCTTCGATGGTATTTGTTGAATATGGTTATTTGCATTTTGCTGTTGTTGCCTTAGCTTATCTTCCTGCATCTTTCTCATCAACAATTCTTCATCAAACTGCTTTTGTTTTAATTCTCTCATTTCTTTTTCTTGATTTTGTCTTTGCAAAAGCATTTCGTTTTGAACCTTTCTCATTTGCAATTCGTCCTCGTAACATTTTAATTTTAATCTCATCATCTGGATTTCAGCTTCATCTTTATTAAGTTCTTTGTTTTTTGGCTCGATTTTTGATTCTTCTTGATGGTTTTGTTGATGGAATTGTTCACTCTTCATGTTGTTCTCTGAGAACTTCTTGGATTGAGAGTATGATCCTGGCGTCCACTTGCTATTGCTACTGCCTGCACTGTTTCTGAACGCATCTTCGTTAGAATTCAGAGAAGCTGAGGAGAACCCGGTCTCTGAAGTGCTACTAAATGGACCACTAGAATGGCTAGTAGTAGGACTGTTCTGTACATTAGAGTATGGTGCAGTAGTATTTGTACCATTTGAAGGCAGGGATTTTCTTTGACTTCTTCTGACAGGTGATGTAGTGGTAATTGTTCCAAAAGGTGACTTGATTTCTATCGTCTGGAATTTATCCTCAGTGTCTGTAACTTTGTTTGTTTGTGTATTGTGATCCATGACAATGTTGGAGGATGCAAGTAAACGTTTTTGGTTACTAGAGCTGGTTTTTGTAGTATTGTTGAACTTCAATGGCGCCACAGTCAGGATATCATCTAGATCCTTTTCAAGAGACATATTGTTGTTATAATTTTCGTTGAGGTTTTTTTCATCAAGTTTAAAATTTAAAAGTGGTTTTTCCAAAGAAATGGTGGCAGCTGAATCGACAGTAACTAAAGGTTTTTGTCTTAATTTTGGAGTGATTAACGATGGAATTCTGCTGTTAAAACTGGAGTCGAAATTGGCATTGACATATCTATGCTCTTCCTCTTTCAAAGAATCTAAAATTGGTTCGTGCTCTCTTATAGGTTTATTAGATTGAGACTCGCCAAAATCAATCACTTCTGGAGCCTCATAGATTTCAGAACCAGTCTTGAATTTGGTAACGAATTCTTGAATATCGTTTACGGAATCGCAATTTTCTAAAGCCATTCTTGCTTTTTCGCAGCATGTGTCATCTTTGACGCATGTCATGGAGATTAAATTAATCAAATTCCAAGAATTTGTTTTCAAGTTGTTAATACGCTCAATTTCTAAATCCTGTAGATTATTAGCTGTTACCTGCCATTGATTTACCCACTCATCAGACACTTTTTTGTATCTTTCTGTTGCGGTCTCATACTTCAGTTTCAGGATAGCAATTTTTTTCTCTAATTCCTTTCTCTTTGTAATGTCGTGTTGATCAATTCTGTTACTCTTTGTTGTGTAAGAGTAATGTTTGTATGCTTGCATACAGTTATTGTAGTATTCCATTTTGCAAACTTCTATTTCTTTGAAAAGCTTCTTTTTGGAGCTGAGTAGCTGTTTAGTAATTTTTTCAATCTGGGAACTTTCACTGATGAAAAAGTTATGGAAATCTGCCAAAGGCTTTAGAATCTCGGTTTCAATGCAGATAGCTTCATTCAAGTGGCATTCTCCAATGCTTCCAAACTGTTCTCTAAGCACATCCAATGCGGTCTTGATTGTTCCGTTCTCAGAGCTTCCAAGCTGGTTTTCGTGTGCTTCCGACAACTGTTTTAACTTGTTGGCATATTCTTTCTCTATCTCGATCTTGCTCTTGTAGAAGCTAATCAATTGCTTGCATGTCTCTGTACCTTGGTCCATGCGATGGAAAAGGGTCTCGGAGCTTTTTGTCTCGTCTTTTCCCCAAAAGTTATTAACAAAGCTTGCATCCATGGTGTAAATGTATATGTATTACTTGTCAAAAAAAATTGTATGTTTATAAGCGAAATCTCCAGGGTCTTTCTCTAGATGAAATCTAATCTGACTCGATAGACAGAGTCCAGGATTTTGGAGTATTTATTGGCTCGAAAGTGGAAAAATAGGTGTCAATTAATTATTCAGATTGACGTAAAAAGAGATATAGTTGTGAAAAAACGTCAAAATACTTGTGATATTAATGGGAAAAAAAACAATTAATTATTATCAGCCAAAGCCAGAAATATAGAAAGAGAAAAGTGAACGAATAATCATTATCTTTTGGGTTTAATTATAAACTGGTATTTTTTTTGTCTTGACTTGATTACTTTTTGATATTATACATATTTTGTTCATGTCCTTCAAATCAAAAGCTGTTTACAATTATCCAAAACAGGTAATTTGTTTTGTAAACTTCCGTAAAAGGAAATTAACAATTTTACATCAAAAAAAGTTTCAAAAAAAAAATCTCTGGTAATGCCGTACTGGAATTAAGGGAAAAATTGTCAGTGCTCAGAAAGTAAATTATGCTTCGTGCGTGAAGTCTATATATTGCGGTTTTACCGTATCGGGCTTATAATATATAAAAATGAAAAAAGACAGAGAAAAAAAATTTTTCTACCGTATATGTTAGCATTTGAATAGCAGTTGACTGCATAGAGTAAAAAAAAATGTTGGAGTGATATGTATGCAGCACACTGAGTAACGGACCAAGTTTTTTTTTGGTCAACTATATAGTAGCAGTGGAGTTTATTGTAAGAAATACTAGGCAGGCTATTAATAGCTGGAGCTTATACTATATATATAACCGAAGATAAACGCTAGCAAAAAGAGTATTCAGGCTGGTAATATTAATATATCATAATATTCATTTGATTCTTCTTTTTTTTAATATTTTTAAAGATATGAGATATTGTTTTCCTAAAGCAGTTCCTATAAGAAATATTGTTGGAAAGTATCAAGGAATATATAGCAACAACTGTGAGAAGGTTTTTTTTCGCAACAATTTTTATCAAAAGAAATACTATTCTGTAAACCACGAGAAAACAATGGATGTCGAACAGACCTTAAAACCAATCTTTGCAAAGATCGAAGAATTGAAGCCACAATTCATCGAACGTCTCTCTAAGGCAGTAGCCATCAAGTCCGTGAGTGGTGACGAACTGTTGAGACCTGAGGTGTTCAGAATGGCTGATTTCTTGAAGGCCGAATTGACCCAATTAGGCGCTCAAGACATTCAAATGAAACAATTGGGAAAACAACCACCACCAGTCGCGGATCCAGAGTTAGAATTGCCGCCTGTTGTCTTATCAAGATTTGGCAGCGATCCAAAGAAGAAAACCGTGTTGATTTACGGTCATTACGATGTCCAGCCTGCTGAATTGGAAGACGGCTGGGAATCCGACCCATTCAAGTTGGTTGTCAAGGAAAACGAGGACAAATTGGTTGGTCGTGGCTCCACCGACGACAAGGGTCCTGTGATGGGCTGGTTAAACGTCATTCAAGCCCACAAGGAGTTGAACTTGGAACTTCCTGTCAACATTATCACCTGTTTTGAGGGTATGGAAGAATCTGGCTCCTTAGGTCTTGATAAATTAATCGCTCAAGAATCCTCAGACTACTTCAAGAACGTCGATGCTGTTTGTATCTCTGATAACTATTGGTTAGGTACCAAAAAACCTGTCTTAACCTACGGTTTAAGAGGAGTTAACTACTATCAAATCTCCATCAAAGGCCCAGGTGCCGATTTGCATTCTGGTATTTTTGGTGGTGTCATTCACGAACCTATGACCGACTTAGTCTATGTTTTGAGTAAGTTGGTCGATGTCAAAGGAAAAATCCTTGTTCCAGGTATCGATGAGATGGTTGCCCCATTGTCTGAAAAAGAAAGCAAATTGTACGACGACATTGATTTCGATTTGGAAGAATTCAATAAAGCTGCAGGCTCAGACACTTGTATCTTTGACAATAAACAAGAAATCTTGATGCACAGATGGAGATACCCATCTTTAAGTATCCATGGTATCGAGGGTGCTTTCAGCGGTACCGGTGCCAAAACTGTCATTCCATCTAAAGTTATTGGAAAATTCAGTATCAGAACTGTTCCAGATATCTTATCAGGTAAATTAGATCAATTGGTTATTGACTACATTAATGCTGAATTTAAGAAGTTGGGCTCCAAAAACACTTGTGTCGCAGAGTTAATTCATGATGGTGACTACTGGGTCTCTGATCCTTTCAATGAGTCTTTTACTGCTGCTTCCAAAGCTACTGAGTTAGTTTGGAATGTTAAACCAGATTTGACTAGAGAAGGTGGTTCCATTCCAATCTCTTTAACTTTTGAAAAGGAGTTGAAAACTTCTGTTTTATTGTTACCAATGGGAAGAGGTGATGATGGTGCTCATAGTATTAATGAAAAAGTCAACTTATCCAATTACTTGCAAGGAACGAAAACTTTGGGTGCTTACTTGCACTTTTATGGTTCCAAATAGTTTGGTAGTCGAACATCTGTATAAATATTATCAGTCAATATATTTGTAAATTTATTATTATATATCAGCTTGTAATTCGTTTCATTGCTACATTTCAATTAGTATTGATAATAGTGTAAAATATATATTTATACTCCGATTCCTTTATCCTATAAAAATCTAATAATATAAGCAGAAAATGAAACTATAAATAAAAGAAAAGAAAAATAGTAAGAGGATAGAAAAAACTGAAAAACAATAAACAGTGCTAAAATAACAAACTTTCGAGATATTAAAAAAAAGATGCTAAGCAACATCTTTTCAATCTCTATCAATATGAATAATAATCATGACAACTTCTAGTATGAAAACTATTGATAACAATAATAATCCACAATAACTTGACAAAAAAAAATGAACAGTGAGAGGAGATGAGTAAATACACAATAAGTAAAGAACCTTTAATAAACAAATGAAAGAAAAAGATCAATAATATAAACATACTAAATAAATACATGTGTTAGAATTTGTAATTTGTTCATAACAAGCCTAAAAAGTGCAAAGTGTGAGCTTGTTCAGCCGTTCGGTGACTTATTAATATTAGGCTTATTTTGCAGCTATTATGCAATATTATAAGGACTATCGCCAACTAAAGAGGCAGCAGCAATATTAATATTCCCCGGTTTGCGAGGAGCTCCTGGTTTTCTTTTAAAACCTGTTTTAGGACGCATTGCTGATGATCCAAGGCTAAATTCAGGATTAGAGTTCAACAACATTTCAGATTTAGAAGGTCCTGCTTGCCTCTGCGGCATATGCTGCTGGTTTTGAGGAGGTGGTGCATATCCTTGATATGTAGCATATCCTTGTTCTTGTTGATTACTGTAGTAGTTCAGGTTAGGAGGTCTTTGAGAAACACTTGTAAAATCAGAGTTAGATGATACACCCTCATATTGATCAACAGGTCTTGAGTTCAATTGTTCAACATCATCATAAGCAGCGCTGTTGGTTAGATAATTTGTATCAGATGTTCCAATATTTTGTGGTTGGAAAATAGGTTGCTGACCAGAAAATGGGTTCTCATTATTTCTGGTATTATCATGGGTGTGATTGTTATAGTAGTCATTGTTGCTATTATTGTTAGAGTTGTTGTTATAATTGTTATAGCTGTTGCTGTTGTAGTTATTGTTATTATAATTATTGTTATTGGATGCTGAAGGGAAATCCTGTGCATTATAATATGGATTACCATTATTATTGTTTGAAACAGCTCCAGGTGCGGTTTGATAATACTCAGGATAAGACGAAGAAGGGTTCGAAGAGATACCTGGATCAGCAAACGGTTGTGGTTGTGATAACTGTTGCTGCTGCGGCTGTTGAGTATATGTATTTATAGGTTCTTGTTGGTTCATATAAGTATTTTCATTTCTATATTGCAATTCATTCTGAAAATTGAGGGATTGATTACTTTTATTACTTGGATGATCTTTGTAGTTCATGTTAAAACTTTCAGAAGGGTCAGTGGTAGTTTTACCATAAGTGTTAAAACTATTTACGGTGACATTTTCTCTATCTTTTTTGACAAGTTCATCTTCGATTGGAGGTACAATCAAAGGAGCGGTGGGGCTTTGGAAATCGATATTGTTTGAATCAAATAATTTAGCTGTTTCATCCGATACATTATTGGATAATCCCTTCTCGTCACCCTCGTGGTCGCTGTTAGAATCAAAAAATACCAATGAAATAATAACAAAGATTATGGATACCAAAGGCCAAACAGCGGCTGGAATTAAAATCCAACTACCATAGGTTGGATGAGGGTAAAATAACAATAAAGATACAATACAAACCAAAGCCGCCAACAAAAAGGCAAAGATCAAGAATATCAACTCGATGATTAACATTGTTTTGGAGATGATAATATGTGAGAATACAGCCAATACAAATGTCAAAAGTTGAAAGAAACAAGCTATAGGTATCACTATCAATATTTTCGAGAGTATTTTTCTAGCGTTGTAATCCATTGTCCAATCAGTAATGCTTGTAGCCAAATCTTGAACATTATAATTAGCGGCAGCTTTGGAACATGACCATATTGCCGGGGTAACACTGCTATCTAAAGAGCAGTAACCTAAGGTACCAAATCGTATATTTTCAGCTTCTGCCAAGGAGAGAAGTTTTGTGGCTGGGGCGGTTATTGTGGATACCAAGAGTAATCCAAAAGATACAAGCTGGAAAACGACGGGGGCAGAATGTACACCAAAACTCATGTTTTTTTAATTTTTCCAAAACAAAAAAACGGCAATAGAAAAAAAAAAGGAAAACTTGAGAACGAACAGCTGAGGCTCGCGAAAGACAGGATTGGGTTACTTTTGGGAAACAAATGATAGTCAGGTTGGAAGTGTTGCCAAAACGGCAGGAAGAATAGTGTGATGCTGAAAAATGCCTTGTTGAGATGTGTCAGTTCGGGGATCTTTCAGAAAAGGTATGTGTTTTGGAATGGTCAGAGTAGCAACAAACAGGAACGAGATAAACAATATGCACAAATAATATATCTATATATCAGCTTAAATCTCCATAACAATAATATTCCAGTACCAAAATAATCTAAGAGTTTTTCTGATGTTTCTGCGAAGATAAGAAGAAAGAGAGAACGAAGCAACGAAAGAGTTTAAGAAAGAAAGAGAAAGAAAAAGAGAAAAAGAGAAAAAGAGAAAAAAAATCACAAAACCTGAGATTCAACAGAAATAAAATAATAAAAGAAATGAATGAAAAAAGCAATAATATCTGGATTATTAAGGATACTCCTTGAGTCAAAGAAGAACTATAAAAATAGAAAAAAATGTGTAGTACTATTAATTATAATTTGAATAACATTTACTATAATGCGAGTAATAATTAGAATTATAAAAGCACTGTTCAGTGTTAAATTTTAACTATCTAAGTTTAATTAACAAAAAAAAAAAAAAAAAAAAATATCATAAGGGGGAGCTAAAAATGATTCAAATTCAATCAATAAAGTGATAAAAAGACTTTGAAATGATAAAAGTGTGGACATCATCAAAAGAATCAAAGTAAAACTAAGAACAAAAGTGATTCTAGGTTCAGCTTTTGTTTTTTTGTCTTGAAAAAAAACTGAGAAAATCTCCGTGTAAGTGCTTCACCAACAGAAAGCTCGACAATGCTCGACAATCAGATCAATATCAAGTGCAATAATATGAGATGAAAAATTGAAAGACATCAAGTCTAACTGAATAAGATTGATAAACAAAGAAAAAGTTAATTTTGATGATGTTTTGGTTTTCATGCAGGATAATTAGCCGCCCACTTATTAGCAATAGTTATTGTTGATCATCATTTTTTATGTGTGTTATCAATAACAAAACGCCTTGCTTGATAAAGAAATGAAAGAGAGCAAACCTCGACAAAAAGGCTATCAACATAAGTAATTCGCCGCGCTTCAATGCAGATGATCCGCACAAAGTAAATTATAAAGACTACTGCGGAAATACAGGTGTTTATGCTCTTTTTTTTTTCTGTCTCATCTTTTCTCCCATTTTGAGGCTGAAATAGAAATTTCAGAGTCAAATAAACTGTGAAAAAAAAATAATGGTCGCAAAAAACACTTCCAATCAAATATACAAGGATTTGGAGCAAAAACAGTTTTTTAATGCCAATATGCACTATACGACACAAATTTACCACTTCGCAGCTCTTCTAGCGTTATATTATAGTAAGTCACATCTATTTCCTTGCAGTAATGTTTGAGTGCAAATTGTAGTTACTTAAAGCGGACTCTATTTGCCTGCAAGTCAGCCGTCTAACATTTTCCGCTGAAACTTTTCTTTCGTTTTTCTTGTTACCTGGTGTTTGTATTTACACTTTTTGGCTTTTAGGGTGTTATAATTTGAATTTGTTGAGGTTGAGATTTATCACTTGTATGTTTTGATTTTTATGAGTTAAGTTCTATATATGTAAAGGTTTATGTTCTCTAATAAACGCACTACAACAAATGCAAATGCAATTATTTCTCTCTGGCAGGTTAGCTCCTGGTTGAAGTGCTTCTAATCAACAGAATATTCTTTGAAGAGGTTCCATAGATAAAGTTTGTATCAACTTTGCACTGCACTAAAGATTAGATTTGATAAGGTTCAGGTTTAACTAATTCAATCGGCGAAAGAAAAATTAGATTGCTGAACTGAATAGATCATAAAAATGAAAACTCCTTTGTTTCCTGAAGTGTAGTCTGGTTATCTAGTCTGATTTCTGTAGCTTGAAGCATCAACCTATTACTCACAATTCTAACGGGTTATGGGTCTTCCAAGTAGTAGTTTTTTGCCGAAAACAAATAAAAAAATACAAGGAAAAATGTTTTTACGCGTTTCAAAAACAATAAGAACTGGCAATTTCTGAGTAATACGAGTGTAAAAATCCCGGTATTTTCTTAAGAATGCCAAAAATTAGTTTGTCGTTAAACTGACAACTGAGGCCGCAGAAAATAAATGGCGATTACCAATTTGGAAAGTATTGGTTGAAATCGTAACGACGAAAAACTGAATTGCAAATTTTTGATTAAGAAAGCATTGTTTATGCAGATTATGTGAATACGTGAAAAAAACTAATAATACCAATCAAAAGAAAAAGAATGAAGTACTCATTCTATTGTTAGCTATTATTTTTTGACTTACTTTTCTTTGATACCGGCTTTAACATGAATGTTTGCATGAGCAACAGATGCCACTTTCTCGAGGCAACACATTCTTGCCTGTTTAGACTCCCTCCAATCGCTTGTTGTACTGTTGGGATTTAGCATTAGTAACTTGTCTTTTTCTTCCAGAAATTGAAAAATAATGCATTGAAAGGTTGAAAGTAAACGAAAGTCTTTAGCTGCTGTATATTTTGGACTTACGGTATTATCTGTATTGTCTGCAGCTTAGTTGTTTTTTTTTTTTTTTGGTTTTTCAGCTTAATAATCAATTCAATCCTGAGTATTTCCAGCTTTGAAAGACGTGCTTTGCATTTACATTGCGGAAAATGCTAATCGACATAAACCCAAACAAGTTAATTCAATAAATTTTTTTAAAAAAAAAAGCTACGATTCCAAAGCAATCATCTCTACCGGTTTCTGGTGTTGCCTCGGAGAGCTTATTCTCGGAGTGTTGTTGGTTTTCCCTTGATTGACTTAAAAATCTGTTGCATTATTTGGTAGACTGAACGACTGTCGAACAGTTTTCATTTTTGGGTCGGAATCTGCTTTATCATACAATACTTTAGCCATGAGACGATGCACGATGAGCCTCTGTCCAAAGATGGTGCGATACTTATGGTGACATTTTGCAAATAAAGTGGACACGATTTCATGTACACAAGCTCATGATCAAGTGTGTATGCATACGCAAATGCACCTTTATGTACCCATATCTTTAGTTTGTCTAGAAATTTCGTGTTTCATGTGTACTGCCTGGATCGCGGAAAATGGCAGAAGGGTGAGAAATTAGTATCTTTCATGTTTTATAATTTACTTACCAGAAAAATAATATTAGCCTCAACGTTGTGTTTTCTGTACTGCATATGATATCATCCTGCCCTATATTGCACTTTGATGATGTACAGGTGATCAATTACTATTGCAGAATAAACCGAGTTATCTTATTATCGTTGAGTTCCTTTATTCTTTTCTGTCTTTGACAGCATTTAGTTTCCAAATGCAACGTTTTAGGCACACAATATTTTGCAAACAGTCACACATATTGAGACATACCTGGCAATTGTTTCTTTCCCAAAAAGGATGAACCGTTAGAGCAGTTGAGTAAGCGTTATCAGCAGAGCGCCTTATCTCGATTTGAACATCTAAACAATGCTAAGAAGAAAAAAAAAATACTAATGAACAATATTTTTTTTTTTTCAAAGTTTAATAGTCGCTGATCTGTGCTATAATTTTGTAAATTGAGGTTTGCGTGTTTCCAGTAATCAATTGAGAGAAAGGCTATTTTTATTGATAATCAAGATTTATTTTTTGCGCTTTTTGGATGGAAATTTTTGCGAGAAACGCACAATGCTCGCTGACTTTGCGAAATTCTCCGAGAAAAGCACCTAAGTGATAGGAAGGGTTATGTGTACAACTCAATTTTTCACCACTTGAGATCCCAACAAACTGCGAAGGCTACATAACCAGTAAAAAAAATGTGTATAGACTTTTACCCAAAATATTAGTTGCATAATATATTTCGATGCTAAAACATGCATATATCAATCAAGCGGAGGTATCTTTTAATATGTAGCTCTTTATTTTTGCACAAGATTTTCTGAGCTAAAGGTAAAAGGGCCTGATGACACAGGAACAAACAGAGTAAAAATTAAAAAACTTAAGGGCGATAGCAAGAAAAGCACTGGAAGATACAACTGTAAAAGGACAGAAAAATATGTGAAAGAGTAAAGTAAAAGCAGCAGCAGTAGTAGCAGAAAGATCAAAAGCTAAAACTACAGCAGCAAACAGACAAAAAAGCTAAAGCAGAAGCAGCAAACAGACAAAAAAGCTAAAACAGAAGCAGGAAAAAGATCAAACACTAAAATAGAAGCAGCAGAAAGGCCAGAAATGCCACAAAGTTAAAACAACGGAAGCAGAATCACCAAAAAGCTAAAATAGCAATAGCCCGTTTTCACCAAGCATCTCGAGCTGCTTTTTGGTTGCCCCTCAGACAACCCCTCCTAGCGCTAGCACACGATGAAATAGATTACTGGTAGCCCGGATGTCCGCATAAGAAAATCAGCCAAGTACGCTAAATCCGTGTCTGGCCAACATTTAATAGACAGGTTATAAAAGCCAGGTTGGGCTTGAGTTCGTTTGTTGTCTGTGTTTTGCTGCATGTATGCAGATATTTGCTCTAGCACAGAGTTTTGCAAGAGTGCGCGTGCCATACTATTGTTTTCTTGCACAAGCAGAGTATATCAAATGCTATGAAAGTTATACTTTGAATTACTTAGTAATGTATTAATCATGCTGCTAAAATTGTTGCGTTTTTGTTTACATGTATTTTATTTAGTTTTTTCTTGGGGCTTGCAGTTTATTTTTATTTTTTTTTGGACTTGGTTTCCTAGGTTTTTGCTGTTCGCACATGCATAAATGTACTGTGTTGTTTTGTATAAATTAGACTACTGAAGTGTGCGAAATGGCCTGTTTCTGCAGTTTATTGTTTGCATCTGTGTTAACTGCAGCTGCAGGCGGCCAATCAAGGAAAACTAAACCCCCTGGTTAACAAGGTTCGTGTGAAAAAAAAGGGATCACAGCACGCTGCAAATCTAAAAGATCTTGTTCTTGTTAACAAAGAACCTTCGTTTACTGGGCGTGTAGTCTTTTTCTAGCCTGTCTGCAAGCCCAAAAAGCATAAAGTTCCAGAAGCCCAAAAGGTCTAGTAGGCCTAATAGGTCCAGAAGTGTTCGCGGCTAGAAGTCACAAAAGTCATAAAAGCTTAAATTAATAGGCCCTAGAAAGCCTAAAGTATCCCAAACATCTGCTGGCAGCATATGTCAGATGCCTGTCTCATGCTGGGTTGTTTGTGCTTCTGCTGGGTTTTTTTGGTGCTTCTGCTTGATTGTTTATGCTTCTGCTAGGTTGTTTGTGCTACTGCTAGGTTGTTTGTGCTACTGCTTAATTGTTTGTGTCTCTTCTAGCTTGGCCATGCTCCATTTAAAAAAGAAAAAAAAAAAAGAGCCAGCAATCCAGCCGCAACACGCAAAACTACCATAAAAGCATATAGCGACCCATCAATCGATGCTTTTATCTCACACGGCGCTTCGAATGTAGATTCTCACGTACATTTTTTTTTTGCTTTGATATGTAACAAATGTAGATAATATGAAATTGTCGAGCGAATTTTTTTTTCCAGGCAGCATTTTCTGCTTCTGCTGAACGATCTTCGAAACTTTGTTAAGGCTTACTGACAACCGCTGCTCTGCATACATTGCATACCGGTGTACCTTTATATTAGTATCTCTTCATGCGTGCAGATACCCATGTGTATACATTGATTGTCCGTTTCTGCATGTCTCTGCTATATCTCTTCATCCTATTAAACTCGAACCTAAAATTTCAAAACCTCTGCTTTTTTGTTCTTCCAAGGTAGCTTTCCAATTCACAAACACATTTGGTTACGCTACAGATAGGCGTTTGCACAGATATCTGCACACCTTTAATGTCACTTCGGACAATTAACCTGTGTGATTTCTTTTTTTTTTTTGATCGCTTTGTTTTATTGGTTTCTTTCCATTATCTAGTCTTGAAAGAGCAGTGAAAAAAAGAAAAGTACTTTGTGTATTTTTATTAGCCCTTAATGTATATATGTTAATGCTACTTTAACATCTTTTCACATCAAAGATATACTCACATCTATATGTGTTTGTGTATGATTTATAGTATGTATATAATTATTAATTATATATATATGTAGGCCACCACTTCCAAAGTTTCTGACTTTTTTGCTTAGATTTTTACTTCCCTTCTTTTCTTAATTGTCGCGCTTCCTATATTTTTATAGTTATTATCTTCTTATAGACTTTGCATTTTCCATCCATCTTTCCAGACAGCGTGTGCTCCTATATCTTTCTTCAATTTCCATTATAACTGTTACCGAAAACAGCCAAGTGAATTAGGTAGTTGCAGCAACTGACTGAATTAGACTGTCTTTATTATCCTCAGTCTCCTCTTTATATCGATCCACTGACCTTCCTTTCCGGATTAATTGCAATTAACGCATGTCTCACATTGTAGTCAGTCAATTACTTTATTAATTATCCGAACAATTGCCCATCTTTTTTTATTGACTTGAAGTATAATTAAGTAAAAAGTTAACCAGCTAACCAATATTCGCGTCGCTAACTCTTGTCCGATTCGTCACATTTAGATAAATTAGAAATCATGGATGTCACTAAGCAATTGCAATTGCTCAATGTTATCTCAGAGTCTCCTAAAGAGCGTCAATATGGCCGCTTTTCGCAGGCTGCTTCTCTGCGACAGAGACCTTCCACCGCAGTCACTGCCCCCGTCCCTAACACACTCACCCCCACCAATAATCATGTGCCGGAACAAGTCTCCGATAATACAGGCCGTTTGAACGTGCAAAACGTCCAGCAATATGACAGCATCCTGCCCTCCAGCGACTCGGTAACCCAAAAAGCAATCGAAGACACCGCGTACAACAGTTTCCTCAATCTTTTTGAGCCTTCTGGAGCTCAACCCACCACCATTTCGGCTGCCAATGTCCATGGAAACGTGAACTCTGGCAATTTTATCGCGGTCAAAAGACAGTCAGATCTCTATTCATCCCACCGTGGGTCTACTACATCTGGTGGAATTGCCAGTAACATGGACTCAGACTATACATCCGCTGCAGTCTCCAATGCTACTGGGGCTAGTCCAAACTCCGCGGCTCCTGCCTCCACCTCTAATTCCAACCCCCACCATTCACTAGTGTTCCCAATGGAGCCTTCCTATAATACAGATACCCACTATCTTCACTATCTCGAAGATGACTTCACCCTCGACGAGCGTGATGATGAAGATGCCGAGTACGAATATAAGAATCAAATCAGCGGAGGTCGAGCAAGACAATCTATTCTTCACTTCGATGACTACACTCAGCAAGCTTCTCCAGGCCAGCGAAACTCAACATTCAGCATTGCTGCTGACATGCATTCTATGACCATAAAAAGTACCGCAAATGCTTCTCTCAACACTTTCGAAACCGACATCCAGCATAGATCTATGATCAACTTAGACTTCTACGACTTGACTGCAGAAGACTACAATGGAGTTCCTTTCAACTTTTCCTTGTTGTTCGATAAAGTAGTCTTGATCGTTAATGTTGCCAGTAAATGTCTCATGACAAAGCAATACAAGGAATTAGAGGAATTGTATGAAAAATACAACTCTAAGGGCTTGGAAATCATTGCTTTCCCTTCAAATCAATTTTTTCAGGAGCCTAAAGATGAGCAACAAATTGTAAATTTCTGTTCTCTCAAGTACTCCGTGACTTTTCCTATAATGAAGAAAATCAAGGTTAATGGTGAACAAGCATCTCCAATTTACAACTACTTGAAAAATCAGAAAAAGGGCACTTTACATAACAAGAGAATTATGTGGAATTTTACGAAATTTCTCATTGATAAAAGAGGAAATGTTGTTTGTAGAGAATCTTGTTACAGAAAGCCTAGACAAGTCGAAGATTTGATTATTAAGTTATTGGATGAGTAATCCTTATTTCAGCAAGTAGCTGGTATCCTAGTCTACATATTTGCAGCCAGTCACAGATAAAGATTTTAAAAAATAAAGTAAACGCAAAAAACAAAACAGAGACCATCCTTATTATATACTACAACTGCTGGACATTCTTCTGGTCTATATCCTTCTAAACCATATGTTTTAAGTGAAAGAAGACAGAATCAAATCAAAAGGATCAAGTAAGGTCTATATATATATATATATATATATATATAGAGATACCGCATTTATGTATCTACTGGTATCTCATCATTTAACATTTCCCTACCCCTATATTTCTTTGCCCTTTTATGTTTTTTTTTTTTTTTCTCATTTGTATTTACGATCTTTTGGCCATTATATTATATATATTGTTTTAACATTTTGCTTATTATTTGTTTTTGTTTGTTTGAGTATTCATTTTACCGTTTCTTACCATAAATCTGTTTTTCTTCGTTTTTTGATTTTTTTTTTGTTTGCGTTATTAATTACTATGTTTATCTATCCAACTACTATTTGATCCTCTAATGACTAAATCTGTAATCAGATGTTTGTTTTGATTTTGAATAACCTGATATTAGCTTTAAGCAATAGGCTAGCTAACCAATATTGGAAGCAAAACCGTCCAAAAGGAATTAATAATGTGTCCGGCATATTGACGGAAGTTTTGGAGTTCGAAGTTTTCGAAAAAATTGATATAATTTATGCTGAATATTAACTACTACATAAATGTCTACAAAAGACATAATCATTCAATCATGTGTCGTTGATTCAATTTGATTTCTAGAAGCCTTATATTAGTTGAAATTGATAATTCGGCTTTATTTTTCATATCTTATTGGCAATAAACTAAAATATACATCGAAGGATAAATGCAGTTCAAATACTTGTTGTCTCGGTAAGTATTTCATATTCTTGTGATTCAATCTGGTCCAATACTAACGAAATAATTCTTGAATAATTTTTCTATTTTTCCAGTTCTCTTGACCCAATATTCGCTGTTGCCGTGGGCGCTCTAAGTTACTACAGTTATGAAAACAAGCTTCAGCTTCCTGAGGAGAAAAGATTGAATGCGTTACTTTTGAAGAGATGGCAAAAGTATAATAGTAATTAATTGTTTGTTATATATAACATAAATTTCAAAAAGAAATGTCAGAACTTCTTCCAATAAACCGTTATTAGGACTATTTTTCTTCATTGTGTGTTATTGGTATCGAATATCATATATATATTCTTCTTTTATGTAGTTATCATTGATTTTCATGATTTAAAAAAAACCGGAGTTTTTCATAGTTGACAATATTATATCATTAAATATTTGAAGAGATGTTATTCATATTGTTGTAAGTTCTATTTATGATTGAAAAGTTCAGCATAGACTTCCCTGTTTTTGCGATATTTGAACCTTTCAAAAACCCATGTGCACATATAAAAAAAATGCAAGAAAAAAAATTACAAGAAACTATAATAACAGACATAACCGTGTCAGACTTCATGATTCATCAGTCATGATGCAAGAGAGTCTTGATAACATCAAACAATTTACTGTCATACAACTAAGCTTCGTTGATCAAATTTTATTTGAATATCAATAAAATAGAAAAAAAAATGGTGGTTGTTGAACAAGGAAGTAAAGTGGCCCAATTAGATGCGATACTATTAGATCATGAACTTCTCAATTCCATGATTTTTCAATTCAACGAAACCTTATCTCAGTATTATAAACAGCAGGTTATCAAATACTCCAGTGAAATAAGATTAGTGATACGATCTCTTTTGTTCAAGTTCACATTATGGGATACTTCCAACACATATGGATTCTTGTTATCCAATCTTAAGCTATTGCATGCAGGTGAAAATGGATTGAGCAAGAAAATCAAATTTGCCTATTATTTCATATTCATATTTGGTGATTACTTGATGCAAAAAATTAATGATAAAATATTTACTGAAGATGAGTATAGTACCAATAATGGCTCTACTATTAAAAGATTAGTAAAACAGTTGTTAATCAATTTTTCCAAAGCATTGAAATTTGCTAATTTTATTAATTTCATAAGTTTTTTAATCAATGGCAGGTTCAATAATTTGAAATTCTGGTTATTAAATATAACGACAAGAATTCAATCCGTAGATTTTGATAAATCATTCAAAGGAATGGTAAATTATGATTTTCAGAATAGGCAAATCATATGGAATACTTTAATTGAATTCGTTGAATTTTTAACCCCATTTTTAAAAAATTTGAAGAAACTACAATTGAAAAGGAAACGGAATAGTAATGAAAAAAACGGCAAATTTTTGAGAAACTTACAAGATTATAATCCTCTAACGACTTACTTAAATGGAAAGAACGACAATCATGAAAAGGTATCAGATGAAAGAAAAGAGATCGGAGAAATACAATCACCAGCTGCTAAATATGCAAATTTGAGCTTGTCTGAATGTGCAATCTGTCATGAAAATGACCGAGAAAAAAAAATTGAATCGAATCCATCTCAAGAAAATAATTCATCGCTTTCAAAAAAACCAGACGAACAGCATGGTGAGCCTGATGCACTTTCTGACGATATTTTACATCCTATCATATCTCCTTATATTACAAATTGCGGTCATATATACAGTTATCTTTGCCTTCTTGAAAAGTTGGAAGATTATTCTTCCTCCATGGCCTTCTATTTTTTTCAGCCAAATCCTGTTGAAGACATAGAGGATGATGGATTCGACAATAATGGAGATTATTGGCCTTGTCTAAGGTGTAACAAGGCTGTTATTTGGTGTGCTCCTTATGTTGAGCAAGACAAAGATTTTAAATTGGAAGATTACAAAACTGAAAGTGAAATCGAAAGTGAATACGAAGGTGACGATGATGACAATAATCATGAAGACAGAAATGGAAATAATTATGATTATGAAACTGTCGATAAAGAGAATGGTGATTCTCTTAATCATCAGGAGAATCATGTCAATGACAATCCAAGTGATTCAGAGTCTGTATATAATAGTTTTTCTCTGTATGAAAATTTTGAAGATAATTACGAGGATGAAAAGAAGCTCGACGATGAAAATCGTATCAATCCAAAATTTGAAGGGAAAGAAGATAAAGGGTTAGATTTTGGTTCCAGTCAGCTTTTCTGAGAAAAAAATGAAGATATATAGTAGCTATTAAACTATTAGATAAATCGAGTCATTCTAATAATTATTAAAATTATAAATTGAGCTTTCACGATGTAAAACGTAGAATTCAGAATAGAAAAAAAGAAGATTAATGTTAATTATTGGAAAGTCGTGGCCAATTTTCATGTATAAAAATTTATAAACTTCACGCGTCTCCTATTTTCTCGTCGCGTTATTACATTGAAGTTGGAATACCTGTCAACCAAAGAGTTTATGTTGCAAAAATATTGAAATGAGTAGCTAAAATTTTAATAATAATTTTGTAGTTATTAATTGTTCTATTTTTGATAATATCAAAAGATTTTTTTTTTTTTTATAAAATAGGTGATGTTTTTTTTAAAAAAAAGTTCAAGAAAAAATTATTAAAATTTAATTTTAAAAAATTTATTGAACACAAGTATGAGAGTAGAAATTCTAGAAGATAGTCAATATAACTGGATACAATTCATAGTTGAGTCAAATTTTATAACGTCATATTTTAACTAGTCAACATTTTTCAATAACTATCATTTAAAGTATTAAATATTAAAATATATGTAGAAAGTGGAAATGAATATATACATATGTTTAATACAAATATACAATCAACTACAAGACAAACAAAAGAGACGTAAATAATAGTGATAAAATGGTAAAAACCTTAGTAGCCCACCATACGTGTTGCACTACAAATGGACAACTAGAATATTCGAATTTCCATTGATGCTTAATCTCATCAAAGTGACCCGTCATCAACCCCATATGACCATCATAATCACCCATCATTGATCTAACAACAATTTCCCTTACGTAATTATTTCTTTTCATCTTATTTGGTTCCTCAGCTGAAGCCTCCCATACTCCTGTGAACGGGTTCTTGTTATAAACTGTTTTACAACCAACATGATCATGCCCTGTCAATATTATACCGGGATAATCAGAATCAAAAATCATATTCATAACTTTTTGGGTAACTTCATTTGACAAATGGTTCTGGGCTCTCAATAAACCTTTTTTATAAGGTTCTCTTTTGGATGATTCTTCATCATAGAAAACAAATCTTTCGTCATCTGCACAAAGTCCATCCTTCTTGTAAAAAGGAATATGTGTTAATAAGATTGTTGAGCCTTTAAAATTTTGTTGTTGCAATTTTTCTAAAAAGTACCATGTGTAGCTCAAAAATTCAGACTGCAATGCTGGTCCCTCAAGAAATAAGTCATTCAAAACCACAATTCTGTAGGCATGATCTGTATTCTTGTTATACTCAATCCAATAACTGTCCTTACCAAATAATCTAATGAATCTCGTCATATGCTGCCACGTTGCATCGCCTGAATAGCCGACATCGTGATTACCCGTAATATTGATAAATAACGGTTCTCCATTGTATTCTTTGACATCACCATTTGTCCAATCATAGACATCCTCGTAGCCATAATCAAAGACCTCTTCCATTGGTTTACTCTTAGTAAATTCAAGAAAAGCATGCCAATCAAGATCCTCATGTTTATTGATGACATCAAAAATATCTTTTGTGTGATTTTCGGGTTGAAGGAAAATTCTGCTTAAATATCTTCTAGTACGATTGAAAAATTCAGAGTCAGAGATCCATTGTGATGAAAATTGGTCTCCCATAACCGATACATGGGTAGGCTGTAATCTATTCTTGACAAGCTTGTAAATGTGACCTAAGTAATAATCATTTCCAAAATTATCTAGCCTCTTAATGTAAGGGGTTTTTGCCCAATTGCCGTTAATCTGTGGATCTCCCACAGCTAAAAGTTTGATATCTGGGATCTCTTTTTCATCATCATGATGCTTAAATTGGTTAAAAATGTATGTATAAACCAAGTCACCCAAATAGTCCGTATCGTATAATCCATCTTTCCTATACCAAGAACAATTTTTAGAGTTCAATGAAGGATATGTGTAAATGTAAACGTTGAGTAAAATTGCAACAATACTTGTAAAAATCAGCAACTTTTTAACAAATGATTTCGCTGCCATTTTTGTCAGTTTCTAGTTCTGATGATAGTATTCCAAAGTATGAAAACAGCTTTTCAATTATTTACGATAATTTCTGATTCTTATGGATATATTTATTTGTTACGGTCTACATTTGCCTAATTCACTTTCAATCATTGTATCATATTCCCAGGTGAAAATTATACACATCACATAATTTCTTTTTGTATGTTTACGCTTCGTCAAATCATGACATTCAAAAACCTTAAAAATTAGACAGCGATATTGAAGCATTCACTTTAAAAACTAACAAAATATGAAAATACAACATTTCTAAAAAAAATAACTACTGAATTCATAATATCTCATTTTACAGAAAGATCTCATTTTTCCTTCAGAGGAGAAAAAACCACAAAAAAAATGCTCATGTTTGGCTATAATCAGTATTACTATATATAGATGTTGAACTCAGTGTTTCTTTCTTGGAGCGTTAACGTATCTACCAGGATTTACCTTCACATTGCTATGGTACCTACTGCTACTTTCATTGTTGGCAAACGGCGAATAGAAATTGTCAGCACTACCACCGCCAACCCAGTTCTCCAAAAACTTTTCGTTTTGCTTTTCAACCCATTGTTCATTTTTCAATGATTTCAAATACTCCTTTTGATCTGATCTTAAAATAGGAACATTATTATGTGCTGAAAAATTCTTTGAGTTTTTGTTATGCTGGAAACCGCCCTTACCCAATCTCTTTTGCGTATTTTTAGAGAGTGGGGATGGTAAGGAATACTTGTTACCCTTTTTGTGCCATTCAAAATTCTTCTTTAATAGGGGTTTCAATTCACCGGTTGTGGAATTGACAACAACAGTGCATCTTAACAAAGTGTTACCGCCACAGAAATCACAAAAATTCTTGTCAACAGACGTTATTGGTTGTAATTTGAAACATGCATGGCATCTCATCATATAGTTTCTAATCTTTTTGATTTGCATTCCTGTAGAAGTGTTCATCAATTTTAATCCCATTTGAAGAGCAACGTTTTGAACAGCAAAATCCTGGGAAGATAATGCCACTTCTTGTGAAGCATCAGTCACTCTGCGATCGCTACTTTCAAATATTTCCTCGCCCGCGTCTTTTTGTAGTACTTCTTTGAGATTGTCTGCTGTGATCCATTCACCTTCATCGTCGCTTTCATCCTCATCTTGGTCTAACATAGGTGACTCGATAGTTGTATTAACAGATGTCTCTGCAGCATCATTTGTATTTTCAACAGGCGCATTTAGGTGCTCATTTTCATTTTCATTTTGTGGTTCAAGCTTCAGGCCTTCGTTTATTTGAATTTTTTGTTTCATATTCTTTAACGGCTTTACTTCTGTGGAACTGTCGCTGTTCACTTCATCTTGTTTATTGTTTTCTACTTCCTGTCCTTGGTTTAATTCAGAAGCAGCAGAAGCAGCCTCTCTTTTCTCTCTTTGCTTCTTACCACCTCTTCTTCTTGGTTTCTTTTTTGGAACAACAGTTTCCCAACCGTCTTTTTTGTCCTCTATTTTAACTGGTGTCTTTTTCGATACCAAATTTTCACCTGGATATTTTCTGATATGGTCTGTGCAACCATTATGCAACTCGACATCTAATTCGTACGCTAATGCAAGAATATGAATATCATTTTTACTCAACACATTGTAATCACCTGTCAATCTGGCAAATTCACCTACTTTTTTAATTGACTCTGGCTTTGGATGTCTTTTCTTCAACACTGTGTCCCATACAATTAGATTCTTTCTTGCATTAGGATCCTTAATTTCATTATAAACTGTAGGAGTGACGTAAAATTCGTTTGCAAAGTTAGCCAAATTACTATAAGTTTGTGTAATCAAGGGATGAGCATCAAGCACCAACGTGTGCACATGCTTTTTAGTTGCGGGAGTTGTCATATTAATACTATATGACTTGCTATGGTTTTCAGCTGTTGAACGATGGTTATCTGTAACAAAATCTTATAATATTATGCACAAATATATTCCTAAACTATATTAATATTTCTAGCAGTTTCTCTCAGAAATTAAATAGTATATGATTAGACTCTATACTAATCTAAATTCAACATTTAAAACAAATAATAAAACATCGATTGGTTCTTGCCTTAGATTTATCTCATCTCAAAAAATTTCATTTTTTTTTTGATCAAAAAAGTGAATGTAAAGATTTAATGATGTAATAATTCAAATTGAATTTATGAAATTTTAATATTATAATCTAAGTTTCACGGTTGAATTACATCTTGTTAACTAACGGTATTGAACGGAATGAATAGTATTTGCAATAGGCAATAATTACTCAAGCAGGTATAATTCAAGATAATTGTACCAGAATTTTTTTTTGAAGCATTATATTAAAGTCGGTATGATGGCGACTCTTAAGATGAAAGCAAAAGGTCTTATTGATAAGGGAAATTATGAAGAGGCAATGAGAACCTTGGATGACCTATTGGTCGCTAATGGCAACGACTTTGATATTTTAATTGAACATTCAATTTGCCGCCAGCGTTTGAAGCAATATGATTTGGCTATTTATAATGATTTGTATATTGCGTTAAATGTTGCTAAGGAAGAGACAAAGTCCAAGGAACAGGTGGCACAAGTGTATTTTCGTTTGGCAGTGAATTATTTCAAGTTGAAGCAGTTTGAAACCTCATTGAAGTTTTTCAAGTTGGCTCAACAGTACGCATACCAGCCAAGTAGTGATTTGGGTTTGTGGTTTGCGCAATTGGAAAATAAGTTGAATTGGGATGAAAGAACGTGGAAGTTTTTTTACGATTTGGTATTAGCGGATGATAATATTATCAGAGGTCTCAGAGAAGAAGCCAAGGAAAAAATTGGGAAAGTTCCAGATTTTAGGAAAAGTCTTAATGAAAAAAATTACAAACCGGCTGCTGATGTCAAATTGAATTCTCTGCCAGTCTCAATTAAGCAATCAAGATCTCAGAATGATGGCATTTCAACTTTGAACAATAAGAGCAAAGAACCAGTTATCAATAAAATAGAAACGGAAAAGCAGAAACAAACTGTTGCAAAGCCTTCTGAAATTTCTGGTGTTGGAGGTAGAGTTGTTTACCCTCAACCAGCACAACTCAGAAAGGATTTCTTCCAGTCCCCTGACAACATCACAGTATCATTTTACATAAAAAAGGTACCAAAAGAAACGTTTGTGATAGATTTTAAAGAGAATTCTATGTGCTTTAAGTTCGCAATGGATGCCGGCAAAGAATACGTATATGATATTCCTACATTGTTCCTGGAAATTGTTCCAGATAAATGTTCGTACACAGTCTTTGGAACTAAGGTGGAGGTTACATTAGCGAAAAAGACTCGCTTTATTTGGAAAAGCCTAGAAGGAAATCAAAAAAACAAGGATTCTAGCAACAACAACTTTTCTGATAGAGTGGAAAGCGAAGATAACATAGAGAAAAAAGTAATGTATCCAAGTTCATCGACAAAGAAGATTGATTGGGATAAGTTGGAGAAGGAGTTGAGTGAAACCACTAATGGCGATGAAGAAGATGAGGCTGATCCTTCAATGTCTCTTTTCAGACAGATATACAAGGATGCGGACGATAACACCAGAAGAGCCATGCAAAAGTCGTTTGTCGAAAGCAACGGCACGACTCTTAGCACAAACTGGGATGAAGTGGGAAAGGCTCCTGTCAAGGTTTCTCCGCCTGATGGCATGGAGGCAAAATACTACGAATCATGATGTTGCTATTGATTTTTGTTTTGATTTCAGTTAGATTGGTAGTATGCTTGCTAAGCATTGCTTCTGATACTATATTAGCTCGTTATTTCTAAAATTTTTGCTTACTTTGTTTTATTGTTTTATTCATCAAATTATCTAAAGTGTCTGATGGGCCATCTTACATGTCTCCTGATGTTGGCCTGAAAAACCATGGTACACATTTACAGTTTTCAATTATATGAATAGATTTAAAACAATCGTATCTGACTTATACTCCGTTATATAATAATCTGGTGAGGATTAATATTATTTTAGTCTATTGATAGATTCAGTATTTGTAATCTGCTATTTTATTAATAATCCTGGCTATATTATTGGCCATCTGGTTGATGGCCGGAGCGGCGTACCATTTCTTAATAATGTTATAGTTTTATTTCGGCCATTTAACAAAAGCAGCCGTTTCCGGTTTCTTGTAATTTTTTTTTTTTTAGAGATTTTTCGTGTGAAAAATTATTTTATTTTCAAGGATGATTCATCATGCCATAGAAACGTTGATTAAAAGAAAGCATACATAATGTATACTTAAAAATTTAAAAAGTTTCTTCTGGTTTCTATCCTTACTTTGAAACGCTTTTGTTGATGCCCTAATCCTTTATATATTATACCTTGGTGTTTTATTATACAAACTGATAGTATATCATTCCTATATAATATATATTATTACTCTTTACGACTATTAGAACAGAACAATTGTTTAGCAAAATGTTGTCTAAAAGATATTTTTCTACCTCAAGGACCCTCAGGGATGTGAAGAAATTCAATAAATATTCATCTACTGTGACATCTTCCAAATCCCAGGGAGCTTCCCAGGCCATGTTGTATGCCACTGGTTTCAAGGAAGATGACTTTTCCAAAGGTCAGGTCGGCGTTGGATCCTGTTGGTGGAGTGGTAACCCATGTAATATGCATTTGATGGAATTGAACAAAATTTGTTCAGATTCTGTTGATAAGTCTGGCTTAAAGGCCATGAGATTTAATACTATTGGTGTTTCTGATGGTATTTCCATGGGAACAACTGGTATGAGATACTCTTTGCAATCGAGAGAAATTATCGCAGACAGTTTTGAAACTATCATGAATGCCCAACATTATGATGCAAATATTGGCATTCCAAGTTGTGACAAAAACATGCCTGGTGTTTTGATTGGTATGGCTCGTCACAATAGACCATCTATCATGGTTTATGGTGGTACCATCTTACCAGGAAAGGGTACGTGCGGCTCTTTTAAAGATAAAAAAATTGAATTGGTTGCTGCTTTCCAATCTTATGGTCAATATATCTCCAACCAGATTACAGAAGAAGAAAGAAAAGATGTTGTTTCTCATGCTTGTCCAGGTCCAGGATCATGTGGTGGTATGTACACTGCTAATTCCATGGCTTCTGCTGCTGAGGTTTTAGGTATGACACTTCCTAATTCTTCCGCTTTCCCAGCTGTCAGCAAAGAAAAAATTAATGAGTGTGAAAATGTAGGTGAGGCCATAAAAAATACAATTGCTTTGGATATCAAGCCAAGAGATATTATGACAAGACAAGCATTCCTCAATGCCATTACTTATATTGTCGCTACCGGTGGTTCTACTAATGCTATTCTTCATTTAATTGCTATTGCTCACGCTTGTAATGTCGAGTTATCCATTGATGATTTTCAAAAAATTTCCGATAAGACTCCTTTATTAGGTGATTTAAAGCCGTCTGGTAAATATGTGATGGCTGATTTAGTTGGTATTGGTGGTACACAAGCAGTTATGAAATATTTGTTAAATGCTGGTTACTTAGAAGGTGATCTTTTGACTGTCACAGGTAAAACTTTAAAAGAAAATGTCAACAGCGCTGTAGATATTACTGCTATCGAACAAGATATTATTAGACCATTTAACAAACCAATTAAATCCACTGGTCACTTACAAATCTTATACGGTTCTTTGGCACCAGGTGGTTCAGTAGGTAAGATTACTGGTAAGGAAGGTACTTATTTCAAAGGAAAGTCTAGAGTTTTTGATGACGAAAGTTCTTTCATCAAGGCTTTAGAAAATGGTGAAATCAAAAAGGGTGAAAAAACAGTTGTTATCATTAGATACGAAGGACCAAAAGGTGGCCCAGGTATGCCAGAAATGTTAAAACCATCTAGTGCTTTAATGGGATATGGTTTAGGTCAAGATGTGGCTTTATTGACAGATGGTAGATTCAGTGGTGGCTCTCACGGCTTTTTAATCGGCCATGTTGTCCCAGAAGCTGCTGAAGGTGGCCCTATTGGTTTAGTTGAGGATGGTGATGTCATCGTCATAGATGCTGAAAATAATAAAATCGATTTGTTGGTTGATGAACAGATTTTGGCAGAAAGAAAAAGTAAATGGGTAAAGCCAGCCCCAAGATACACCAGAGGTACTTTGGCTAAATATACTGCACTTGTCACAGATGCTTCAAAGGGTTGCGTCACTGACGACTTTTGATCTTTATACAATTAATACAGACTCTTTATGAACCTAATCAACTACTGTGTTTTAGTTTTGAAACTTGTAATAATTTTTAAAAACAAACAAGAAATATTTCCTTTTTTTTTCTTCCCAAATATTTAAATAAAAAATAAAAAATAAATAAAAATATATAAATAAGTATGACTGCATAAATGTTGTAATTACTGAAGTCACAGATTAGTATACATATAATATTGAAAACCAATTTGATTGCTTACTTCTGAATGTTTCAGAAAAAACTTGATGAGCTCATTAAATTAGGAAATTCGTCATTATTGTCTGGAATTGATACTGGGGGAAACTTATTGGAACCGCTCAACATAAAAGAAGAATCTTTTTTGTTTGAGGATAAACCGCCAAGATCAGTATCCATAAAACCTCTGCTGATATCAAGCTTATCATTAGTGAGCAATGAATCATATGCTATTGGGGTAAATGTTGAAAAATTTTTATTATTATTCAAGGAATCTGATGTATTCATTAAACGACTGCCTGATGTATATGGAAAGCCGCTTGACAGAGTTCCAGAATTACTATCAGAACCCCAAATAGAAGCCAGCGAGGTTTTAGTAAATAGTAATGAAGAATCGTTATAAAGCAAAGAGCTTTCTGGAAACTTGGACGATTCTTTTGTTGAAAGATTTATTAAAGACTTAGAATCGAAGCCAAGTTTTTTCTGAATGCTTCCATCTTGACTGCTGGTGGTAGAATTTGTATTGGTATCCAAAACACCGTTCAAATTTGATAATTTTGAAGCATCATGGGAGACAAGTGGGTTAATGTTATTGTTGATAGGATTTATATAGTTATTGACACCAATTCCGTTCAAAATAGGTGAGGCATGATTGTTTTGTTCAAAATTATTCAAAGATGAACCTTTAGTAAAGCTAGTATTGACATTCACTGCATTTACAGAATTATTGATTGAGGAGCTTTTGTTAGCAAAAGGATCAAATTTAATATCAAAATTTGCAATATTTGAAAGATTATTCGCCATATCTGAGATACCTGAGCTTGATGAATGTATATTTGAAATTGATGAAATGGATGATGCCGTAGAAACATCAGGCAAGCTAACATTTTTTGACTGAAATTTTTCCAGTTGTTTATCCAATATCATATCCAAACTAATGGGACTTGGGGTAGATCTATCCAGAGCATTTAGTGGCAAATTAGGTTGAATGTTTCCGAGAATTACATTTTGTTGCATAAATCCTGGACTATTAACATTGTGGTGAATAGGCTCGTGAGTTCTATAAGTCAGTTGTTGAGGCCTGGAATGTTGATGAAATTGCATAGATTGAGGTCTCATGTAAGATTTTGGTTGATTCATGCACATTACATTATTATTATTATTATTATTAGCATTATGTTGTAAGTACCCCATTTGATAGTTTTTGTTACCATTATAATATTGGCCATGATGGTTTCTTGAGTAATCATGATGATATTGTTTGGCCATATTATTATCATGGTTTTGGTCGGTGTCGTATCTATGATAGTGTGAAGCCTGAGGTTTATAAATATCAGATGATCCGCGATACAGTGATTTATTAGGAATATTATTAATATTGTTGTTGTTTCCTCCCATTTTATGCTTTTTTCTTATTTTATTTATCATCTCATACTGATACAAAAACGGAACGGTTTCCATTTGTTTTGAAGATGAATATCTATTATTGAAATTTGGCATTTTATCTTATGACAGTAAAGGAGTTGACAGAAACCTAATCTAAAATTAGCAAACCTTTGGGCTAAGAAATAAACAAATAAGTAGAAAACAACAACAAAATAATCTGTCAATTCTTAAAATATATTTCCAATTTTCAAATATTATATAT
Source organism: Saccharomycopsis babjevae (assembly GCA_031125705.1). NCBI lineage: Eukaryota > Fungi > Ascomycota > Saccharomycetes > Ascoideales > Saccharomycopsidaceae > Saccharomycopsis > Saccharomycopsis babjevae. The sequence continues at coordinate 14,389 of JASTVB010000045.1, read as the reverse complement.
TTTCTCACTGAAAATTTACACAGGATTTAAATACTCTACCGTAAAGAAGGTAATTAATTCTTTATTAACAATGCGTTATCAATTGGTTTTCATCTCCAAATTTTCCAAGTGAAATTTTTCATATGAACTTAGAAAAAAAAATCCATCTCTAAATTGAAAATTATGTCTAAAATTTTTTTTTTTTGCTGGAGTATTCGTCCATATATGTACCTGATGCGAAGCAGTTCAAGCTCATCTCATCGTTAAACCCCTCAAAGAATAATACATAAAAAAATAAGCTTTTGAACAAACATCACACTAATACACACTAATAACGAATGAAGGAAAAAAGAAGAATCGTTAATTAAAATTTACTTTTTGCACTGTACTACTTAATATACCTCTATATTGATATGAAGTTGGCTGCTTTAAATAATTCAGCACGATATTCGAAGTCATATTGATTTTCAATTTCGAAACAAAATATTGCCAAAAAACAAAAAAAAACAAAAAGGTTGACCTTATACATTCTTCTTACTTGAGGGGTTGTAATTTGCAATGATGTAGGAGAAGTAACTCATAGCAGCGCTTTTTAATTCATGATGGTTTATCTTATCCATTTCTTTCATGCTCAATGGATCATCTTTAGAAAATGTTAGCTTTTGAATACCAATCAATTGCTCTTTTTTGAACATTTCATTGTACTTTTCAATTAATACGTTAGGAGCATCTATCAAAGGATTCGAGCTGACAAATTCTATCAATTTGTAGGATTGTTCTAATAACGTAAATGTTCCTGTTGAATCAATATCTTTCATTAAACTATCATTGATAATACAGAAACCATACAAAACCAATTCCGGACATTTTTCTTTCAAAGCATTCAACAAAACAAGATACTTAATTTTGGTGTATTCGTTTGATTGCGACAGCTCATAAAAAGCAGAAATTTGATACAAGGTAAAAAAAGAAGTCTCATCTCCTTTGGCAAAAAATTCAACTAACAATGTAGGGACCGAAATGTCACTATACGTTACAACAGTATTGTCAAGCCCGTACTTATTCATCACTTCATTGCATCTATCGAACGATTCCACAATATAGGTTAGAGCTAAATAGCACAATGCTTCGCTATAAAATACCGAATCATTATCCTCATTATTTTTAGAATACCTAATATCATGACCAAAACGAACCTCAAACATCAAATCAAGAAATTCAAAGCTAATTCTTTTGATATATGAAATTTTCATACATCTAATGATAAGCGCTAGTAGAACTTGATCAAAATACTTTCTAGAAAAGCTTATTTCAAAATAAGGATCTAAAACTTCAGCGAATAAACTGAATTCTCCCCATGTCGATGAAACAACATCAGAAAATGTTCCAAATTCAGCCAAATACCCTGTTGTAAGCATTCTTTCAATACAGTTCTTCAAAAATGACATACATATCATAAAAACTGCATTATTTTCTAATAAACAATATTCAGTAGCAATAAAGAAGAAAACTTTCATAAAAAGAGACTCTTTCTTTAATGATTTGCTAAAATTGGAAAATGCCATGAAATAACATAAAAAAACCTCAAAATTGGAAAAGTTAGTTCGAGCATATGCATAGAATCCTTTGATAAATTCATAAAGCACTTCATCATCTAAACTGATTCCTAAAATTATTGAGGCTACCAAAACACCTCTGCCTTGTAATGGGCCATTTTCACCCCTTGAAACATCTAACGCATATCCATACCATTTCAGTTTCAAAATTTTTTTAATTTCTGGTGGATGTAGATCCATAAGGTTTAGTAAAATATAGCAAAAGCTTTCTAAGTGATCATAAATACCTGGTATTTGATCTGCTCTATTTGATAAAACATTATAATATTCAAATTTAGACTTAACTAACCCAAATGTGATTTTAGAACTTGGACCTGAAAATTCATCAATAGTTTTGAAAATAAAATCATTCAATTCTTGACTAAGATTTGGTTTGGTCAAAAATGCCCTCAAGACATTTATAATTAAATTCCTTATAGACTTTTTCAATTCGAAGGGGCCGATATTAATTAACATAGAAACAACGAAGCAAATATCCGAAAAAAAGTTTTCCACAAAGAATAATGAATCAAAAGATAATGATTCACAACTTTTAGCCAATATACGTGCTTTTATCCAAGTTATATTCATCAAAATTTGTCTATTGGAATTATCACTGAAGCATCCAATGAGATTTTTTAACTCATCAATTATCAATTTATATACTTCCGCAGTTGGAAAATACGAGATAATTGAAATAATATTATCCCAACTTTTACCTTGTATTTCTCTTTTAATAGCCTCGTTAATAATATCTTTAACAGCGACTCCTACTAAATTAGGATCATTAACAATATTCTTCCAAACAAATATTTTGAATGTTGACATTAGAGGCTCAGCATCATCAGGAATTTTGCTAAGAAAATGATGGATAATTTCTTCAATCTTTTGCTTTCTGTTTTCCTTCATGAAATAATCATGTATATTCTTTATGTTTAATGAAAGTAACATCATACAACCATATTTACTTTCAGAAGTTTCATATCCTTCTGTGATAGTATAAATGAAATCACCCGTGAATTCTGGATGATTCGTACATATTGTTTCACCAACCTCCAAAATATACGGGATAAAATCTTTTGGAAATGTTGTACCTTTGGCTGATATGTTATTTTTATTCTTTAATTTGTACGAGCTTATAAGTAAAGCTAATAACTTGTAAGCAACATTTCTTACTTCTTCAGAGTTTGAAAACATGTTCGATAACACAACGGCTAGCATAGAACCTAAAAAAGAATCTTCAGACGCCATAAGTTTTTTAGAAGATATTAGATCTGTAGATATCGCTGGTGAATCATCATCAATTCTTGCTAAAACCAAACTTTTCATAATACTTGACTTTTTTGTAAACGATAAATAAATCGTATCAAATCCCTCGACTGTGACTTTGAATTCTGAGCCATCATGTTTTACAAAATCTTCCTCTTTAAAATCAATCCAATCACTTGACTTAGAAGTGATTGTAACTCTAGTTTTATACACTTTTCCATCTGCTGTAATAGATGCCTCTTTATCACTCCAATAAATATACTCTTTAGCAAATCTTATTATGAAAGGAACATATTTTTTTTGTGTTTCGGAATATTTCAAACAGTCAATTGTTGTCTGCGCAGCTTTAACGTTACTTAAGGAATTTTCTGGCACTCCGACAGATTTTAGTAAATTATAATCTTCGAATGGTGTGAAAAAACCTATACTTGTGCTGTTTTTAGGCAATTTTGTCATTATATGGTTCACTAATGATTGAATGAATGGTAGGGCAACGTCACTAATATTGTAGAAACTTATAGATGTGCATTCTTCCCATAAATCCTTGCAGTATTCGTTAATTAGAATGTTGAATTGCTTGTATTTTTTTAAAGCTTCTTCATTGCAAAAAGAAAAATCAAATAAAATCCTAAAAGGTTGATGCCATTTTGCTTGGCACACCTGAATGGCTCTAAAAACAAGAACATCAAGATCATAATCTACGACTTCTTTCATGTACCTCATGGAAACACAAATAAAAAATGTACCGTCCCTGAAGTATGATTGCGAAATGAATGGTTTGTCTATCAAATCTTCATAAGTAACATCACGATATCTCATGAAAAGATCATATAACTCTGGATATGTGTCCTTACTATTTTTAATAAATTCTGGCATATGATGCCCATAGCAAACATAGTTATGACCAAGATTACTAAAAATTTTTTCGGCTCCAAGACAATCGCTTATTAATTTTTTGCTTGAAGATTTTCGCCAGCCATTGGGATAAAGAATATTGAGAAAAATCTCTGTATTTTTCGTGACAATAAACGAATAGATCTCTGAAAAGGTTTCTTTGGAAAAGACATATCTTTCTCTGCTAGGAACCGTAAGACTTTTTGCTTTTTCGTCGTTTGAAACCAGCAATAAAAAAATAAAAAGATCTTTTTTAGCTTCGAATAAGATTTCAAGTTGGTCTGGCTGGGAGTAGCCTTTCAAAGAATCATTTGCGATATTTTGAAGAAGTTTCGCTAAACCCAAGAGAAATCTTTTAGCTTCTTTACTAGGAGCTTTCAGTATTATTCCTTCTCTTTCAGGACTAACAAGAACTGGGCAAATAAATCTCAAAAATAAAAAAGAGCTTAACACCAATGAGGAAACTTTCTCATTATTGAATTTACTCAACACGATCTCTCTGATATGTGCACATAAAATTTTGATCTCATTTGGGACATGTTCAACTGATTCACAAATTGTTTTCACTAGAATTTTCAAATAATCAAAAAGAACATCTATCCCGCTAGTGTCATTGGTGTCGGCATCCTTATTTAAATATAAGCTATCGCATTGAGAACCTGAATAGTATATTATGCTTTCATCTGTTACTATTTTATCTACAATTGGTTTTAAGATTTCAATTAAATAATCCTTGCCAATTTCCTTAGCATATAAAGACATTATCTTTGCAGGAACAGAATTCTTTCTTAAAACGTTTACCAACGTATTTTCTTTGGAGATATGTACTTCATATTCAAATAATTCAGACATAGTTTTGATAGCTTGATTTGATGCCATAATTATTTTGAAGAAAATATCCGGATATACATCGTTATCAAAATGTTTGCATTTAATCATAGCCAACAATAAATCAGTGTTAGTAAGAAGCTCAGAAATTTCTAAAAAAGAATTTCTTTCAAAGTCTTTATTTTTGTTGACTCTAGATTTTTCTATATTATCAATTATGTTCGTGAAAACAACAAGAAATGCATGCTTGACTTTAGCATCGGAATGTAAGGATAAATGTAAAACTTTATCAAGCCCTATATCATAATTTGGCTCGAGCATATTGCTGATTACTAATATCACTTCGTCCTTAATTAACTCAATCTTTCTTTCCACAGGAGAGGAAGTTACTCCTGACTTAACAGTGCGTGACAAGCAGCTTTCCAAGACTCTCGAGAATAAATTAAAGTAATTATTAAAAATCACTGATCTGATTTGTGTAACTTCTGTTTTGTAATAACATTCAAACATAAAAATCTGAGTGTTTTTGAATAAATTACCAATAGCTTTAAGAGCTTCAAGAGTTAAGTCATAATATGAAAACATGTCAACTTCTTTTTTAATATTAGAGATATCTGAGTCACCTAGAGTAAAAATATTATAATCAGTAATAAAATTTGCACCAAAGCAAACAACATCTAACCATCTCGTGATTAAATTAATGGCCTCATTTCTCCATTTGACAGAGCATGTTTGATCTATAACATTATCATAAGTTTTTGTAAATTTTTGATAAAATTTGCAAGTTTTAATTTTTAACCTGATAACATGAACGTTATCATTCTCTTCAGCAATTATCATATAAGAAGCACTTGTAATAGGATTTTTTAATAAAATTGCATATTTTGAGGCCATTAATCTCATACTTGCGTTAAGTTCGTAATTTATAGTTGATTTATTTGAGTTTAAAAACCCAATAAAAATAGTAAGATATGAATCCAATAAAATAATGTCCTTATTAGTTAAGGGTTCATATCCTGCAGATATGTAATTTGAACCAAAAACAGGTTTTTTTTTTAATTCAATCAATCCATCTAATTTCTCGGATACTATATCAATAAATAGCTTATAAGAATTGGGGTGAAGTTCGTTGCTGAATAGTTCAGTAGCAAACTGCCTGTCATTAAAATCATTGGAATTTAAAAGCTTGTACTGACTTAAAATGAATGTTGTCAATACTTCTTGCTTACCACTAAACCATGAAGGATTGAAAGAAGGTTGATATTTCCCAAAACCACCCATAACTACCGCAAGAAATTTAGCATAATTTCTAAACTCCGCGTTTGTTATAACATTAGAAGTAGATCTCTGAAAATATACATCAGCCCATCTTTGATAACATATGTCTATTGCATTAAGCATACCTGTTGAATAACTTTCAAAATATTTCAAAAGTTTTTCCCTAATACGTTTTTGTAATCCAACTTGGCTGCTGACATAATAATTCTCATTTGCTATATTATCCAAGAATTTGTAATTAATTAATTTTTTGAATTTAGACATATAAAAACCTTTTATTTTCAATTCATTACTAATCAATAAACAATTTGCCTTTAAATATTTAAAAAACTCAATACCAGGAGTACAAAGGCTGACAAGAATTAGCTTTTCTAGATCACTTATAGCTTTTTTGTAAAGATTTTGACCTTCATCACCTATTTTGTCGAACAAATAGTCTACGTTTTTAATTCTTTCCAAAAGAACACTCCGTTTAGACACAAGTATGGCAACAACTGATTGAACTTCTAAAAACTTGCTATCTGAAAGCATGGTTCTCAAGCAAATGTCAACAAACCCCGATTGAATATAACAAGAAGAAAAAAGAGCAATATAATTACCCAAGCTGGTATTTTCATCTGCATCTAAAATCCTAATAGTTAATCTTCTAGAACATTCAGACAATTTAACATCATTATCAGCCATTGAAATCAATACGGGGTCCAAAATTCTTTTCATTTCTGCAATGACAATCTGAGTTTTCTTTATTTCCTTCATCAAAGAATTTTCCTTTTTTTGATTTGTCGTTATAAGAGGGCTAGAGCGTCTTTCGTTTGTGGCTTCCTCATAAATGGCAGGCAATCTAAAAAAAAATGAAGGAAAACTCTGAAAAATTTGAAACAAAAGTTTTAAAATTTCTCTAGATAAAAAAGAGTTATTTCCGACTCTATTCATATAAATCATATTCAACTGATTGATATTAGATAATCTTTTTGTGTTTGACAAGCGGTGAGGCTCGCCTGATTTACCAGACGAATTATTAGATGCGATAGAAACAGATTTCCGAGAAGAAGTAGAAACACCTGTCTGTGAGTCATTCAAACTTATGTTTTCTGTATTCTTGATACTATTATTTGAAAGTGTTGAGTCAGTTGTAGGGGAGGATTTATAATATGTTTTGCTAGAAGCATTATCCAAACTTATACCATCTTCCGAAATATTGATGCTTTCACTATTAAATGCACTATTGATCATTTCATTTCTTTCAGCATTGGAATATTTTCTATAAGAGTTTTCAAAACCCTTAGTTTTTAATCTCGCGTTCTTGACTGTATCAACACTTGAAAGTGTCTGTAAAGATGCTTTAGATATATCGGGATTATGTTTTATTGTTATACGATTAGATGATTTCCTATGAAATGGCCCAAAAAATGAAATTTTTGAAGATGATGATGTCGGGGAAATTTTTTTAACTTTGCTAGGATGTTTAGGCTTATTTTCATTATTTTGCATCTTTGGTGTTAAATTATGACTAGCTTGGTTCACGGAAGAGGATGCCTTTCTATTATCTGAATTATGTTCTAATCTGTTTTTCGCTTTTAGTACATCGTCGTCTGATTCACTAGGTTGTTCAAGCTTTGAAAAAATATTTTCTTCATTACTATATTTATCATTTGAAAGTGCTGTGTCTTTGGAATTGGCGGCACCATCATCTTTCAGAGAAATTCGAGAATCTTGAGCTAAAAGTGTTTCAGATTTTGGTGACTGGAACTTCCAATGATTTTCTTGCGAAAATTCTTTATATTCCTGTTTTGTTGCCTCTATAATTTTTGACAATCTTCCGCAGTGGTCTCTTAGAGTAATAGATACAGTTTCTATAAGTTTATAAGTTCTTTGTCTATGGTATGGTTTACTTAACAAACTTGCGATTGCAGAAGTAATAATATAGAAGAAGGGTAATGAAATATCAGGATTGGCAATAATAGTAATAACTTTTGGTTCAATTAATTCAGGAGTTAAAACCATAGCCAACGCGTGGAATTCAATTTTCATTTCATCAAGATCATATAGGAAAACTTTTGGTATAAAATCAGCTGTGTTTGACGGATCTAACACATTGTAAACTGGTAATACGTATTTCTTTGCAAACAAAACTATGGGATGTAATTTATCGTATTGTAAAATTAAGGAAGCAATATTAAATACAAAAAGAAAAAATTCGAGAGTTGGCATTATATTTTCACGAACACCTAAATTTTTAACGAGATTATGCAACAATTTTTGTTTTTTATTTGATACTTTTGATAGTGGTTTTTCTTCGGTATTCACAAATATTTCAAATTGTTTAGGCATTAACACAAGGCTACATGCAATAGCTCTCATGTAAAATCTTCTTTCATTGGAACCAGAAGTTTTAAATTTCCCATATATTTTTTCGAAATAAATGTCACCAATTTTTCCAACCGAAGGTAATGCTATAGTATCTATGAAATTTTTTGGATAACTAATGGCGTAGTTCACTAAAGAGGTGATAAAAAAAGTGGAATGGATATGAAGAATATAAATATTTTTCAAAATTCCAGTAAAATTTACTAATAATTTGAATTCCTTTTCTAATGTGGATTCAGATAAATTAATAAACTGAAGGAGTTCCAAATATCCAAGAATATCGTAATTTGAAATATTTTCATTATGAGCAACTGCAAGCTCAGTGGTTTTACTATAACCCGCAGGTGAAGCTGAACTAAAATAACTGGCAATCACATCAATATTTAGGTCAATTCCAATTATTGTTTGATCAGCGTAAGTAAGATTAGGATATGTAGGTGTATTATTAAGTTGACGAATCATGTTTATGCATTTCTTCAAAGATTTGAATTTAATTAGAACCCTAGACATTTTCATGACAAGTGTTGCATCAAGTGGATCTGCCGAAACTTTATGAGGGAAAGACTTATCTGTATCTTCGATTGCCTTTAAAACATTTTTGTCCACAGAAGGTGTAATATGTTTTTCTTTAATACGCCAATTTGCATCGACAAAATCCGATAAAAGTAATAAGAGCACATATATTTGATTGACTGATTCTTCGCTTCTAGCTGCTATATATGCATACTTGTCCTGAATATTAATTCGCTCCAAATGATCAACAAAGGAAGAAACAATGTATGGAACAATTGTTTTAACACCCGCTAATTGAAGAAGAGACTTTTGCACTAACGAATAATTTTGGTTGGATTCTATTACTGAAACGTTGGTGCTTGGAGATGATGCAACTTCTTTGATTAAAATTCTGACTCTCGCTAATATCGAGTCAGCAATTGCAATGTGGTTTGCCAGCATATTATCAAAATTCAAATACTGGGAAAACTTATTAACATGCTCCTTTTTATCTGGGTCGTCATTTTGTGAATCCTCTTGGGCTTGCTCCTGTCGTGTATCACTAGAGTTGTGATGAAATCGGTGATTAAGTTTATAATTATGATAGCTATGTTGTTCAGACATGCCGTTAATGATTGGATTCATAGAGTTAAACCTTTGTACTATTAGTAAGTAGAGTAACTATATTTTATTAATATATTAGAGCAATGGCTTTTTTAAAAGCATCGATAACCTGACACAAAAAGATTTTCAAACAACACCCAAAAATCTATTATTTATTATTTAAACAAAACGATACTTATTGCAAGTAGCGTTCTCCAACGTAAATATCAATTACTATATTTCAGATTAAACTAAAAATTGCCATGTGTGAAAGCTCAAATTGATTAATGTCAATTTCTATGTCAATTTCTATGGCAATCTGTATCATAAATGAGGTGATGATAGTATTGCATAACTGTTTGGAAACCGTTTAAACTGTTTGTGCTAGTATTATATAAACAGAAGTCATTTGTTTACATAACACTATTTTTTTTTGCTATTTTTGTAATTTTGTATTTTTGGATATTCAGTGCTCATAATTGATTATATTATCTGCACTGCGCAAATGCCTACATTAATGTAAACATCTTAAGAAATATGAAGAGATGATGCAAAATATAGGCAAGCTGGTATTGAACAAAGCTGATTTGGTACTCTATTTCATAAGCTATTTAGAATTAAAATTGTTACTCATGTAATGCAAAGAAATACTTTTAAACAAGTGAACAAAAAGAAGAAATTTTGCAAAAATATAAAATGTGCAGCATGAAAAGCACATGCTGACACACACAAAAGCACGAAATACAAAGGATAATGTAAAAGAGCAAAAGTAATAAATAAAAACGGTTCGAAAACGTTATTTATTGTAACACTAATCTTTACCGAAAATATTCTTATTTACCAACCAGAACCCCACCAGCCGTTGCTGGTATTTGAATTATCATAGCCATTGGTGCCATTAAAGTATGGATAGTTATTATATGGACCATTATTATATGCGTTAAACGCAGAAGGAGGAGGTCCTTTATACCATCCATTATTTACCGCCACAGATTGGCCATTAAAACCGTTAAAATATGCAGTTCCTGGCATTGTCTGCGGGTTTGAGGAGGGAAAGTTAGGAACACCATAGGATGCAGCAGACGGGGCTTTTGGCATACCATAAGATACTGAATGTTGGATAAGAGAAGGTTGTGTCGTGTATCCGCCGGCAATATCAGTGTTGTTAGCAGTAGACGTTGTATGCTTTTGTGGGTAGCTATTACTAGAAATACTAAATAATTCTTCTTTCGGAACTTTATTTTTAGTTTTAGCTGATTTTGATTTTTGATTTTTCAATTCATCCTTTTTGCCACTACTGACATCACCATCCTCTACATCCTCAGTGTCAGTTTCATCTACGGTAGATACCAAGTGGATACTATTTATTGGAAATGCCTGACCATCATCCACAGTGATTAAAGGAAGCTTTGTGGAACCATTATCTACATTCAAATTAGGCAAATGAACATTACAGGATTTCAAGTTATCCAAAGTACCCTCAACCAAACAGCCATTCTTTCTAAAATGGATGAGCAATTTGTTCCAAACCCAATGTTTAGATAAACCTGTAGGGGAGCCCAAAATAATCAAACCAAATTTTGCTCTCGTTAACGCAACATTCAATCTTCTTCGGTCGTGAAGAAAACCAATAGTTTGGTTGTCGTTACTACGAACACAAGATAATATAATATAATCTTTTTCACGCCCCTGGAATGCGTCGATTGATTGTATTTCAACCAATTCATATTTAGAAGCAAAGGACCTAGAAGAGTTGTTCATGGACATATATTGAGATATGTAAACTCTTTGACCCTCATATGGAGTGATTATACCAATTTGTTCTGGTTCAACACCTTCTTCAAATAATTTTGTCACTGCCTTCTCACAAGCAGATGCTTCTAACCGATTAACGTAGGATACACCACTGGTTGAAATTTCTTCTTTTCCAAATTGTGACCAAAACATCATAGGTATATCTCTTGTCGGCCAGGGGAAATTATTTTGAATGGCGCGATCTTTTAACGTAACTCCATTTTGTAAAGAACCGTTATAAAATATATTACTTGGGAATTCACTCAATTTTGGACTCATTCGATATTGAACCTCCAATCTGAGCGGAATATGGCCCATGTGTATCAACCTTTCAAACAAAGATGATTTTAAGCCAGCTTTGGCGGCTTTGTTAGTGAATACAATAGGACCCAATTGTTTATGATCACCTACAAGTATAAGCTGCTGGGCACCTTTAGTAACAGGAATTAAAACCTCTGGCTCACATGCCTGCGTAGATTCATCTATCAATACAATTGGGAAATTTCTATTTTTCAAACGATGATCACCAGCACCAACACAAGTAGTACATACAACCTGAGTATCTTTTAAAATATTTGATTCTGTCTTGTAAATAAGATTGGCCAATTTGTCTTTATCCTCAGAAGTAAGTTCAACTAATGTTTCTTTCAACTTTAACAATTTCTTCAAATCATCGTTTGCAGATAATTTTACTTGGGAGTGTAAACCCAATTCATCAGCACGATTTTTGATTTCTTCCCTATTCTTAGAAAAAATCCGCACAACTTTGATACCCAATTCGCTCAATTTGATAGCCAAATTATCCACAGCAACATTAGAAGGAGCACAGACTAATATTTTTTTATTTTTAGATAATTTTAGAAGATGATAAATGATAGCAGAGGATGTTACAGTCTTACCAGTACCTGGAGGACCCTGAATTAAAGACAAAGGCTTATTTAAAATATTTCGTATGACATAAGTCTGAGATTCATTCAATTTGACAAAGTTTTCAATATTTAAATCCTTTGGTAACTCACCATAATCAATTTCAAGTTTTGGGATAGGCTGACCTAAAACACAATTGAAAAGATAAAAGGAGAGAGTATCTTTATCTTGCACAAAACTTTTAAGAGCAGTTTGCATTCTTTTGAAAGAAACGCCCTTCCAAATGAATTGAGCAGTAAAATCTGATTTATGTTCAGTGATTTTACTTTTTTTACGAAGATTGATAATTTCTAGCATAATTTCTTCAGATTTATAGTTTGGCAAACCAACAATTATACCATTCAACTTGGTTTCCTTATGCAGTAATACCATGGAATCCCCGACATTGATTCTTAATTGATTATGCTCGTAAGTTGGCAATATGAAATGTGCGCAGTATCTGCTATTACGGTACTGTGACCATCGAACACTTAAATGTGAAACAGCTTGAGCTTCAGTTGCCTTTTTGTCATGCTCTGCTTCTAAAGTAATCAATTTTGAAAAAGACGAGAAGTAATCCGCAGGATCGCTATAGGAATTTAAAATAGGCAAAATCACTTCCTCGGGTTTGTCGGTAACATTATTTGCAGCTTTCTTATTTGTGTTGCTGGAAATGGAGTATTGCAGTCTCCATTTATCTTCAAGTTTTTTTAAATCTATCAATGAGACGGGCTTAGTCTTTTTCTCCGGGAGTTGCAGATCAGAGGCGATCCAAGATAACAATTTCTTGTTATCGATCAAAGGTCTCCAATTGGAGACATCCCAGCTCAAATTTTTCTTCTGAGAACAGGGCATACGACAGAGAAGAATAACGACGGTGTTATCTTTAGCCATGACAAAGCCCAAGGTGAAGATGTTTTTGGAGCCGCAATTGTAGCACTCCAACTCAGTATCGCCCAATTTAGAATCAGGATGCACAGAAAGTGAATTATGTCTGGAGGTGACGCAATGTGTGACAATATGGGAAGCGCTAGATTTGGAAGAGGAGGAAGTGTTGCAAAACCATTTGCAGCAAATCTCGCACTTGGCGAGAGAGGAGTGCTCGTTGTAGGCACAGTAGGCGCAAGAGGCACTAGAATCAAGCAAAGAAGACTCAGTTGACAAGGCAGACAAACTGTCCTCTATTTGCTGAAGGGACTCGTTGCTGGAGGAAACAGAGGCGGAGTTGACAGCATGCATTACGGCAGGAAAGTGGATCTGAAAAGGGTTCAAAGATCAGTGAAAAAAAAACAACAATTTATCTTCCCGTGACGAGCTCCAAAAAAGAGAATGCAAAACTGGATAAAGCAGGCCACTAGTGTTGGAAAAGCTACGGGGATTTGTATAGGCCAGAGGGAGCGGAGGGGTGAACAAATCAAGGGGTAGACAGGCGGAACACGTTAAAAGGCTTTCGAATGAAGGGTTGTTTGAAAACCTGGAGGGCAACCGGTATCAGGAATAGAACATTTGATTAACAGCCAGCTGAAAAGTAAAGAATATTATCTTGGATATAATTCTGAGTGTCTGTTTCTGGGACGTTGAGAGTACTCGCGAAGGGAAGGCGAATGGTATTTGCAGTGTTATGTAGGGGGTCTTTTTTTTTTGTATGGCATCTCTTGAAAATCAGATTTTGTTACAGTTATTTCTACTTTAAGGTGCTTAAAGTTGGCGAAACGAAAAATTATCTAATAGAAGATGAATCAAAATAAATTTTTCACAAGAGAGAAAAAAAGTGGAAAACAAACAAATAGTTATCACGCGAGGCACGTGATCTGTTTTTACTCAAAGGTATCATTTTACTAAAGCACCTTAATATTTTATTACTATTTCTTACTATTATATTATATCATTTTATGTTATATTATATTATATCAGTTTATTTTATTATTGTACTCTTATTATTGTATTCTTATTATTATATTCTTTTTATCAATTCTTATTATTAATACTCTTATTACTATATTTTATTTTATTCTTATATTCTTATTGTCGTATATTAATTTATTGTTTTATTATTATTATATTAGATCATATTATATCATATTATATCATTTATATCATTTATATCATATCTTTCATAACCATTCTTTATTGGTGATAATACTGAAAATTTCCAATCACGAGTAAAATGGACGCAAATTAAATTTTTGCTCTTTTTGACGCGCCCCGGTTATAACCACTGGCGTTTGATGCGCGTAAGGCTTTCTGATGCATTTAACAGATAGAAAACTGGAGTTTTAAAAAAAAATTTTTTTCTATAATAATAAGATTTTTTTTTTTTTTTTTTTTTTTTTTTTTTTTTTTTTTTTTTTTTTTTTTTTTTTTTTTTTTTTTTTTTTTTTTTT
>JASTVB010000044.1:0-116312 GCA_031125705.1 Saccharomycopsis babjevae | reverse complement strand
GTAAACTAAATCACTTCTGATCCTTCAAGTGACTTACTTTCTATTTTATTTTAGCTGTTTATATTAAAACATCTACAATTATATTTGCTAATGTTAATCAATTGTAAGTTTAAATAACAAGCACAGACGAATCAGTAGGTTCTGGAGGCTATTCTTTAAATGTTCAATAATTGGGTTTAGTTTGGTTGTTTTTCATGCAACAATTTTATTGTGGTTGTGAGCACTCTTAATCCCAATGCTTATCATTATTAATAAACTGAGTAAATCATTCATGGATATTAGATCAAATATTTAAAATAATATGTGCTTTAACCTTAGTTGCTTCACTGATTAATATATAGTAATTATATCGAAAATTACCATTATACACACAATTCATAATCCAGAAGAATTTGAATAATGTCATCAGCTTCAATCATTAGTCATTTATCAAGTATTTATCAATTATTGAGCAAATCAACACCGGACGTTGTTGTGGACGCTAAATTAATAACTACATATCAGCTTGGTCTTACAAAAGTTGATCAAGAAGAAAATGCCTTTCAGATATCTGAAATTATTAAGCTATTACTATCTATAATTTCTCATTCAAATTTCTCTAATTGTGAGAATTATGATGTATTAATTGATTTACTATCAAGTATTTTGCTAAAGTTGAATTTTCTGGATATTCTTTTGTTATTCAACAATCCATTATTCACTGAAATTACTGGAAAAGAATCTTTTTTTGGTATATTCAAACTATGCGTATACTCTCCATATAATGAAATTCAAAAGCTTCCTTTTGAAATTTTGTTAAAAACCACTCAGCCTGAAGATTTGATGAAGTTAGATGATAGAATAATCAGTCTTATTTTCACATGCTACGTTGATATTAATATGCCCTTATCTGTTACCAATGCCATTGGCAATTTATTTGAGTATTTACTCTCATTTTCTGAAAAAAAAGATATTATGAGAGTATACTTTTCAGATGAATATCTTAATTTTTTGAATGATCATTGCTATGTTGGCGATCAATTAAACGTAACGTTACAATTGAGAGTTTTAGACTTAATGATCAAACTTATACCTTGTGGAAACTTTTATTTGAAAACTATCAAGCACATTCCACATTTTTTGGAGAGCTCCAATTTAGATATTGATTATTGGCTTTACATGAATAAACAATTAGAATTTTTGAATTTGGTAGTAAAAAGTTCATCAGAGGGCGAAAACCTCGATATATTCGAAAATGATATAAAACTTATATCCAATTGCTTTTCAAAATTAAAAGATAATCATGATTTTCAGAGTTTATGTATAACTGAATTTTTCGTATTTTTTCATAATATTTCTTTTGGGCACTATGATTTTTTTGTGAAAAATAAAATCCTTCCTATTGAATTGTTCAAGAATCCATATGATCCCGTTACCATGAAATTACTTGCATGTGTCAATCCATCATATTTATACAAGTTTCAAATTCTTGATAATAGTTATTTTTCCAACTTCCAAATTTCAAATAAAATTTACTTCGAAATATTGTGCAATCTAATTCAAGAGGATCATATTTTTCTCAAATTGATGCATGAAAAAGTTTTGACCGCTCAATCCATTAAGAAAAATTTAACTTGGGAAAATGTTGTATTATTTACCGGTGTACTTTCAAACTTTCAATTATGTTACTTAATCAATAATTTTAGCATGCTAATTCATGAATTTCTTTTGGATGATAGCTTAGACACGTCAGATTTGGAAGCTATAGCTATCTCAACCAATTTCAAAAACAATCAACTAAGACTCCAAGTTATTGAAGAAATTTTAAATAATCTAAAAGGTCATTCTGAAATAGAGACAGAAATTACTAATGACTTAATATGTCAAAAACAAAAACTTATTAATGGAGATATTTATTCTGTTACTGAGCTCCCTGGTACCACGCAGGGATTGATAGAAACTGAATATCAGTAGAGTTCGTGTTATATTTGGAATATTTGCCTGAATTAAGATTCGTGAAAAACTAAACTTTTTGATAAAATATATAAATTGTAATGACTATTTAGCATTTAGGTAAACAGAACCACTGATCATGGGGAAAAAAGAAGCTAAATTTTAAGTTTACTTAAAAACAGGAAATGAAATAAACTGATATTGAAATTATGGACGACTTAATAGAATAAAATTTCTATTGCGATATTTTATCCTCTATTTTCGCTGATTTTAATTTGTAATTGTCATGTATTTTACATCTTACTTTCATAATGAATGGTTTTCTAACTCCGACTTATATCTGAACTTCAAATGATATAAAATCAAGATCAGGTTAAGCACATCAGGGAGTTCATAAGATTTTTTTTAATTGATCCCCATGTAACAATATTCCCTTTGGAAGTACCAAAATAAATTCTTAATTTGCTTGATTCTTTGGGGGTTAAATCCATTGATGTGTACTTCCCAAAAGATTCTGATTCAGCATGATATTCTTTGAAAAAAGAAGTGTTAGAAACATCATTCTTTGACAATTTATATAGGAAAAATGAATCATTTGTAAAGTAGCTCATGTAACTAATTGCAACGTTTCCAACTGAATAGTCTGTGTCATTTATGGTATAAGTTGGTGAATCAATCATGACTGGATTTATGTTTCTTAAGACACTGTTGCTGAATATAACTGAAGGAGCAGACTGCTGGTTTTTGCTACCTTTATCAAATATTTTTTTTTTTTTTTTTGAATTTTTAGTATAATTTCCATTAAGAACAACTGAGTAATTTTTGTCGCTCAAATTCCAATATTTGATAATATTATCCATTCCTACACTCACGATCATCGATGATCCATTCCAACAGAGTCCATTTACAGCAGATGTATGACAAGCGCCAGAAGGTAATGAATTAAAGCTGGTAAAATTTCTTTTTTTGCCAATTTCTTCTTTTTGCTTCTCTGAATAACCAGAATCTAAGGAGTACAAAAAAGAGTTGTTTTTTCTGATATCCCAAACCTTGATTGCGCCTGAACTAGACCCACTGCAAATTATATTTTCATGGAATGGATTCCAAGCAATCAGTACTATGCTTCCAAAATCATTTGCGAATTTTCGATTTGACTGCGCATTGGCAGATAAATTTCTGCATTTTGCCTCAAATAAGTAACTAGCAGGTGCCATGGTTCTCATATCGAAAAGCTTTATATAGTCAGCACCTTGAGAACCAATTGCTAACAAACCATGTTGAAGCACAGGTGAGAAGGCCATGCTATAAATATGACCAAATCTCGATTCAAGACTATCTGAAGTATTTGCATTGAAATTTTCTAAAATTTCTAGATCCATATTTTTAGGGATAATTTTATCATTTTGAATTGTATGAATCAACTGAAGTGATTCCGTGTCCCAAACTTTGATTGACTTATCGTACAGTCCTGTTAAAAACATACCAGTGTCAAATGGCCACCATTTAACTATAGAGATAGCAAATCTGTGACCATTCAAGATATGATTATTACTGGATGACTCATTCATGGATCCGATTGAAGACGAAATATCTGCAATTAATTCAGAATTTTCTGTATTATAGACCTGTATCCTCCCATTGTTTGACCCTGATAACAAATACTCATTACTTACTGAATCCAACGCAACTGAATTCAAAGCATTGATAGTCGTTGGTTGAGAACCATCATTTGATTCATTGTTGAATTGCATCATACCAAACTCATGATTATTTCGATAATATTCGAGAAGAGAAACTGTAGATCTAACCAAAGATGATTTGTTAGGAATCATCTTCAATGTGATGATTCTTGCATCTATAGGATATGAATTGAAGCATGTTAATTTTGAAAGATAATGAGCTTCGAAGTACAGTAAGGCTGACGAATCTTGATTTCGACCAAATAAAAAATTCACATTTCTATTTTTGCAACTAACGGCTGACCTATTCACTAAAAATAAATCAAGATCAGATGCCATTTATCTATATCTACTTTATATAACTTATGTATGTTATTCAGACATAAATAAACTCAATGAGATTAATTGTTGATACTTTAGGTTGAAGAGAGGATTTCGCTTCTACAATAAAAGCTGTTGTTTATTGCTTATTTTTAAACTTTACGCGCACACGAACTTTCGCTCCTCAGAAAAAAGATTAGAAATGATTTTCAACATAATTGAATGCAGATGGAAAGTAACTATTCATTGGAAAATCTGAAAAAAATAATAGAATATATTCTGAGCATTAACCATTATCAAACCAGAAAGATATAACGATAACCATATCATCACGCGTCTCATAGAGAAAAAACTTAGAGTAACAAATAAAAACAAAACTAGTAATTATCATTAGAAGAATGCAACTATAAATTAATAAAAAAAGTAAGTAATATACAAAAAACAAGAAAATAATAACAAAAAATAAATGAATGTCATGACAAATAAAAATACAAATTGAACAAGAAAAAAAATGTTCAGTTAATGAAAAATAAATAAAAAATTACACATACATTCAGCATTTAGTCATAATATCCTACTGATTTAATACCAAATCCTTTATAAAATTAACCTTTTCTTCAAAAACAATTTCCTTGTTAATAATATAAAATAATAATGAATCATTTGTGCTTATTATTTCGCCTAATTCAATAAATGTTTTGCTATTAATAATTCCCAAACTTCTCAACTTCCTCAAATAATCATTAGCTTCTTCAATATTCTTTCGTCTATTAAATAATACCGACAATAAACTATTCATGTCTCCATCAATTTCAATTGTATGAGTTGTATTATTATCATTCTTATGCGTCACAGTTGGAGAAGTTGTAATCTTAGAATCAGAACTTTGGATTTCCACGACTCCATTATGATGATTACGAGAATTCAGGTGATGCAGTGTAGCAATAGCACCAGATGTAATATTTGTAGAACTGTTAGGATTGCTATTTGAGACATTACTAGAGAATGGTGAAATAAACTCTAAAGGTACACCATTAAATGTATTTATTGGACCTGACGTGTTTCCTAAAGAATGTGCTATCGCTATTGGTACGCTGCTATTGTTGTTGTTATTATTAGTCAAGCATTTAGCTGTATTGTTTATAGTATCCGGTCTATCATTAATAGAGCCTGTGAATGATGGAGTTCTTGATGCAGCTGAAATATCATTTAAGGTAGATGCAGCTACAGTAACATCGTCATGCTCATTATTCATATCAACGGTATAAGAAGAGCTGTGCTTTTTGGTTAGATTTGCATTTATATTGGATGTCAAAGGCGAATTGGATGTTGCAATAGTGTTAGATGCTTCAGTTGCAGATTGTAAGTTCAAAGAAGATGTGCGAGACGAAGGAGAGGTGCTTTCTGAAGATGGATTAACACTTTTCTGGTGATCATTACGAGAATTGGAACGTTGCTTTTGGGAATTGCTTTTATTGAGAGAACTGATATCAAAAGTTTCACTTTTGGTATTACTGCTACTAGAAGTTGAAGCAATTTTCAAAGATGTAGATGCAAGAGGAGGAAGTATAGATGGGGAAGATGCGCGCTTCAAGTCTAAGGCAGAAGCAGTAATAGCAGCGGCAACGGGTCGACTAGAAACCGGGTTAGGTTTCTTCGAGGAGTGATTATTGTTTGTGGATGAGGCATTAGAAGAACCAAGGTGATGATGAATAAGGTGATGATTATGGTGACGAGGAGATGAAGTTGTCGAAGACGGAACAGGATCAGGTAATAGAAAAAGATCTGGGTTGCTATTACTTCTGCGACTAGATGTACCGCTAATACTTCCATTGCCACTATTATTTGCAACGACAGCAGCAGTTGAAGAAGCCGTTGCTATGGCTGCGTCATGCTGTTGAGTTGTGGAGGTGACAGAGTGCCTTGGAGTATTTGATGAAGATGAGCCCGAATTGGAGGTGATGCTACCTTTGTTACTGGAACTATTATTATTATCAGTAGAATTAAAATTTAAAGGAGGCGAAGCAATATTTAAGGGATTACTTGTAATCAAAGATCCGCCAACTCCAGAGAGACTTCCACTAGCAGAAGCTAAAGTTGGAGAACCATTATATAAATGATTAGGATTAGGTAAGAAGAAACTACCATTGCTTCCCATTCCTGTACCTCCGCTTGCAGAGCCTGATCCACTACCATGAAAATTCCATAATGAATCAAGAAAAGTTAAGGAACGACGTGAACTAGTAGTAGCCAGGGAATTTCTCTGCTGATGATGACTGTTTGCTGATGATGTAGATTGTTGTTGAGGTTGAGACTGCACGTTAGACAACTGAGAGTTAAGCGAACCACGTTGTGACCGAGAACTGAATGGATCATATAAATTAGGAATATTACCTGGGTTGAATGGAGACACTATGTTCATATTTACACTCCCTGGTACATTGCTAGTTGTTGCTGTAGAAGGAGCTGTAGCAGTTGTTCCACCAACTCCATTTATAACGATATTGGCAGATGAATTATGCGTGTTTCCCAAACGAACAGCAGATGATGATGAACCTGACCTACTATTTTGTGCACCATTCAAAGAACCTGACGAGGATGTTGTGGACGAAGTGGAAGAAGATCTACTATTACTTGTATTACTGATAATATTACTTGTAGGAACTGCACCGGAATTAGATGTAAGGGGTTTGTTAAGGACAGCTGCAAGCATACTGAAAGAGCTTTTTTTCCCTACTCCTGAGGAAATAGCATTTCGCTCTGTTACTTGTTGACCAGAATTATGGCTTTGAGATGGAGAAGTAGGAACGTTCAGCAGCTGTTGGGGAGCATTTGAATTATTATGAACCAAATTCTGAAGATTAGGTGATGGTTTTTTCGCATTTGTATTAGAGTAGAAAGAGTCAAATTGAGTATTTGAACTATTGTTTATATAGTAAGTCGGATGATACTGATGTGGTTGAACGGGGCTATCATTATCGGTTCGATTTGTCAGGTCATCTATTTGTTTCTTGTGTCTTTTTGATGTCGGAGATGAGGATGGAGAATGACGATGTTTATTTCGCTTTACCTTTGTTAAGCTATCATTCATTGATTTTAAATGTGAAGGAAATGCGGGTATAGCGGAGCTAGGAGATGTTGATTTAATATCGTAGATACCTATGTTCTCTGAAACAATATCATCATTGTCAATATTGAAATCATCATTTTGAACCAGCTCAAGTATATTTTCGAGGATTTGATCTAAAGGAGCAGGGCTAAAAGCTTTATTCAAAGATAAATCGCCAAACAAGTCTACCAAAGAAATGGCATTTTCTGCATCTTCTTTTTTGTTATCTATGAAAAACTGAGTAGAGTGGAGGTAAATGTAATGACAACCACCTGCTAAGTATCTTCGTATTGAGTTCCACAGAAGCCCAGGATAATTACTAGAAGATGCGTTTTTTTTCAAAGTATCTAATTTGGATATATCTTTGAGATAAAGTTTGCCCTCAGATATACACCAACGAACATCTGATTCAGAGGACAAGAATTTTTTAAAACCTAGAATTTCGTTGTTTATCTGCTTAAGTTTTTCACGCATTTTTTTGATTTCAAACTTGTTAATTTCATATTGGTCGGCGAAGGATTGCTTGAGCTCTGCCTGGATTTCGCGAAACCCTGTATTTGTAAAACTGTTTGAGGAGTCTATTCTGTGGTCCTTATACTTTAAAAGGAGCCTACTGAGCTCGTTAGTCATTGGCACGGTCCATCTTTTATAAACTGTTGGCGTGCTGCTGGAGCTTGGAGTGGAGGAAGAGCTGTTGGACGAAGGAGAGTCCGTTTTTACTTTGTTGTAGGTCATTCGGGAGGGCGACGCAGTGGCAGCAAGTCTGTGTTTCAGTGACATATACTACAGCGTTGCTGAGGAAAACACACGTTAAAAACAGTCGATGAAAGGACAGAATCTTGGGGAGAGGGTCTTTCTAAAGTTGACGATACATGGAACACAGCGCGGATCGGTGAAACGAAGGAAGGGGGCCAAAACCAGTAAAGAAACAGAGCCTAAAAGAGATAGCAGCAAAGTTGATAGAAATGGCAATCAGGAAAAAAACGGAGCTGCAAAATATCAAAGGATCGCTCAAAGAGTTGGGAGATGCCAAACAACTATAGTGTGATAAAACAAATCTGCGAGATATAGTGTGATAAAACAAATCTGCGAGACTGAGTTTTGCCAAACGAATTCTAGATGTGCGAGAGCTGAGTTTTGCCAAACAAATTCTTAATGTGCAAGATCTGGGGTTTGCCAAACGAATACAGTCTGTTTAAGATGTTCTTGCGATATCTAAGTCTGGGGGTTGCCAAACGTATATGATCTGTTCGAGGTTAGGTCTGCGAGATCCGGTAAGTAAAAAGAAGGAGGGAAAGGGCGCTAATGAATATTGGATATATGTATGTTAAAAATTATTAACTACGGTATTCTTGCCTAACTAAAACAAAAAATTTCTTTTTTCCTGTATAAGCGTTTGAGTTTCTTTTTAAACTGAGTTACTGCGATCTTTTTTTGGCTTTGTTTGTGTGCCATACCAACAATTTTTCGCCTGCCATATTTCTCATACATTAGCTGAGTGATTTGTTTACCTTTTCAAACACTTTGGGGCATGGATGGGCTCTTCTTGCATAATATCGCTGATTCCCATAGATTGCGCTGATATTATGTAGGGACAGGCGCGAAAAACGCAAAAAACGCAAAAAACGCAGAAAAACATGAAAAAAAGCTCATAAAAGAGAACCAAACCGGATAGCCGGCCACGGATCATAGAAATTTATAGGTGACTGACATGCTCTACTGGGAACAATGTCCAAAGGACATCAAAAAAAATTTTTTTTCTTACGCAGTAAGACAACACTGTCACCGGTGAAACAGACAAGTTGCAGCCGAGCTGGGGAGAAATCTGCCATGTCAGGGAATGTTACGGTGAAAAAAATTAAAAAACTGTTCTGGGGCAAGGGTTTCTGGATGTTACATCCTAAAGAAGTTTAGGTTTCAAGAGTTTTGGATCTCACGACGTTTAGGTCTCAAGAGTTTTGGGTCTCACGATGTTTAGGTCTAAAGAGTTTTGGGTCTCAAACATATTGGTTTATAGGTTTCTGGACTGTTGGATGTTTGGCTGTAGTGATGTAGTATTTTTTACCTCAAAACAAAATTCAATTTGGTTTTGCGTAATACCACAGCGGATTGCATACAGCAACATCTGGCTATCGAGGAGCTTTTATTTTTTTTTGAACCCATGCTAGAACACAAAAGTCTTTCAGAGGGGACCGACCACATACACCGGTTCCGTAACTGCCTGGCGTATAAAGTTCAGTTCCTTCTATTGTTTTTATTTTAGGGCGCTAGTCTCGAGAACGGAGTTGTAGCGCACCGTCAATCCTCACGTGGCGGGCTTTTTTTTTTTGTATATTGAATAGCACCGCAAGTAAACTACATTCCATCCAGCCAACGGAAATTCTTGCACCGTACTTGTTAAAAGGCGAGAGCTTTTTGAGTAAACTTTATATTTTTTGAAGTATATTTCGATACTGTTGAATAGTTTTGGATTAAATGTTGATATAGTTTACTGTTTTCTGGAGCACATAGAATAGCTTTCAGAATATGCTTCAATTGCTTTCAAGTATAATATATATTTTGAAGTTTTTTGGCAAATAATTTAGTAGTTGCAACGACTTTTTGCTGAAACAATCAACGAAACGTTTCATTGCACCAGGCGACAATAACCTTTTTTTTTTTGGCTGAAGAAATGATAATCGTGGTTGCTGGGAAGAGCTTATTGCAGCTTTTTCGTGCGTGCCAACTCACATATATTGTAGTAGCTCTCTTGCGCGCAATACACGCAATACCCAGATAGCAATTTGCTGGCCCATATAAATACCCAGACACATCCAGGAATCTTTCAACCTACCCTGTAAATCCTCTCATACAATTTAAGGAAAGTCAGAAATTTCAAATTGTTTCTTTTCTTGTATCACCACTAAAACATAACTAACTTACTAAAATGGCTGAATCCGACTCTAACTTATGCATTGATATCATCATTGCCATTCTTGTGCCTCCTGTAGCTGTCTACATCAAGGAGGGTACCAGCACTGCATTCTGGATTAACTTGGTTTTGTGTTTCTTCATCTGGTTCCCAGCTATTCTCCACGCCTTATACGTTGTTTTCAAGTACAAATAAACAGCCTGTTGCTTAGGACTTGTCAAAAGGGGGCGTTTGCTGCGTTTGTTTTGAGGCCTGGAAAAGCTTTTGCTGTTTCTGAGACCCTCGCAAACTGCTGCTCCCCGTTTCTTGCTTTTACCCTGACTGGTTTTGTATTTCAGACTGCCATGTTGAAAAAGGAATAAAAATTATTTGCTTTTTTTTTATATATAGTTTAGCTTAATTGTTTCCTTGATTTATTCCAAAATATATTGTTTATGTGTTGCTATCCACAGATCAAGCCTTGGCAAACTGTCATTTATTTGTAGAATGTTTACAAAATATAGCGTAGATGCTACTTTTCGCATTTTCTTTCAACAAATAGTTTTTGATTGGTCTTAGAAGACTTGGAATTAATCCATTTCTCACAATTGCTGATTTCAAACTTGTGAATAACAGTGGTGTTTCCACATTTACTTGTCTACATAAGATGAGACCGCAAAATTACGCTATTATCACTTTTGAGAATT
Source organism: Saccharomycopsis babjevae (assembly GCA_031125705.1). Classification (NCBI taxonomy): domain Eukaryota; kingdom Fungi; phylum Ascomycota; class Saccharomycetes; order Ascoideales; family Saccharomycopsidaceae; genus Saccharomycopsis; species Saccharomycopsis babjevae. The sequence goes on along the minus strand of JASTVB010000044.1, from coordinate 105,674 downwards.
ACACTGTCGACCTTGGAAGCTTTATTCAGGGTCTTTTTGTTTCAATCCAATTTCAATGTTTAACAATTTTGTTGTAATGTTTTATTAGTTTCATTTTTTGGCTTGGCTATTTCACAATAATTTGAGCTTGCTGTACTTTTTTTTAGCTTTTTCCCCCTATGTTCCGTGTTATCCGCAAAAATGGTTCGTAATACTCGGTGCCTCTAGAATCTTGATTGATGTGTATCAATCTTTGATATATCTAGAATTGCATGGAATAAAACGTAATAACACTAGGGTTGGACTTATTAGTGTAAACCAACAACAGAACTGAAATGTTTTGATTCGTTACTTTAATTGACCGCTTCAGTTTTGCTCAGTTTTGCTCAGTTATGACCCTTGAAAAGCAGTCATTCTCTGCATTCATTTATTCATTACGTAATTTTTTTTTTCAGTTTTATTGCTTATCCAAAGAGCGAGAGTATTATTGCTTTTTGGAAACTTTTAGCATACACCTTTTCATAGAATTAACTATTTGACTGAATTTAATACTAGTTTTTCTAAGAAAAGTATGTTTTTAGTGATCCTGGGTCGAGCATCTATCATTTGGATCTTTACAAACGACCAACCTACAAACTATGCTTCGCACCAATAATGTTGTAATATTACCAAAAGTAATCAATACATATTATCTTGAAATGTATTTTCCTCCAACAGAGCACATGATATATTAGACATAACGAAATCGAATAACGATCTAAATTCTGGTACATCTGAAGATAATGCTATTTACAAAAATAAGAAAACAAGTATATACTTCAAAGAGATTATGCAAGTGACTCAAATCCCACATGTTTAAAGTATTCACGAACTCTAATGATTTTATCTCTTCCACTGCTGCTATTGCTAACTCCAAATGTGCGTTCAAAATACTCCCAAGTAACTTTAAATCAGCAACTATAGTTCCTGCATACACAGATATGTATTAAACAGCAATGAGAACTGCTTGTCTACCCTAGAAATCAGTTGTCTTGTCTTCCTGGAATCTCATTTTATCATGCTCTGTGATTACTTGGTTCTGTTGTACTTATCTAACTCCTTCAACTTTCTGTATTCCTCTAAAGGGTCTACTTCACCGTGCGAAAGTTTTTCGTAGGTTTCGTCATATTTACCGGTGGAAAGAGCGCCATTTCCTCTGAATCTCTTGGATCTGTCGATAGCACCGGCCTTGCACTCGAAAAAACTACGAAATAAGTCCTGGCAAAGTTCTGGGAGCTCGTTTTTCAATTCTGGGTTGGTTAGACAATCCTTTGGCTTGTGGCGGTGGATCAACACACATGGGGATCGCTGAAGACAAATGGCTAGCGCGTTCTTCTGATCGTGGCAACTGTATCAGGCAAAAAGCTCGTGTTAGTAAGAGAAAATGGTGTCAAAAGCGAAAGAGAAAATGGTGTTAAAAGCGAAAGAGAAAATGGTGTCAAAAGCGTAAAAGAAACAGAAAAAACACATACCTGGCACCCATATTTGCTACAATTTGTAAAGTTTATGTATAGTCTGCGGAGCTGAAATCGCTGGATGATTGCTTACGTCAATATTTCAAAACAAAAAATACTCTAGAATCTCTGGCAAACTCAGAAAAGTGGTTTTTGGTCTCACCTCTGTGTGTATTTCAAAAACTCAGAGCCTAATTTTGATGGGGGTTTCTTGCTATTGCAAATTTTTTGACGAGGTTTTTTGATTATGCAAATTTCTTGATATTGCAAATTTTTTGACGAGGTTTTTTGATTATGCAAATTCTTGATATTGCAAATCTCCTGATATTGCGAGTTTTTCTGCGCTGCGAATTCAACAAACCCAAGTAACCTGAAAAATAATATTCTCGTGGTGATGGTGGATCTCTTTGAACCTTTCTTTATTCTGGATAATCGAGGTTACTCTTGATCTCTGCGGTTATGGTTGTAGAGCAAGCGGTTTAGTCCTGCATTTATTATACTCATAGCTAGGTTATAGTGGTGAAAAAAATGTACTATAGAAATAGAAATACATAGTATATGTATGTACTGCATATACTTTGAAAACCTGGTGGCTACCAGGTATTTGTCCGGGCTCGGAACCAGTGAATAAATTTCTGGGCTATTCTTTAAATGTCAGTCCCTATAAAACCCCCTAAAGATAACCCCAGCAGAAAACCCCCAAAATAAAACCACCAAAAGAAACCCTCAGAAGAAAAGTTCAGTTATTTACTACAAGGGCACATATAGGTTTCCACCAAGAGCTTATTCTGCCTTGAAATAGTTCTTCCTAATGGCTCCTACACAAAAAAAAAATTATTTCTCCAGTCAATCAATCAACAGACGAGAAAATTCATTGGCTAGAAAGTGCCGTTTAGCTTGCCTGTAAATTTTCTGAACTTCCAGTTGACAAAAAATTTTTTCCGCTTGGATTTTGCCGACCATTACGTTTGTATGAGTTTTTTTAGTGGGATTTACATATCTATGTAATATATATTTATGTATTATATATTTATTATGCGCAGTACCACGTATTTCAGCGGCAAAATAGCCCAAAAAAAGGACAAATAATCCAGCCAGCTATTATATGGAATCAATATACCCTATTATAAGAACTTGTACACCACAATCTAAGCATTAGCATAGTATAATACTGTTAATACAACATTAGTATACCACTAATATAGCTTTACTTATAGTTATCTTGTATAGAACCCGTACGATATCGCAAAAACACTCTCTGTTGCTCTTTCCAGTCACAAGGTTTTTCGATATTGGCTCGTCTTTGATACTATTGCCCTCGATTGGTCCTTGGTACTGCCAGTGATTTTAGTTTCCCTGCTATTTTGGCCTTTTCTACCGATTTTGTGGCCCTTTTAGATCTCATTTCCCGCTTCTTCCTGTTGTTTTGCTAGTTTTCAGCTTTTTGGTTTGTTTTCAGCTTTTCCGCTCGTTTTCACCTCGCTATTGTGCAGCACAAGCCTCAGTCCCCTTGGCTTCAGATTGGTCTACCTATCATTGAAGCAGACGCTCGGCAAACCCAAAATTCAAAAAAAAAAAATTCAAAAAATAACCCCCCAGATCCTTATTCCTTGTTTGTGACCTGACTCAAAAATGTACAACAACTTCTACAACCCTCAACAACAGTTCTACCAACCGCAATCCTCCTTTCCCCAGGAGCAACAGCCAATGGTGGGCCAACCTACCGGTTATGGCTTCCAAAACCCCGCCCCTAATTCGTCCTTTCCCCAACAATTGACCAGCCAACCAACCGGGTTTGGCTTTCAAAACCCTGCTCCTGTTTCATCTTTTCCCCAGCAACAGCAGCAAATGAATTCCCAACCAACTGGCTATACCTCCTTTGGCAGCCAGCAACCTCAATTGCCATCTCAACCAACAGGTTTCACCTCCTTCAACTCCCAACAACCACAATTAACTTCTCAACCTACAGGTTTCACCTCCTTCAACTCCCAACCTAATATGATGTCTAATCCTACCGGTTTTGGCTCATTTGGCAACCAAATGGCTCCTCAACCTACCGGCTTTACTTCCTTCAACACCCCGCAACAACCACAACGTTTAACTGCTCAACCTACCGGTTTTGCTACTTATAATGACACTTTTCTTGTTGCGCAACCTACAGGTATAGCCTCCAATCCTGTGAATACTGAACTCAAGCTTCCTAATATTCGTTTATCTTTTGTGACTCTTGAGCAACAACAGAAATACGAAAAATTGTTTCTTAAAAGTGTTCCTAAGGGTGAGCGGGCAATAACTGCAGATACTGCTAGAAAAATTCTTTTGAAGTCTAAGCTTTCTCCGGAAATTTTATCTCAAATTTGGTCTTTAGCTGATACTTCCATTCTGGGATCATTAATGTTTCCAGAGTTTGTATTGGCATTACATTTATGTAATGTTGTCCTTCATGGTGATAAATTGCCGTTGGTTTTACCTCCTAGAATTAAAAATGAGGTCACTGATTATGTAGATAAAATATCTTTTGCAATCCCGGATACTGAACAACCAAATTCAATCCCAACTTCAAATGCGTTTGCGTCTATGATAGCCGCTCAAAAAACTGGTGGCGCATCGTTCGGTAATTCCTTTAATACTACTTTCCAGCAACCCCAAATGACAGGTAGTGCAGGTTCTCAACTTATTGCAAGCATGACTGGTGGTGCAATGCCACCAATGACAAGTTTCCAGCCTCAAATGACAGGTTTTCAACCGCAAATGACAAGTAATATTCCTCAAATGACAGGTAATTTTCCTCCAATGACAAGCTTTGTGCCACAAATGACAGGTGGTGGATTTCTTAATTCTCAAGCTACAGGCGGGATTGGTTCTCTAGGTTTAACAGCTCAAAAAACTGGTGTAATTACTCCTGGTTTACAGGCCATGCAAAATCAGTTTGGTAATAATACAAGCGCAGTGGTAGCACCCCAGCAATTTCAATTAAATAACAATAGTAGCAATATGTTGATGAGTAACGCCACTGGTGTTGGCGCAGAAAATTCTTTAACTAAGCTGGAAATTCGTATTTTCCTGGATATTTTCAAAGCTCATGCTTCTGGTGGTTCTTTCTTGCTGGGTGATAAAGCCATTGAAATTTTCAGTAAATCGGGGTTAAATAGACTGGATCTTGAAAGTATCTGGACTTTAGCTGATCCTCAAAATCGTGGTAAGTTGGTTCGCGAAGAATTTATAGTTGCAATGAAATTAATCTATAATAGATTGGCTGGATTACCTATTCCCGTTAGATTGCCTCCGTCACTTGTACCGCAATACTCCAGGATCATTGATGATGTTAAAACATCTCTTAAGAATAGCTCCAATGGTTCTAGTTTTTCCTCTTCAAATTCCGCAAGATTTAAAAATAATGATGATGATATCCAATATACTTCAAGTGCCCGCCATCGTAAACCATCTTCGTCTAGTAGTAGACAAATCAATGAAAACTACTCTTCCGGATCTACTCAAGAGCAAGACAACAAGAAAATTATAGCGGATTTGAAAAAAATGATTCATGAACGAGAAGTCACTCTTTCTGCATTGGACGCTAAAGATGACGATCGCAAATTGGAAAATTATAAGCAGAAGCAGCTTTTTGGTGCTACCATCGAATCAATCAAATCAAAAATTTTGATGGTTCAAGAAGAGATTTCCCAATTACCAGATTCTACAAACTCATATAGTTCATCTGCTAAACATAGCCGAGATGCATTGATCCATAAACTTGATTCTTTGACTCAAAAAGTTCCTGAATTAATTTCTAAAATCAAGCTGACAGATGAACAAATCAGGCAAGCTAAAATTCAAATCTTCAAACGGGATTTACAAGCCAAGTTTCCTAATGCTTCTTTTAATGTTGTTGATCCGACTGATAAGAAAGCTCTTCTTCGTGCTAGAATCAGTGCTCTTACAAAAAACAAGAATACTTCAGTTTCATCAGGTGATGCTCCAGATTTAGATAATTTGCTAAAAAAAGAAATTACTCGTCTTCAACAGGAATCAACCAGTGAATTAGAAATAATCAAAGATATTCAGCTTGCTGTTGGAGAAATTGAGGCTTCCCTAGAGTCTAAGCTAAAGCTTACGCAAGATGGTATAATGGATGGTGTAGGTTTTCAAAAATGGGTCAATGGTGTAGGTATAAATAGCCCAGTGGTATCAAGCTTTGTTGAGCAACTCAAATCCTTTGTTCCAATTGATTCTTCTCTCAGAGATGATACACTTTCAGAAAAAGAGTCATCTCAATCGAAGGTATCACCGTTGTCTGCTAATTCTGAATCTCTACCAATTTCTACTAAGCCTTCAATAAAATCACCTGAAGAACGTTCTGCTTATATTAGAGAACAAGCAGCTAAAAGAATGGCTGAAAGATTAGCAAAATTTGGATTCAATAAACTTAATGTTCAACCAACAGACTCTTCTAACGCAACAGGGGCTAATAATTTGCCAAGTACTGTTGCACCATCTGCAGTTTCCTCCAATGTTGCAGCTCCAGTGTCTATTCCTAAAACTAATACTCTTTCAACACAAGAAGATGTTTCATCGGATGACGATGATGACGAAGAATACGCTGCATTATTGGCGGAGAAAAAGCGTTTAGAACAAGAAAAGCGTGAACGTGAAACCGCAAATAAAGCGGCAGCTGCAGTTGCTAGACCTCCTGCTCCGAAATTAACTCCTGCAGAAGAAATCAAAGAACGTAAAAAGAGAGAAAAAGAAGAAAGATTGAAAAAGTTGAAAGAAGAAATGAAAAAGTTGAAAGCCGAATCTGGCTCTTCTTCCCCTGCTGCTCCTTCGTCAACAAGATCAATGTCTTATTCACCTGCATCTCATGTTTCCAGAGCTCCACTGACTGATGCACAAGCTTCTAGCACATTGCAAACTACGCATGACAGTAATCCTTTCTCAAAAAGCACTTTTGCTTCTAGTTCCACTAATGCCCTCCCTACTTCCAGTAGTAATCCATTTTTTCGCCCACCTCCACCCTCTGATGTTTCGCCTTCAGCTCAAAAGCCAACCATCACTGAAATTCGAAAACCTGACATGGCCCCAATTCAAAAGCCCACAGCAGCTCCTATTCAACCAAAACCTGAGCAACCTAACTCCAGCTCGGAAGTACAAAAAAAATCTCCAGATGCTGCTTTTGATATCAACAAGGCTATTAGTCAGAAGCACCGCCACGTGGAAGAGGATTCTGATGATGATTGGGGTGATGATGGCAAGAGCGACGATGATGATGATGATGATGATTTGCCAATACGAAAGAACAGTCATATTGGTAATGTCTTATTTGGTGGATCGGGTGTTGCTCCGGCATCTTCAATAACACCTCCTGAAGATAACTCTGTTTTGAACAATATTGAGCCAGTTAGTTTAGCAGAACTGCGTAATATTGTATCGCAACCAGTTCAAGATGATGCGCAATCAAATGTTTCCAGTCTTGCAATTCCAGAATCAATCGCATCAGAAGATCAAAATCAAGATACTGTTAAAGATGAAGAATTTAGTATACATCCAGCGGTCGCATATTCTATGCCCCCACCCCCTGCTATTCCTACTATGCTAGATGAATCACCTTCAGATTCGTTATCGTCATTTGCTGCTACTTCATTGAGTGTGCCACCTCTATTATCAAATTCGTCAGCTCCATCCAATATTCCTCCTCCTCCTCCTATACTCTCAGAAACAGCTGTCCCATTGGGTATTCCACCACCACCACCTCCTCCTCCTATTTTCCCAGAAACAGCTGTCCCATTGGGTATTCCACCACCACCTCCTCCTCCAGGAGTTCCAGCATTTTCTAGCACTCCAATCCCACCCCCACCGGTTCAGAACGCACCAGCTCTATCTTCTAGTGATACTGCGCCTTCCATTCCTTTTGCTTCAAGTATTCCACCACCTCCGCCACCTCCTGCAGAAGCAATTGGTTTGAGTGCTAATATAGATGAAATGGCTTCTCCTATGATTCCTACCTCCACAGGTCCTCCACAAATGAATGCTTTGTTTGCACAAATTACGGGAGGAGGAGCCCATTTGAAAAGTGTTCCAAAAGAGGATCAACATATTTCCGAAAATCTAATTGCTGGAAAAGTACTTTGAATAAAATATAACAAAATTTTATGTAGATTTCTAGCTATCATTTAATATACAATAGAGTATTTTGAAAAATTAGTAAAGAATTAAGTACAGCTAAAATTAGGCCGTTTCAAACCAATATCTAATAATGGTTCGTGAACCTTGGAACCCAAGATTGCTAGTTAAACAGAAATTGGATACCAAAAAGCGTATTTACATTCGATATAAATATGCTTCATAGCATCAATCTATCAAATTACACATAGATACAAACTGCATTGAAAGTTTAAAATATAATAAGAATATATTTATAACTGGTAATAATTTATTAATTTGCCTTTCTATGATATTTTTCTTTTTTACTTTGGTTTCAGTTTTTACCAGTTTTCTTAATTTTATACATTTTGTAAGTAACTTCTAAACTCATTTTAACATCACCTTTCTGAAAATTCTTCAAGTCATAATATTTAGGTGCTAGCTCAAATAACCATATAGGCTTGATAGCCGTGACTGTTCTCAAGTAATTTTTGCTTGTCAAAACAAATTCATTGTATATCAACCATTCAGAATCTTGTTGTAAAGAAGTGCTTGGATGTATTAAAACTTCTTGATTATCCTTAACTGTTAAATAGCCCTTTGCACCACTCTTTTTCTTTGCGGCTTGCATGAAGAAGCCCGAAACCAATGCTTTCCGGATGCACTCGTTATTCTTTGAGCTTAAATTGGAAACTAAATCAATGTAATTCATATTCATAATCCTAATTAATTGTCTGCGGACATTCTTAGCTGATTGTAATGCTCTGTATGACAAAAAGTATTCACGACACCATTTGGAATTTGCACCATTTTCCTCAAAAGCATTATAAACGTTTAATAAAGTCACATGGTCGCTATATGGGTCTGCAAATTCTTCTTTGGCAGCATCAGCTTCTTTTCTGGCTGACGGTGGACGAATAAACACATTTGGAACACTCAACATAGCTACAATAGTCAATATCTCTTCAGAACAACCAAATTTAGGAGATCCAATTAATAAGACAGCTAGCATTGGATCCAATGGAAAATGAGATGCTAATCTTCCTAAAGCAGTTAAGTCACCATTATCGTCTAAGCATTGTAAATAATTCAATTCTTCTAAAGCACGCATCATGGTTTCTGGAGCTGGTGGATCCATGAAATCAAAATGAACAAGATCATCAACGCCTAACTTTTTCAATTCCAATACTGTACTTGACAAGTTGGTTCTAAGAATTTCCGGATATGACTGTTGAATGAGTTCTTTTTTGAAAGCTTCTTCTGTATATAATCTGAAGCATTTACCTGGTCTCGTACGACCTGCACGACCTGCACGCTGTTGTGAAGAAGCTTTAGAGATTGGAGAAACAAGAAGCGATTCCACCCTGATACGAGGATTATAAACTTTCTGTTTCAGAAATCCGGGATCCACAACATACACGATACCATCAATAGTCAATGATGTTTCTGCAATATTAGTGGATACAATAACTTTTCTGCCTTTTGGACCACCTTCAAAAACTGGTTCAGGAGCAGGTGCAAAGATCTTTTGTTGTTGATGTGGTGGTAATGAACCGTATAATGGATAAACTTTCATTGGGCCACAATTTTGACTATCTTCTCTTAACATTGATTCCGATTCCAATGTCAACTTTCGTACAGTATCTTCAATTTCTTCCTCACCTGTTAGAAACAATAATATATCGCCCTCCGGTTCTGTTGCATGTATTTGCAAGACAGTTCGAACAGCCGAGTCCAAATAATCTTGTTGAAATTCCGGTGTATAATAAATTTCAACAGGATGTGTTCTACCCGGGACAGCTAATAATGGTGCATCATTGAAGTATTGTTGGAATTTCTCTGCATCTAAAGTAGCCGACATGACTATAATTTTCAAATCCGGTCTTTTAAGTGCAACTTGCTTCAATAAACCCATCAAAATATCGGTAGCTAGAGTTCTTTCATGAGCTTCGTCAAGAATTATACATGAATATCTGCTTAGTTCATGATCTTCCATTGCCTCACGTAACAACATACCATCTGTCATGTATTTCAAAATAGTTTTATTGCTTGTCTTGTTTTCAAATCTGATATTGTAACCAACCTCACTTCCAATATCCACATCCAATTCATCTGCCACTCTTTGTGCCACCGACATTGCAGCAACTCTTCTAGGCTGTGTACAAGCAACTTGTAAGCCCTTCAAATGTGGCATCTCATCATAAAGTACAAATTGAGGTATCTGCGTAGTTTTACCACTACCAGTTTCACCAACAAAAATCATAATTTGAGAACTATGATAAATCTGCAAAAATTCATCTCTTTGACCATGAACAGGTAAAGTACGACGAACTGACAATATATTACGATATTGTTTCGTGAATGGTTCTCCAGTAAATGGATTTTTTTCACCGTTTTCCAAATACTCTGCTTGCTCTGCTGTTGTCTTGCGTGGAATCATTCCTGAAAACTCACCTTCATTATGAATTTCCAATGAATCGTCATCAACTTCCCTGCCATTGGCCAAAATTTTGGCCTCAGCTTCAATTGCTTCTTGCTCGGCAAGCGAAGCATCTGAAATCTTAATTTTCTTCGAAGGTCTATCACTATCTTTCATTTTCTTTAATCTGACACTTATTTCAAATTTTTCCAGAGATAGAATATCTATACTATCTTTATTGTGGTATCAAGATAATTTTTATTAATTTTCTCATTAAAATACAAAAAAGTAAAAAAAATTTATTTTTTATGTAATTTCATATTTTAATCAACCTTTTTTTTTGATGCGATGAGCTCCCAAACAGTACGAATTGCCTAAAAAAAAGCTCAAGAAATTCATTAGATTCATTGTATTGTCAAAATCGAGCTGCACTACAGAATAAATTTATTTCACTTGAATGTAAACGTGTTTTGAATAGAAAGGATATAAAAATGAAAAGCAAAAACTGATAAAGAACAGGATATATAATAAAAAGTAGTCATAAAACTTATATAAAAAGCAAGAAGAAAATTATAGTATGTTAAATTAGAGTAGAAAAGTTAAGAAAATAACAAAAATGAAAGCAAACATTTCGAAAAACGAAGAGAAAATATAACCTAGAACCAGCCTTGGGTAGTTGGAGACGAAACGCGAGGAACAATAGATCCAACTTCGTCTTCAAAGGTGGACATATCATCATGCTCCTCTGGAACTATTGTCAAGTTACCAGTCATGATAGATTCACCATCATCATGGCCGAAAATATCAATACCAGCATCCCTTGATAACAGACGAGCGTGCGACGTCACAGAATGTAACGATTGATAAGATTGTCTTCTCAATAAAGCAGGATCTTCATATACAGGGTTATAAAGAACCTTCTTCTCGTTATGCTCGTGTTCTCCAATAAGACCACGGTCAGAAATAGGCAATACAATTTCTGAACCATCTTTGTCAGTGAATTTTAATCCCTTCTTCTTTGAATAAATTCTGTATCCCGCCAACAAAACAGTAAAGTAAACAGCAGCAGAAACACCTGAAGCACTTCCAACTACGCTTAACTTTGAGTTAGCTGGAATGGTAGAGTTTTGAACAGAGTCAAATGACCCGTAAGTAGACGAAGTCAAACCAACTTGGTTACCAGAAGAGCCATGAGATGAATCATCAGATGTTGATCCACTAGCAGCAGAACTTGAAGAACCTGTTATGGAAGAATCTAAGCCAACGATCGGAATATTCATATCAACAAGTGCAGCAAAACTTGCTTCAGTAGCGTCAGTATTATAGTAAAAGGAAGAGTATGGTGTTTGAATAGATTCATTCAAAGCAGAAATCCATGCCTTTGGGAAATAAACTTCCGCAACAGTAGCGATATAATTCAAGGAAGAAGATTGGAAAGGAACGAGTTGTTTAACAGCAACATTGCTATCATCCTGGAATGGGAACGTCAAAGTTCCAGGCAAGAATTCAAATATCTGCGCAGAAGCTAAAGAGTTAGAAGCAACAAAAGCGTAATTCAAAGCAGCCTTGAAACCAATGGTAATAAGGGTGTAATTATCGCTTACTTGAATCTGAGTTGCTGGAGCGATTGCATTTGGTAATTTAGAGGTGGCGGAAGCACTGGCTGAATCACTAGAACTTGTGCCTGTGGATACAACATCAACAGCAGTTGATGTAGAATCAGTAATCACATTAGTTGGCAACCATTCGCTGCTTAAACTCAATGAGCCCTCGCTCTTCAACTGGTCTTCAATCTGTTGTGAATAAACACTAAGCGCAGAACTAATAGCAATTAACGCACTCGAAGCATCAACTGTAGTTGCAACATAACTCTCACCTTGGGAACTGAACATAACAATAGACTTTGGCATACTAGAAGTTAATGCATAGTCAGATGTGACTTCAGCGGTGATTTGAGGATCATCTGAAACTGAATAGGAACCTGTAGTTTGAACATAAATGTCGCCACCTGTCAAAACAGTCGCAACATCAGCAGCAGCAGAAGCTTCCAGTTGAATTGAAGATAAAACAGATTCGTAATCTGCTGTATGGGCTTGAGCATAACTAGAAGCCATAGATTGAATTTGTGCCAGATTCAAAGTAGTAACTACAGCATAAGTTGAAGGAGCGGAATAAGCTTTAGATGAGGACTGACTCACAGGGCCAATAGCAGTTGTAAGATAGTCAGCAAATGCTTGAAGCTGTGAAGTCATATAATCATCTACTTGATCGGTATGCTTACCAACAGTACTCTCCGGTGTTGTAGTAATTTGAGGTTGAGTAGAATCAAAAATTGAGGCAATGTTATTCAAATTGAGAGAATTAGATGAGGCTGTCTTTTGTCCATAACTAACCGAAGCTTGAATTGAACTTGAGATAGCTTGCAAATAATCATCCAAGAAATCGTTTCCGTTCTGGAATGATTTGGATGAAGTAGCAGAAATTGTTGCACTAGTAGAACCAGTGATAGAAACGGTACTAGAAGTAGTTAAACCACTACCAAGTGGAAGAGAGATCGATCCGTCGGAAGCAGAATCGGATTTATATGTTTTGGTGGCAGTATTTGTGCTATCAGTATTTGCAGAAAAGCCAAGAGGTAAAGTATTCAGTCCAGATTTTATGTCTGACGCTAATGAATCAACTAGGGCAGTAGTGTCTGAATTTGTGAAATCTCCAGTCAATGAAGGGCTGTCTGTCAGCTGTGATAGAATTGAGGTGACACCCATGCCTCCAAGAACTTCTTGCACATTTGTAACAGAATTATGGAAAATAAAACTATTCAATTGTGAATTTCCACCTCCGTTGGTTAAAATAGCCAACGCGGTAGCTTGAGAAGCCGAGCTATCGCTATTCACGGAAGTAGTAGCAGAATCCGAATCACCAGAACCCGAATCACCAGAACCATCTCCCGGGCCACCTATACGAACAATTGAGCTTTCTGTGTTCACAGCGTTAGCTTCAGACAAGAACATATTATGATAAGCTAGTTCATAACCACTAGCCTCCATATAATATTGATCAAGATTTTCAAAAGTACCAGTTTGAGCCAATCTCAAGACATCGTTATAAAAACTTTCCACTAAAACTGGTCCAACTTCATTTTGATATTTTGCTACATAATCTGCACAATACAGAGTATAAATGTTGGGCGTAGGAAGATCAATTGGACTTTCAGAAGTTCCTGTAGTAGGTGCAATGTCTGTTACTGTCCCTCCAGCTGCAGGAGCGGCTGCGGTCAAATTTGAAAATGAAGTGGTGATGTTGTATGCTAAAGTAATATTACTTGTGAGTGAGGAAGTAGTACTTTCAAACGATGTGAGATTGCTTTCAAGTGTTGAGCTGATGTTGCTCTGGAGTGTTGAACTAATATTGCTCTGGAGTGTTGAACTAATATTGCTTGCAAGCAAAGTCGTTGTGTCTGAAAGCAAATAATCTGTCGTACTCGATGAAGATGTTATGTTTTGTATAGGAATTTGACTCAGAGTTTTTGTGGAGTAGAAATCGAAACGGTTTGTAGACATAGTAAGGGATGCAACAGCATAGGTAGCGAAGTTGAAATATGCATGAGGGTCATATTCCAGAGTAGTGGTTGTAGTAGTGTCTTCGGATGATGATGATGATGTTGAGTAGGTAGATGTGGTGGAATCTGAGCTTGAACTAGTTGATGTAGTAGAGGTATCTGAGCTTGAACTAGTTGATGTAGTGGAGGTATCTGAGCTGGAACTGGAACTAGAACTGGAACTTGAGCTGGAACTAGAACTGGAACTTGAGCTGGAACTTGACGAGCTGCTGGAGCTAGAGGTTGTGGACGAATTGGTGTTATTATCATTTTGTCTTTTTATAAGTTCTATACCAAATTGAGGAGGGAGCGTAATAGCCTGTGCAACTACACTTAGCGCAGCTAAGTACACTATTAAAAGTTTCATTGCGGTTCAGACAATCACAGGTCTTAGTCAAACGATTATGGCAATGTATTGCTATATGGTTCGAAGTGTAACTGGGTTGGAATCCTAATCACGAAAAGTAATTGCTGAAGCAGAGTGTGTTATGAACTGATAGAAATACTAATTTTTGCAAAACTAAGAGAAGGAGAACAAAATATAAATTATGTCTAAAATTTGGGAAATGTAGGTGGGAAATCGATTTACTTATAAAGCACACATAGTTAAAGATCCATGTTTCTTGTGTGTGAAACATCTTGCATTTTTTGTTAACAGCTCTCTTTTTTATTGTATTTTTTGAAAATTGTGTTTTGTCTTATTGATTATTTCAAATTTCTTTGTTTATTACCCAATTGAGAAATTTGCAAAATACTGATTTAGCAACACTGACTAAAATGGATACAGAAGAAAAGTATGAGACATCTGAATGTGGCGGTCCTTAAGTTTCAGTGCATATTTTGGATCAAAAAAGGTAAGATTACAAAGTCAGATAGGTGCAGCCTCATGCTAGTGTGCGTATGAAATGTATGCATAGCCTTTGCAGCTGCACAGGGCGCATTGCATTGTCTCAAGTGATTGTTTTATTGGAGCACAAGCATAAGAATCAATTGATTGCTTAGCAGAAACAATATGCATGAGTCTCTCTTTCTGGATACAGCAAGTTAGTGATAATCAGATAGCTGACGATAACCCATAGATCTACAGTGTATGAAAGTCACAAGTGCTGAACAAAGAGAGGAACCGAAAACAATTGAAGCAGAGAAGAACCTGAGCAGAAGATGCAGTCAAAGTCAATATGAACAGAAATAGTTCCTGGAAGCAATAATGGGTACTCTTGATCAGATACAAAAGAAAAAAAAAGTAAAGGAGCTGAATATCACAAGTGCAAGAAATGAAGGGGTTGAATAAAATAATCGCAGAAATTCACACTGGTGGTTCTCCTGAGATAAAAAGAATGCAACAGAATAAATGATTCAAACTTATCGCAACCAGCATGTGAATAAGAAAGAAAAAAAAAAAAAGAAAAAAACGTGGCTATGCAGGAGCGGTACCATGTGTGATTGGTTTTTTGGTGTATCAGTTGTTTCTGCTTTCAGTTGATGAAGTGAAACAGCTGACGATAACTATCAGGCATAGTTAAACACTACCATGATAGCAGAAACTCAAAGGGGTTCAGTCACCAAATAATTTTGAAATGCTCCTACTTTGCTGTGCTGCAGCCAGCATGCAGTATTTCTAGTTGTGTCCACAGAACTCAATCTTAGAGTATACATAAATGCACATAGAGAACCCACCAGGTCGTTTATCCACCTACAGAACAAAACCTGACTCCTTCTTTTCTTAGCTAATCAGGTAATTTATTCGATGTATCCATCCGAAAGTAGGGACACTCGATATTGGTCACTGAAAAGCAAAATAAAACGTCTAATAGCCATAGCGAACAACAACAGCAGTTGCTCGCCGCAGAGCAAATGGAGCATAAGGGTTGTAGGCTCTCTTTGTTCGTTGTTGGATATTTTAGGTGCTAATGGCAGTAATCAAATGTTTTTTAGCTCTTTCAATCAACTGCAATTCACATGGAGCTTTCAGAATCACTCATGTTTGTTTAAGAATATTCTCGGTTGCATTTCCAAGTTTTTTTTTTTTTTTTTATTTGGTTCTCCTCCTTCGGTGTTTTCTATCATTGGATGCATGCTATCCATTAGAAAAATAAATGGCTTGCTATTTGTAACCAACGTTTAGCTGAAACTGATGCAGCCAGAACTTGTTGAAACTCTTTCATTTCAAGAGAGGCGATCTGTAAAAAATCCTAATTGGGACGCATGTATGCATGTAGCCGTAGTGTATATGCACCTCATATGTATGTGTTGTTTCATCTGCAACATAAACAGCTTTTATCTCAGTATCACATAATTTCTAACCTGGCTTCTGATAGAGAATTCTGATACTTTTGTATTAATGACCCCCTAACAATAAAAGAAATGCTCTTATTTTCTTCTCAACAAAAAGATTTTGCAAACTTTTTCTATCTATTGTGATATATTGTTCGAGCTAGCAGTTACAACAAATTGACTTTTGGTGTCAACTGCCAATAATGTAATTTCTTTTTGATAAAATAACCTTTGCATCCCCGTGAGTCATTTCGGTTTGCAAATTTGGATTCTTTTGTTTTTTTTTATTGAGAATACGAAGAAAGAATACCGAAAAAAATCTGTCTCCCGAAAACAAAAAATTGCTAACATATGAGGAGAGATCCAAGTGAAACAAGTCAAGCTTGGTAACAGCATCTAAAATTCTCAAATAATCACATCCAGCTTTGATTGCGTTGATTGAAAGACAAAAACAGACTAGTTAAATTTAGACAATCATGAATATTCAAAAAATTACAGTATTTAGTGGTGCAGTAGTGCTAGTAAATTTTAGATGTTTTTTTTTTGTATTTCTGCATTAATTTTTGCCGAAACACCATGTGAGCATGCCCTTTCTGTTTAAAAGCAACACTCCGCATTTTTATGTGCTAGGAATTGACGTCTTTACATCTTTTGCTTCAGAAAATTATTATTTGAACAACAAACCAATTTTGTAATTGTCGATTCAGAGTATTCTCTTGACTTATCAGAGATACTTGCTCGTTATCGGAATCACTATTAATGTTAATAGTCATTTTTATTTGAGAGAGATAAATTGTATTTATTTATTAATTCTATATCTATCTGTTCTCCTTCTTTTCTTTCTGTTCCTCTAGATCATTTCTTTGAGGAAATTGATCTCTTTATATTTTTTATTTCTAAGTCATTGCAAATCTTCTCAGGGACAGCTCTCTTTTATAGCACAGCCTCAACTAAGCCTTTAGACGGAAGATATTTGAGAGCATAATGAGTAAGTACTTCACCGGGTTATACTAGCTCAACAATAATAATAAAAAAAATCGAAAAAAAAAAAAAAAACATAAATTATATTGCTCTGAATGAGAAATTTATCAAACTTGAATGTTTCATAAAACAAAGTTGTGTTCATAAGAGCAGCAGTGAGTTGTTGAAAAGACCCACTAACTTTTATTAAATTAGTTAGACGTTTCTGTTGTTAGTGCATTTTCCTCTCAGACAAACAAGAATTAAACCACAATGTGATGCATCAATAAGCTAATAGTCACAAAAACCTCATTTAGCGACAAAGTCAACTAAATTGATTTGAAAATACCAATTAGTGTTATAGATTATTGACTCTATGATATTTTTATTGTTAGAGTTATTGGAATCAATGTTTTGGGATCAATTTCAAGTTTACTTTATCAAAGGATCTTATCTTCATGCATGCATAACAAAATAAAAAATTATTTTTAGAATATGTTCATCTTCTATATGTCAAACTTAATCTTTCTCGAAAAAACATTCGTCAAGTTCGCTATATAATCTGTGTACATATTCTGAAGATAACGCAGTCTTTACAATAGATACTAAAGTGACGCTCTCTCATCCAGAAAAAAAAAAAAAAAAAAGCGAAACGCACAGACGAATTGTGCGAAAAAAAAATTCTAATTATTCTGGCATCTTCTTTAATAGTAGCATGCAACACGAAACCTTTTATGAATCAAAAAACCAAAAATATTGTGTTCCTCTAAAGCCAGAGAATCGTATATTTTTGAATCATTTCATTATTTCTATGGTTATATTTTAGAAAATAAAAGGTCTTACTATATAAAAATACTGACTCGGTATTCAAAAGATTCTATCAAACAAAATTCAATGAAAAGCTTTTTTTAAGAGATTTTTTTTTTAAAACTTAAAAACTCAATACTATACATAGCTTTAAAATGTAGCAAGGTCAATTACTTTTGTATTAAAAAATATATCAAAATTATAAATCATATTAAAAAAAATTTTTTCACTTTAAAATAGTTCAAATTATTCATAAAAGTCCTGCGATACAAATCATAACAGAAGCTGTCAAAAGTAAATAGGATTGCTCAAAAGAATAAATACCAAAGGATTCAGAACCACCACCACCAGTTGAACCATTACCACCACCGGAAGTACCATTACCACCACCTGAAGTACCATTACCGCCACCTGAAGTACCATTACCGCCACCTGATGTACCATTACCACCACCGGTTGAGTTTGCAAATGGTGGGGTAGTTGGACTAACAACTGGTACCGTGGTTGAGTTAGAAATTGGAGCCACAGTAGAGTTAGAAACTGGCACTGTAGTGGAATTAGAGAATCCCCCAGTGGTAGTACCGCTGGTTGAATTAGAAACTGTGCTGTTATCTGAATCAACTGCAACCACACTATTCATAAGTATACAGCCGAGTACAATAATATTGTTGAATTGCATGATGGATATTTTTACTTATTATTCAATTTTGGTTTCTTAAGCGTCAGTTTTTTGTCTTAGAGTGTATTTATGTAATACTAAGGACTTAGATCTAACTATATTTTAATTATAGGGTATATAAACTAAAATAATAAGTAGAAATTTGAAACAACTGAGGCACAGTTAGGTACGAGAAGTAGTTGATGAAATACACCAGTATTTATATAATTTTCTATCTGAACATTGCTAATAGCTTTATTAATCCGAAAGACTACTAAAAATAATATATCACAGGGAAAAAAAGTAAGTTACAAAAACTTATGGTTAACAATAGAAGTTTCAAATTGATTAAAAATTGTAAAAAAATCAATCTTGCAGAAATTCTGTCAAAAATCAGTCATCTTTGCTCTCTAACGCCGCTCCGAGTGACGTATTCGGGCATTCTTCACAAAGCAATAATAAAATTATTCTATATTTAGTAGATTATTGCGTATAACATTATGTATTAAACTAGTAAATTGTGTAGTTTCAATAACTGTAGAAAAGTGGAGCCTGTCAAATTCAAAAAAAATGTTCTGGAATATTTCATGTTGAAGTTTTGAGTTGAAATATCAAGTTGCTGGTATATGCATCTAATTGTGTCTTAAACGGCCTCAAATTTTTAAAAGTCTCCGAAACTTCAGTGTTGATTCTGTTGAGAACCCTAATAGCAGCAAAAAAAAAAGAAAAAGAAAAATAAAAGACAAAAAAAAGAAAGACATGAGCATGGCGTAGCAATTTAGTGTTTTCGGAGAATAGATTTCTTGAGCAAATATTCCTGATACAAATACCAACAAATTTTAGTTAACTGGATTTCGAAAAAAATTCGGAGATAACCGATAATTGAAAAAATTATATCAGCATTATTTAATTCTTTTTACACCACTTCTTAGCCTTTAAAAGTTTTGACCATTTTAATGTCTTAGCGTTACCGGTAAGTTCCCGTGACGAGACCTCAAATCAATCAGTAAAAGAGTTTATATGTTTTGCAAAATAGCGGAAGAACTTTGCAAAAAAAAAGAAATGTTTTTTGAAAAAAATCGATATCCATCAATAATTGCTAACTGTGAAACTACGGACATAAAAAAAACAAATACTTCATTTTCTGAGGAATCTGTATAAAATAAATATTGTCTCAACTCACTATTCTTCGTTCGGAGTCATAGAATACATAAAATCATTATGAATTGAATTTAAGTATTCCATTATAATTTTTTTAAGTTCATTTCTTCTTATAGGCTTAGGCAAAAAAGCGTCCATTCCTTGCTCCAAGCAATGTTTTACATTTTCATCATCCGTGTAAGCTGTGAGAGCAACAATAGGGCCTCTAAAATTCAATTCATTTCTGATATAACGAGTAGCAGCTAAACCATCAATTTTTGGCATCTGTATATCCATAAATATCATATCGTATATTGTTGATCCAGTGTCCAACTTTTGTTTCTGTTTTGCTTCAAAATCCTCAACGGATTTTTTCACAAATTCAATTGCTTCGCCACCATCACATGCCAACGATATATTATGGAATCCCTCAATGGTAAGTAACCTTTGAATGACTTTTTGATTGACTAAATTATCTTCAGCAACAAGGATTTTTAACGGAAACTTTTCACCAAGCAGTACTTTGCTAGAATTATTCCGCTTGCTGGAGGAACTCATTAGGTTAAAACAATTATTATCCTGTGAAGTTCTTGCTCTCAAACTAGATGTAGGTGTGCTGAGAATATTCTTGGATTCGCTAGTATCTACTAAAGAATCATTGATATTATTATAGTTAGATAGAGCAGTACCTGTAGAGCTTTTCAAAAATTCTGGTCTTATATCAAAGGGTGATACACTTTGCACACCAACATTCTTAGATAAAATATGACTTTCTTTTGTGGATACCGTTTGAGCAAGTGAAAGGCGTCTGGTAGTTTTATCACTTGAATCTGAGCTTTCAAGATTATCATTAGGAGTCGTATGCATATCTTGTGTGTCTATTGAAATAACTTCAGGGTAGCTTGATTTATTGCTGTTTTTCTGCAGTTCATCACTACATTTCACTCCAGGAACTTGAAACTTTTCTAATTTGCCCTTCTTATTGCCAGCATTTTCTTCTGTAAATAGCCTTTTTATATTCTCAACGTCAAAGTCATCATCAAAAATTATTCTCTCATCATTTTTAGATTTCCAAAAAATTTCATCAGTCTGCAATAACGGAACTCTGAACGTAAACTGAGAGCCTTTACCCAATTCACTTTTGAGGGTAACTTTACCATGCATAAGTTCTGCTAATTGCTTGCAGATGGATAAACCAAGACCCGTACCACCATATGATCTAGATAAGGTTTGATCTCCTTGGATAAATGGTTCAAAAACTGACTTTTGCAAATTATCGGAAATACCAGATCCCGTGTCTGTAACAACAAATTCAAAAACCCAATACATTGGATGTTTTCTTTTTTCAATTTCAATCGGTTCCTCAATATTAAACACATCATACCCACAGAATTTCTTTTCTTCCAATAATTCATGTGTTTCATCTAAAAATATATCGAGCGATTGTTCAGGAGAATTAATACTTCCAGGACTCTTCGAATTTATCGATGCAGCATCCTTAGGATTTGTATAATCAGCATCATCGAAATCTGTCTCTTCTTCCACATAAACATTTTCATAATTTTCTGACTTACTTCTTATTTCATCCCATTTACCAACTAATTGAACTTCCAATGTTATATCACCATTAATAGGAGTAAATTTTAAAGAGTTGGAGACCAAATTCATTAAAATTTGTGATATTCTATTAGCATCTCCTAGCAAAATAAAATTTCGCATTCTTCTAATAATTAATTGATCAACCTTGCTAACATCATATTCCTGTTCCAGTAGGGATTCGATTTCATTACTAGAAAAAATAACTTTATCATCTGACTGGCTCGATCTCTTAAACGTCACAGCAAAATTAACCTTTGAGTCCACTGAATTTTTGATAAACATACTCCTAATTTTTTTCATCACATCTAATAGCATGAATTTTCTAAACTCTAGGCCTGTTCTTTTCAAATTATTTTTCGAAAATGTCAATAACTCATTAAGAATGTGAGAAAGCAACTCGCCACTTTTGGAAATGTCTCCTAAAGAATCTAGTACTGTGACAAACGATTTTTTAATAAGAATCTGCTTTTCAATATCTCCATCATTACTATAATTTCTTTGAAGTTCAATAAAATTATCTTGAAGTTTTTTTAAGTCTTCTTTGGCAATCATGCACATACCTAAAATACCATTTAAAGGCGTTTTTAACTCGTGAGAAATATTTGCAATAAAAACAGTCTTTGCTTCATTAGCACTTTCGGCTTCAATTTTGGCACTTTCTAATTCTTTAGTTCTTTCTTTCACCTTGTCTTCCAAATCAGAATATTGGCTTCTAATCAAGGAACTCAAATTCTCAAAAGTGACATCTAATTCAGTCAATTCATCAGATATAGAAATATATTTTTTTGGGTTAAAAATACTCATATTACGAACTTTTTTATCAAGCTCAAGATCTTGTTCATATAATAAATCATTCGGTATCTTTTTCCCAATTCCTAGCTGAAAATTGGTATATGGAAGAAATTTAAATGAAATATTCGAATCCTTTCTGAAATTTCCAGGAAAAGACTTACCGTTCGAAATATTGTTTGTCAATTTACTTCTATCAGGTTTTGGCTGATCACCTAATTGAATTACCGTCTTGTTTCTTTTTATTGATTCTTCTTGTTGGCTTGATTGGTTCAATATATTATTATTGCTAGCATTTTTATTTTTTTCTTCGTCTTCTATCTCTTTATCTTTTATAATTAATTTCCCTCTAGGATCTTTAAAAATATTTGATTTTTCAATGTAATTTTGTGTCTGAGAAAGCTCTTCATCCCCGTTTGACTTTGAATCAACTTTTAATTTCTCATTCGGTATGTCCTTCTTGTAATTTTCTGAAAGATCACTATGGGTATCCAAAATTTCTGGCGTAGAACTGCTGGATTCCTTGACATTGTCTACTTGAAGATCCAGAGATGAATCTGCGCTCATTCTTTTCTTCTTCCTACGGTTCATGAGCTTGCTCAACGTCAAAAGTTCTGTTAATTTTTTGGATCGAAATTTTCTTCCGGTTGCTATAATAGAAGCTGGGTACAAAATTGAAGGGGCACGACTATTTTGAGCTCCCGAATCAAGAAACATATTTCTTAAATTTTCATCATTTCTTAAAGAAAAATCTTCACTTTTCTCTTTTAACCTAGTAATTGGTCTCACAGCAAAGTGTGATATTGGAAAAGTAGCAAGACACATAAAAATACAAACTGCAATCACCACACCAACAATAAGATCGACTAACTTTCTACTTGGTCCCATAAACACGGAGTTTTGCTGCTCAACAACTACAACCCAATCAACAAGATTGCTGTCAACCTTACTGTATCCAATAGCCATGTTTGAGCCGCTTGGAGTATTTTGCTTTCGCTTTGATCCATCAAGACCATTAACTAAAGAATCCGTTATAAGAGGATAATCTGTTACTTTAAAATAAATACCGGAAACAAATGATAGTGTACTTACCATCGGAGGAAATATCAACCTGACAAAGTTAATGGATGAAGATGCATAGTAATTTGTTACGATAGAATCAGGTATACCACAATTTACTTCGTTTGGCAAACATGTGTTAGTAGACGTTGCAGAAGATACGGTTGCAGTTGACGTATTGTTGGAAAGTGTAATTGTAGAATTAGCAATAATTATAGTGGTCGCGAAAGTGGAGGCTGAAATTGAAGATGATCCATTATTAGATGCACTAGATGATATAATAGATGTTGTATTATTATCCAGCTCTTTTATATATTTAGATAAATCTTTCATTTGTGAATTGGTTCTGGCAAATCTAAGATTGACTTCTCTCACAGATTTTGTTGAGTTCGCATCCAATGTACTTGGATATCCCCATCCTGTCAATGTTGAATTGAAGCCACCCTCTATTAATAAAATATCACCATTATCAATTGCATTTGTATCGTATACGACTTCTTTTAAGGATTCAGCACTATACACGATCGTAATGAAACCACATATTAAAGCAGATGAATAAGAAACGGTAGAGTTTGGATATATGGGGAGCGTCATTGACATTATAAACCTTGATGAAAGCTGATCTTTCACTGGTCCAGATATGACCCCGGATTTAATTATATTTCGAGGCAACAGCGTGACATTAGGATTCAATATGTATAATTTTGCCAATGAATCGGCGGAATATGTATCTATAATAGGGACGGAATAATTAGATGTATTAGAGTATGGGCTCTGAGAAGATAGTGCAGTTGCAGAAGGTTTTACATCTGTCAGTGTGCTAGTCAGAGTACGAATTTTCAAGCTCTTGAGGGCAGCAGTCGTGTTGGTTGATGAATTTGACACCGAATATGAAAGTGCACTATTGCTTACTGTTCCAATGCTTTGCAAGCTCAAATCATATAGCTTTGCTTGAATGTAAGTATCCGATGAATCGACAAATTTTTGCAAATAATCGATGGCATTTTCCGATAGTTGGTAAACCTGTGATGTGTCTTGAGTAGAGTTCGAATAGTCAAAAGAGGAAAGCGACGAAACGTATCTCTGAATATAGTCTCTTGTTGAGACCCAATATAACTGGTAATACGCTGACTCCAAAGTCTGTTCAATTTGTGAGGATTTTAGCTTAGAAATAACGTTGAGTCTGTCCGATCGAAGACTTAAAAAGTTATCCGAAAAATAAACACCCGTAATAACAGCAAGTAATACAAGAGAAATGCATGTTACTAGGGAAACCAAAATGGCCAACTGGAGCCGGATACCAACTTTCAAGTATCTCATATCAGATAAATACTGCCTGGTTTTTTCTTTTTTTGGATCAAAATAAAAAGAAAAAACCCAAAATTCAAAGGAGAAGCAAATAAGTAAATATCAACAAAATCCTTCAAAGGTTTTTTTCTCTTTCCAGGGAAATATCTCAATGAAATACCTCAAAGCTGATTTATTGCTTTAGCTCTATTCGCAAACAGAAAATATGTTATTGTTTTATTCTACCTATTTGGTTATTTAGTCATAAGTCAAGAAAATATTTGTTAAAGAATAAATATAAAATGAGTATGTCAATTTCGAATTTATGGATATTTTGACCCAATCTATTTTATGATGCAAAATTTATGTGAGAAAAAAAAAAGAAAAGAAGCCCCCCTAATGAAGCAAAAAAAAAAATGAGATCGATATTTTATACTTTTTTCAACATATGACTTCATTTAAGAAGTTGCAACTAGCCGCACCGTCATGATCCATCCCGTTTATTCACTCAATATTAGTAATATTGCAATGATATCAATATCAGTCAGGTAATTTTGTTCAGATTAGGGACAACATATACTGTATATACAATAACATCGATGGAAATTTTTTGGATACGATTCTTCTGCTGAATACAGCTGTCAATTTTGGTGAATGAATCTTTATCATAACGTAAACTGAATAGAAATGGTGAGCCCGGGAAATGAAAACTCCAAGTCATTTAAAAATCGAGCACGTTCTCTTATTTCATAAGTTAAAGTACCGCAACAAAGAATTCTTTGAAAAACAAAATAAAAAGGGTGAATAAAAAGGTTTCTCAGCAGAATGGAGCATCAGTGAGCTGAATTTTTTACAGAATACAAGGTTCATTCATATTTTCAATTTTATAGGGAGTTTATGGTTCTTTATTTAATACATCACATGCACGTAATATATCTATATATATGTTTATATATTACCATAATTAATAAAGGAAAGACCCGGCCTCTTAGTCAAGGTTTTTCTTAATAATCTTAGATTTTTTAATTGGTTTATAAAAGTTTCTTTTTCTTTTAGTTTTTGTATTTCTTTGTTTCTCTTTATTTATTTTTTTCAATAATATTCAAAAGCATTGAGTTGTTGGCCATTTCTTTTAACTTTTTGACAACAGTTTGCAAATTGTGCTTAAGCCATGTCAAAACGGATAAAATAAATGTTCACCTTTTTCAAAGTCATGCTGGAACCCAAATCATAAAATGGAGAGTTTGAAATCCTGAATAACGAGCCATGTAATGACAATGCAAATCTTTTTATGTATCATATCACGAATATCTTTCAAAAGAACAAAAAAATTGTATTAGTCACAGCGTAGGGTAAACTTATTTAGCTTCGGCAAAGATTTTTTCAACGTCAGCAACGGCTTGTTGCAAGACCTTATCTTGGAATCTGGAGTTTTCGATTTCCTTTTGAACCTTGGCAATAACTGTCTTGGCCAATTGTTCTTGTTCCAATTGTCTAACGTTGGCTTCGTATCTAACCCAGGAGTCCAAGGTGGTTTTTGCTTCTTGGGCCAAGCTGACCTTTTGCTTCAATTCAAAAGCCTTGGCTTCCAATTCGACGGTTTCCTTGGAGAGGTCGAACAAGCCGTTGGTGGTGCTGACGACATCTTTTAATTGGGAAACGGAGTCGATACGGCTTTGAACGGCTTCAACATGCTTGGTTCTGGAGGCGTTCAAGATGTCAGAGACGTGCTTAACTCTGGAATCGGCGAAGTCCTTGTATAATGGGGCAACAAACTTGGCAACGATGGCAGAGAAGGCAAAGAAGGTACCAACCAAAATGGTTTCTTCGTTAACAATATACAATTGGTTGGCAATGGCATACACGGTACCTGCAGCAGTGGTGGCCAAAATACCGGTCTTGGAGATGGCGCTGTTACCTGGCAAGATGTCAATGATGGAGGCAGCCTTGGCCTTGGTGTCTTCTTGCATGTTGACACCAGAGGTGGAAAAGGCTCTGACACCAAGGGATCTTCTGGCAGCCACTTGGGAGGCTGATCTTAAGGCAATTCTGAAACTCATTCTTAGAATACGGTTTTACTATGGGAATAACTCAACTGTTATCTGCTGGTTCTGGAGATTGGGAAAGCAAAAACAAAATCGCAAATAGTAGGCACGAGCTCGCTTGGTGGTTATTAAAGAGAAACCAATCCTAATATCCTGTTAGGCCTTTGTTCGAAAAAAATCTCGCTGTACAGCCCAGTAGGCCTTAATATTTTTTTGCCAAATTTTTTTTTTGCCTAACTAATTTTTTTTTTCTCTGGCTCTGTTATACTAGCTTAATATTTAGAGGACAGCCAATAATGTGTGAGGAAGAAATGAAAAAAAATTTATTGTGTATTAGAGGGTGAGATTTCACCTATATTTGTTTTTCTACGTATAAACACACGCTGCAGAAATTTTTTTCTTTCTATTGGGCATTGAAAGAGACAAGAAGTAGTGCGCACAGGCACAACAAATTTTTCTGTTGGCCTCTGATTGGTGGAAAAAATGGCTGTTAGTAGCACTGTAAGAAAGTGTTTTCAATCCTGACATCGAGACTTTCAAACAGAGAACCCCCACTACATTTTAACACTTTCGCACCTTTACAGCCTTACCACTATACACTCGTACAAATAGAAGGGCGACCATCGCTCGCAACTGAAATATGTATCTTTAGTCGTGTTAGCATAATAGCTAAACAGACCCACATGATAGCCACCCCCGATAAAATCCAGCCCAAATAAACTCACCCCACATAAGATAACCCGTAGCATAAAAAGAGGTAAGGTCACGGGCTTCCAACCAAGGAAAAGGCCACCAGCAACTCGCACCAGGGCTTCCAACCAGGATGTGCTTCTCTCTGAAGGCCTTGTCGCCACCTGCCCTCATCATGTGTTAGCATAAGCTACTGGTTCTCTGACGTTTCCAAGTTCTCTAGAGCTCCTATCAGACTTGTGGCTCGTATCTCACTCTCGCTGATTTCCATACATAACAAGTCCCCATCATTCACACACCATTAAGATGTTGTTTCGCACCAAGAACTTGCTCTACTGGGTGCTTGTGTCCTTTCTCCCTTGTGCCGCGATCGCAGCCAACATTCCTAACCCCGACCTCAACGACCCCACCGAGATGATCTGTCCGGAAATGGATCTTCACTCATGCTATCCGAAGACCTTTGTTCCTTCCAACGAGTGGCAGGTCATTCGTCCTGGTCAGATTGTTCCCGAAGGTTTGCACTACCAGATGGACTTCGAAACAGGGATCAAAAGGGCTAAGCTTCTAGATCCCAGCGACGCTGGCAACGCAGACGATGCTGGCCATCACGCAGTTGCCGTCATTGACACCCAGGATGTTCTAGCAGTAGAGCAGCCATCGGACGAAGAATCAGACAGAGTGTTCGATGCTGTTGAGGGTGAAGGTGCTAAGTTTCTGTTCGCCATGAACGAGTTGGAAAGACTCTTTGTTGATAACAAGATCGATGAAATCTCTACCATTTTACAGACACATCCTAAGACAATCGATGACATCTTGGACACTTTGATCTACGCGTCTCACGACATAAAATACGGCGAAAAATTTGTGTCCCAGCCAACTAACTTGGTGATCTTTCTTTCGATCATCAATGACCCCAAGGTTCAAAGCACAGAGTTGAAAGAAAAGCTATTGAGAATCATCAGCAACAGTGTCAGAAACAATGAGGGCGCTATCAAGGTGTTTTTTGAGAATTCGAACAACAGCCAATCTGTGGTTCCTAACTTGTTGCGTTTCATTGACCAAGAATTGGTCCAACTGAACTCTCAAAACCTGTATTACAGTGACCAATTGTTGATCAAGAGAACTATCGGGATATTCAGTGCGTTAATATACCAGCAAATGGGTCTTGAGAATATTTTGCAACATGATGTCAAAAACCACTTGAAGACCAGATTTGACCTATTCAACACTGACGTCAAGGAGAGATGTGTCAACTTTTTCGAGGATCTTGAGATGATTCTCAAAGAACTGACCTTTAGCGATGAATTATAATCTGCCTTTTGATGATCATTGCATCCAACATCTACATAGAACTTAGATATTATACAATAAATGTTACTTACAATATTTTTTTGACTCGTCTCTGCTTTGGCAGTATTGTGTAGGTATTTCTGCTAGAGTGGTTATCGTTTTAGATCTCAGTATTCAGCTGCAAGTATAAATCACGATCTCAGATTTCGCGTAAAAAAACATTCACGTGCACGTAAGTGGGGCAAGGTTATAGTCACGTGCTTTTTTATTTTTTTCAGGGCTTTGAAGCTTTTTTCAAAGAGTGCATTTCATGAGTTTTCTAAGAAGACAACAAAAATATGCATTTTGAATCTGAGCTAAATATAAGAAGGCAAATTGAAAAATAAAATTATAACAAATCGGTTTATGTTTGGCTCCTCTCTATCGGTGAAGAAAAGTTATACATAGTTTCTTTAATAATTACACACCCGTGCATCAATTGTGCTTTAATAAGATTTCCTATTCTCAGATATTGCTTCTATGTATAACCAAGAAGAGAATAACAGTGCTACGAGCTTAGGACGAATAATAGCCGTCTTTCATGGGCCGATAACCCTTCAGCACCTCACTGGAAGAGCTCACGACGGGCAGAAAAAATTCTAGTAAGCCGTAACCCAAGGCCTAAGCTGGTGTGATCAGGCGCACTTATGGGATGATTGAAAAATTCAGACATTCTCTTAGTAGCGCGCTCGATTAAAAAAAAATTTTATACAGTCAGCAATTTTTCTTAGTATGAAAAAAAATACCTAGAAAAGAAGTGAAGAAAAAAAAAAAAAAAAAAAAAAGAAAAATATTTGATATTCATAATATTCAACTCTTTTTTCACTTACTTAGTATAATAGTTACTATATCAGTATCATTAAAATCAATCAATATAGCCAAAAATGCAAATGTATGTATTGGATTCATTATGTGAGGATATATCAAGTAGAAAATTCGAAGATTATTACATGGAGAGGGAACAATATACAACCACAGAAAACTAGGGTATTTACAAAAAATGAAAACTTTTCACAGAAATTTGAACTAGATAAAGTTGCAAACATATAGCTTGCCGTAATGAATTAGTACTCTATTGGAAGGTGGGAAGTGCACATTGTTCTGGCATGTATGACGAGATTTACCCAGAATGAATTAGAAAAATATGTATTTTATGAAGCCCACTACTATTTTACGCGAAAGGCGTCCCACCCTAGCATTCATTTCTGTTCAACAGTCATCTAATAGTATTTGAGGAATTAATATATTTATTGCGTTATCAGGTAAATGTTCAATAATTCACAATATCATAATTATTCAAGGACTCAGTTTTATCATTCTATTTTCACTTGTCACCTTTCCCAACACACTTCCCTAAACATTTTTTTTAGAAATCCATTATACTAACTAATTTTACAGTTTTGTTAAGACTTTGACTGGTAAGACCATTACCTTGGAAGTTGAATCTTCCGATACCATCAACAACATCAAATCTAAGATTCAAGATAAAGAAGGTATCCCACCAGATCAACAAAGATTAATTTTTGCTGGTAAACAATTAGAAGATGGCAGAACTTTGTCCGACTACAACATCCAAAAAGAATCTACCTTGCACTTGGTCTTAAGATTGAGAGGTGGTGCTTCCACTATTGATCCAGGTTTAAGAGTTTTGGCTCAAAAATACAACTGTGACAAAGCCATTTGCAGAAAATGTTACGCCAGATTGCCACCAAGAGCTACCAACTGTAGAAAGAGAAAGTGTGGTCACACTAACCAATTAAGACCAAAGAAGAAGGGTAAGAACTAGATTTTATGTATAATCATTATCATATTATAATATACATAAACTTTTTTGTTGTTCCTTTTAATTTATTGTCACCTCCTACTTTTATGCCTCCTTTGTTAAAGAAAAAATGTATTTATTATTATTCACATTATTCAATAAAAGAAACTCAAAGGAAATTCAGTTATTAAGTTTCTTTTAATTCATAGAGCTCTTTGTGAGAATATGTGATACATATATATTTATATAATTATTTAATAATGATTCTATTTTGAAATTGCTCTAGTAGTTAAATACATTCATACTAGTATGTATGTATTCTAACAATACGTATATGTATTTTTCACTTGAAGTGAAACTTGTTTGATTGATGCCCGTTTCTCTCTCCCCACTCTAAAACTAGAGAAAAATAAACAAATGGAAGAAATTGCAATTAGATATAGAAAAACAAATATGATTTAAAAAAGAAAACAAAATCAAGTCAAAATAATTACTTTGAAAGTATCAGTTCAACCCAAAATGAAAATGAAAGAATCCACGGTATGAGCCTGTAAAATATTGAACGCCAAATAATAATAATAACAATAATGATAAATAATAATAATAAAACCTAATCCCAAATAAAATAGATAATGAAGAAATAAAATAAAATTCATGCTCGGTTTACTAGATTCAACTAAATAATAATCAACTCAAAAGTTTATATTGAAGAGTTCAAAAGTCTCCAATAGAAATCCAGCACAATCCCGAACAAATTGTCTTACATAGACAATAGAGTCACGAATCAAACCTCTACTTTGGAAAATACTATCTTCAATACTATTCATAAATGAATCTATGTGATCCATTATTGAAATTTTGGTTAATCCTTCTGTTATAGGCACGAAAAAAGCTTGATTAAACAAATCTTGCACTTCTGGATTCATAGATACGACATTTTGGCTCTTCCAAATATTTTTGTTAATTTTATTAATTTTCGGAACAATGTTCTCCGTATGTTGCGCGTTGTTTTTAAAATATAAAAGAATGGTAATGGCAGTTGCAATACTAAGTCCAAATCCAAAACAAATTAAGGGAGCTCTACTGGAGTTTTCTTTATCATTTTGCTTTTTCTTTTTCTTTTTAGAAAACTTTTTGGACTGGATTGAATTGGTTGAATGCCTTCTCTTTTTACCACGATCATAGTTCTGGTTACTTGATCTCAAGCCAACAATGTTCTCAGCATCAATATATTCACCGTAAGATGACTCGTCGGTACTTTTTATGAGTGAAGAGACCCATAATGAGGTGCTCAATTGAATCAACTCTGGCCGTCCTTTATTAACATTGCTATCAGATACAATGCTTATTTCATTACCATCATCAAATGTTTCAACTTCTGGTTCATCTTCCTGTTCTTGTTCTTCACCGTCAGATACGCTGATTTGATCAAAATATTCCTCATTTCTAAATCTTCTAGATCCTTCACAATAATAATCAGAATCAGATATGTTTACATAATCATCAGCAGCCAAATCGTAGCTATCACTAGCGACTTCTCTTTCTAATTTAGAATTGAAATATGAACTAACAAGAACATTTAAGTCATACAATGAGGAAGGATCAGATTCTTTGATTTGAGCCTTGATTGGGGAACTAAATATCTTTATTTTGCACATTTCCAATAATTTCACCACTACTTCATCCTCAATGTTGAAGGATAAATTATTAGATGAAATTCCCACTAAACTGTTCGCATCATTGGTGAGAATATTATTGGAAATGTTGGATAAAGTGTTAATAACAGGTAATACTAATTTTCCAAAAGAAGAAATATATTCAAGTACTTCTTTGAAGTATAATCCACTTTCTGAATCAAAAATCAAAATTATCAAGTCGACTTCTGAATTCAATTTTGTAAACAGATAATTTAGAGAAAAGGCTGGATTGTCAATGACTCGGATCAACTGGTTTTTGACTATTCTTGAATTATTTCCCAAAACACAAATGTTAGCTGTTTTTGCAGAACGCTCATTTTGGTCAGAATCTTTGAATGACATTAACATTTTAGGCATTACAAAAGACGGAGAAATACCACTATTTGTAGTATCAACTGCTGAGTTATTTTTCTGGGGAAATAAATTCTCAGTAACAACAGTTGAGTTTCTAGTATTCAATTTCAAATCAAAAGTTCCAGACTCATCAGAGTCGTATTCTTCATCAAATTCTCCGTCAACTTTCAATTTTCTCAATATTTTTTGATTCATCATTGTTCTATCCCTTGCCTTTTCATGAAAATTAGGAACATGCTCATCAGTATGACCATGGTTTAATAATTTGGTTACATAGTGTCTACTTCTGGAATTTTTCTGCAACTCATCTAAGTTTCTAAACATGAAATCTTGGCTGCTTGAATGATGGTGTTCATCGTCATTATCGTCAGACAGAGATAGAACAGAATTCACGGAGCTCGGATTACGATGGATGGGAGTTCCATTGCTATTGTCGCTAAGATCTAGAAATGAGTTTGAAATATTCTGCCAAGAGGAAGTCGACATAAAGGTAGATTCATGGTGCATGTTGGCGATGGAATTAGAATGATTTAGGAAATTGTTTGTAGTGTTAAAAACCCTGTTGTTGTCAAAGATGTCAAAGTTATTTAATTCGGGATTTTGCAAAGCTTCGTAAACTGAGAAATGTGATCTGAGCAACCTGTTGGAATTGGGAACAGGAGATGGAGAGTGTGAATTCAAGTCATTGTAATCTTCCTCTTCATCAGCCTCATAAGCGGGATCATCAGGGCGGTGTCTGCTTTTCTGGGAGCTCTTGTTTCTATTGGGCTCTCTGCCAGTATCAGCGGAGGCGGCAACCATTTCCGATTGTGGATTGAGCTTGCTGTGCATCTCAAACTCAACATCGTTGTGTAATAGAAGAACAGTGTCCATTTTCGTCTTTCTCTTGTCTTTTAAACCCTTGTCTTTCAAATTTGCTTTATCTGCAGACTTGGTGTTCTTAAGAACCTCCATTTTTCATTAAACAGTGATTCAAAATTACCTATATCTATCTGTTTACAGTGTGGACAATAATCAATGCACGCGCACCAATCCTTTTCTTGCTGGTTTTGGCTCCCAAGTAGTTGGCCTCAATCTCTGTTTCTGTGTGATGTGGGTCTTTTATACCGATCTTATTCAAAGTAAATACAGTATTCTTTATTTTGTTTAACAAAATATAAGAAAATAAGTTGTAAAATCAATGTAAAAGATGCCCTTTGATTGTGAAAAGAGAAAGGAAATAGTTAGTAACAAAAAGCAAATCTACAGATAATAATATTATTATTAGCTACAGCTTAGTATGTGCCACCGTTTGTTAATCACACACTTAAGATAAGGGGGGCAAAGTGGAGAGTAGGAAACGCTTAAAAAAAGTGATTCATACTACAGCAACGCTAAAAAACATCCCTCCAAATTGTGTCAAACAAACTACTAATCATAATAAACAACAACAAAAAAAAAAAAAAAAGAAAGAAAGGATAAGCGTAGATAATTATAGATAATAATAGATAGATAAACATTATTGCAGCAAAGAAAGTGTTTTACGCACCAAAGGTTCATGGCTGTGATACATGCAGATATATACGTTAACATGCATATAAAACGTCAACCCAAAATTACTAGCAGTATTTTGGACCAATAAAGCATCATAGGGAGCCAAAAGGCTAATATTCAATTAAAGTGAAATGAATACACTGAACTAACATTACAAACATAGAGTCTGTTTACTCTTTGACATTTAAAAAAAAAAAAACATAGAAAATAGAGTTTGTTCAATCAATATACAAAAAGTTTATTCAATCAATACATAAAAAGTTCATTCAATTAATACAAAAAAAATTCATCCAACCAATACATATGAAGTTTGTTCAAAAAAAACACACAGCTCATTCAATTTTTGGCTTTTTTTCCTCTGTCTCAGCGACATCACTTTGAGGCTCAAGGCTCCTTTTTTTGGCAACAGTATCAGAAACAGTATCTGGTTCAGTTTTACCAGCAGTGATGGGGATCTTTGGCAACGCTGGCAAAGGCTCTGAGAGGGTTGACGCAGAAGATGCCGGCTTATTGGCTTGTATAGTAGCAGCTTTGATTGGACTTGTGTTTGAGCTAGCACTGACACTCGCTTCTCCAAGCTTTTCCTCCAACTTCTTGATTTTTCCCTCCAAAATCTTGACCTTCAATTGGCCTGTTTTTTGTCCCTGATTGAACTTGTTAGTCAATTCAGCCTGATGTTTCTTCGTCAATTCTTCAATTTCGCTCTTCTTTTGGTTGTCCATGAATTCCCTCAACTTTCTCAAGTCTTCCGGGTCTGCCTGCTTCTTCTCCAAATCGTCGCCCTCAGAATTCTTAGATTTTAAAGCTTCCTCAACACTGGTCTTCAATTTCTGTTCGTACTCGTTTACTAGTGCCATAAGCCTCTCATCATGCTTTTTCTCCATGTCCTTGATTTTCTTATCAAATTCCGCCTTCGTCTGGTTTTCTACTGTTTGCTTGAGTTCTCCTTCGTACTTCTTCTTATAATTTTCAAATTTGAAGTCGGCTCTCTTGTTGATGGCTTCTCTTACAGGCATTTCAAATTTGTTGCGCAAATTGTTTTCTGCGTCAGTGATTCTCTGGAGTATCTTTGGTTCCTGCTCTTCCTCCCACTTCTTTTTCAAAGCATCCACATCAACGTTTCCTGTATCTTTCTCAGTGATATTTGCCTTCTTAGCTAGCTCAGATCTACATTTCTCAAGTTCCTCATTCAATTTCTTGATTTCTTCCAATTTGCCTTCACTAAGCTCTTCAATGAGTTTGGCTTTTTCCTGCTCAAATTCCTTCTTAATCTCAGAAAGTTTCTGCTCAAATTCAGACTTCAATTCATCAACCTTCTTTGAATCAACCGATAAATTCTCAGAGGATTCCGTTGCAATCGAGGCCTTGGAATTATTGCCACTATTTGATAGTTCATCAATCTGCTTCTTATTCTTATCAATCTGGCTATTCAATGCTGCAATAGCATCTTGATGTTCCTTAATCATCTTTTCTTTTTCAGTTGATAAATCATTGATTTCCTGATCAAAAGTAACGTTCTCTTCATTTAGTGCATGGTTGCTCTTTTTCAAAGAGTCTATTTCAGTATTTAAGTCATTTATTTTCGTATTCAATTGAGTAATCGTAGTAGTCTGCTCAGTAATCTTACTTGCGAGTGAAGCAGCTTTCTTGTTATTAGTAGACTTGGAATTTGAAGCTTGGACAACGCTCTTTTGAAGTTCGGATTTCTCCTCTTCAAGTTTGACTATTTTTGAAGCTAGCTCATCAGACTTTAACTTCGTCTCGTCAAGTTTTCTGGAAATTTCAGCTAATTCTGCATTCTTGCTTTTGAGAGCTTCATTAAACTTATTTTTCAATGACTCTTTTGATTTGATATCATTTGAGTGTTGTTGTCTAAGTGTTGCAACCTCTGTTTGAATATTTTTAAGATCTTCATTTAACTTGGAGTTATCATCTTGTAATTTTTGATAGTCATTTGGATCAATTTTATCAAAGGTTGTTAAAATAGTTTGTAATTTTTTTTCCCAATCTTTATTTTCTAGCTTCAACTGCTGAATTTCTTGCTGCTTCAAAGTTATTTCGCTAGATAGACTATTTACTTGATGCTTTAATGGTTCTTTCTCCTTATCTAGCTCTATCATTCTCAACTCAAGCTTCGAAAGTTGATTATTCTTTGTTGTCAATTCATTTCTTAACACAGAATTACTTTCACGAATTATTGATAAATCTTCGATTCTAGCCAATAGTCTATTATTATCGTTCTTCGTTTCATCCAAATCTTTAGTAGAAATTTGTAATTGTTTATATTCCGCTTCAACTTTGCTCAATCTATCTTCGGTTTTACTTAACTTAATTGATAAAGCAGCAGACTCCTGTTCAAAGATCTCCAACTTTGACTTCAAAAGATCTCTTTCTCTTCCTATAACACCGTTAAGTCTAATCAAATCTTCAGTATCTTCGTTTTTTTCTAAACTAATAGATAAATTCTCGGTATTTCCAATATCTGTAAAATGGGATTCAATATGTGATTTGGCACTATTCAATATTTCAAGCTGTCTGTGTAATACCTTCTCATTCTCAACTCTGGTATCGAGTTCAGATTTGAGATTATCAATCTGTTCCTTAAATAATTCTCTCTCATTATCAAATTTCGAGCTTGCCAATTCCAATCTTTCCTTAACTGAATTGAATTCAATAGATAAAGCCTCATACTTATCATGGAAATTTTTAATTTCAATTTCTAGTTCTTTATTAGCCGCAATTGACTCAGCATGGAGCTTGACCTCATTTTCATAATTGTCACGCATAGCGCTAACTTCTTCTTCGGCCTTCCCCAATGACTTTTGAATTTCCGTT
Organism: Saccharomycopsis babjevae; assembly: GCA_031125705.1. Classification (NCBI taxonomy): domain Eukaryota; kingdom Fungi; phylum Ascomycota; class Saccharomycetes; order Ascoideales; family Saccharomycopsidaceae; genus Saccharomycopsis; species Saccharomycopsis babjevae. The sequence continues at coordinate 69,226 of JASTVB010000044.1, read as the reverse complement.
GCTTTCTCGTTGAATTTAGCTTCAACTTCTTCAGTTGTGGCAACCTTGGATGATAAAATACCAATCTTTGAATTTAATTCATCATTTTCTTTGACTTTTTCATTGATTTGTCTTTCAAGGTTAACCTTCTCCTCCGTCAAACTAGACACTTGTAATTTCATTCTCTTTATTTCAGACTCGAGCTCCTTTGATTTTACCTCAACTTTATTCTTAAATTCATCATATGATTGATTCATACTTTCGAGAGATGCCTCAGCAGCACTGGATACTTCCTTGAATTTATTGTTGTCATCAATGGCACTCTTCAAATCTTCCTCGGCATTTGCTAATTTGTTGACCAAAATTTTGATTTGTTCTTTCAACTTATCTGTTTCAGAAGATTCAGAGCTTCCATCCTTAGTTGCTTTGGTTACTGAATCAATATAAGCATTAGAGGATGAAAGCTGTTTTTCCAACACGGTACATTTATTAACAAGTATTTCTTCGGAAGCAACCTTGTGTAACAACTCTTGCTTAGCCTTACTTAACTCGGTTTTAACATTTTCCATATCTGAAATGTTTTCTTTTAATTCTGCAACATGCTTTCCATTGAGATCAGAAATTGTATTTTCTAAGCTACTTATTTTCTCTTTGCTTGCCTTCAAATCTTTATCGTATATCTCAATCATGTTAATCAATCTTTTGCCATTAACATTATATTCAGCCTCTCTGGATATGCTATTAGATTGCAAATTTTCCATTATTTTATTCAAGGTGCCTTTATTTTCTTTCAACTCTTCATTTTCTTTAATTATTCTATTCTTTATAGATAATGTCATTGATATTTCTGTTTGCAAACTTGAAACTTGTTGTTTAAGGTTCTGGTTCTGTTCTTTCAATGATCTGAATTCTACACTAATACTAGAAACTTCCTGTTCTTGCTTGTTTAATAGATTGGAGAGTTGATCATTAATTGATTGAACTCTCTTAATTTCTTCCTCTCTGTACTGAAGTTTCTCATTCGAACTTTTAATACGCTCATTTTGTATCATCTCGGTTGATTTTAAGCTTGCAATTTCTACCAGCAAATTATATTTCTCGCTATTAAGCTTATCCAATTTATTAGTGATATCGCTAATAATATTCTTAGTTTCAATCTTAACAGTGTTTAAATTCTTTTCCAAGAAGCTGACTTCCTTTTCAAGTCTTTTATTTTCTTCATTCAAATGAACTATTTCAGGTGGCAATTCATCAGAAGGCTTATCAGAAAGTAATAGTTTATTTTGATGGGATCCATCGTTTAAATTCTTGTACATTTCTTTTTCGCGTTCCGCGGAACTCAATCTTAATTCTAAGGCTTGCATTTGAGTCAGCATTTTTTTAATAGTACCTTCATATTCAGTAATTGCTTTTTTTTCAGAAGCTTGCAAAGCAGTCAGTTTAGACGTTTCATCCAATTCTAGCTTTGTTATTAGCGAACGAGTTACCTTCAATAATTCGGCATTTTTGGTTTGTAATTCCTGGATATTATTGAATGTTACTAAATTTTCAGAAACAATCTTATCAGAGTCAGTATTTACAATAGTATTATTAGATCTTTGATGGATTTCATTTTGAATCTCTTCAATGAATTTGTCCGAAACCTTGTAGCTATCTAACATCTTTTGTAATTCTCTTCTTTCGTACTCCGTAAGTGGCTCACTACTAGCATCGTTCAGAATTTTCAATTGGAAAAGCAATTGCTGAATTTGCTTAGATAAATCAATCTTTGACTTTAACAAGGAAAATACTGTTAGCTCTGATTCACGCTTTTCTTGAACTGCAACCTCGAGTTTCTTATTCAACTGCCTCTTCTCTGAAGTTTCTGAGTCAAGAACGTTAGACAAAGAACGTAGTTCATCCTCTAGAATCTTGTTTTTAGAATTGATAATCTCGATCAATGGAATTTTCTGTTCTAATTCAGAAACAAAAGTATCAATTTGACTTTGCATCATTTCCTTCAATCTTTTTTCATGAACTAACTGTTTTCTAAGCAAACTATATTCAGAATATAATTCGGATAGAGAAAAACCTTTTATATTGTTTGCTAAATTCTTTGCTGTAGGAATTAAAGAAAGCGAAACACTATTTCCGTTAGATTTATTTGATAAAACTCCATTAGATTCAATTAAGTTGTTGTTAGCTATCAACTCATCTAAATTGGTCTCCAATTCTTTAATCTTAGAGTCCTTCTGTAATATCAAATTAGATTTATCCTCTGATTCTTTTTCAAGCAGACATATTTTAGTGTTCAAGAAATCTATTTTAGAATTTGATTCATCTGTTACTTGGTCTAACCTCTCATTTGTAAACTTTTCTGATTCTTCTGAAAGCTTCAATTTTTTGTCTTTGAGATCAAGTTCGTTTGCAAACTTTTCTTCTTTAACCTTCAATTCATTTTTAATCAGATTATTTTCGATAATAAGCTTCTCCATTCTCTTACCAAGTTCATTTTTGCTGTTATTGACCGAATGCAATTGATCCTTCAAAAAAGTATTTTCCTGCTTAACAGCAGCAGAGTCAGATTCCAAAAGATTGATCTTGTTATCCTTTGAGATAGAAGCTTCATCCAATTGCTTTCTTTTGTTCTCCAACTCATCTTTGTAGCTATCTAAAGTACGTTCCACCAATTGGATCTTGTAACACAACTCGTCATTGGCTACTGATAACTTGTTCTTTTCGTTTTCCAAATTCTCAATTGATTTCTGTGTGGTCAATACTTGGTCACGTAACGCTTCAATCTTTGAATCCTTAGAGTCACAATCAGTTTTCAAAGTTGTATATTCTGTTGAAAGTTTTTGCAAACTTTGTAAGTCAAATTTCAAAGAATCAATCACCGAAGCCAATTTGCATTTTTCAGTTGTCAAGTCATTAATTTGATCATTCAAACCACGTACTTTTTTATAATACTGATCGTTTGCGTCACTTATTGTTTTTATATCTTCTTGTAGTTTCTTAGTGTGCAATTCCAAATCTTGGTTTTCTTTTTCTAATTTATCCGTTTCTTTGGTTGATTCGACACCCGCCTGTGACAACTTGGCATTCAATATCATATTTTCTGATTTCAATTCCTCAACATCATTAAGTTTCTTGCCTATGGAGGAAATAATATTCTGGTCAAGCTTGTGTACTTCTTCCGTGGAAATTGACAAGTACGCTGATATTTGGGAAATGGTAAGTTCTTTATCAGAAGCATTGCTGGTATTTGTCTCTTCTGAAACTTCTCCACCGGCTAGGCTTATTCCAGTATTTTCAGACATTCTCAATTATCTCTATGAATTATCTCAATTGTGTCTCAACAAGGAATAGTTTGTTGTTTGTGCTTATAATTTTCTGGGCTGACTATCTATACCGTGTTCCCCTACTACTATTCTTGGCTATTTTTGTCTTAAAGAACTTTCTTTCTCTAAAATTATTTTGAATATTAGATTGATCGCTCTCTATTAATCATAGGTCTTTCCAAATATGAGTTTTGAAGTAATAACGAGCTAGCAAATCTAGTCACAAAATCAAAATAAAAACAAAAGACGAAAATACAAACAAAAATTAGAAGACTCAGCGATTCCTTATATCTTCAAACACAATTATGACGAAAGAATTGGTTTCTTAATTAATATCAACAATCACAGGTATATTGGACCAAGAATAAGTTTTTTTAAGATAATAATAAGACTGGTATTTAGTATTTTTAAAACTAATAATATTATGAAGTTTTCGTCGTCTAATTTTTCGCTGCTTCAATTTTTTTCTTTTTTTTTTTTTCCGCACATTTTCTCATAATTTTTTTGCACGTACGTAAACAAATAACACTGGCAATGAAATCTTCACTTAATAATGCTCAAGCCTAAAGACATCCACAAAAAGCCAATCTCATTATCGATACTAAATCTTCTTTCATGGCACAATATTACTATAAATAAGAGCAAGTTGTAATAAATTAGGTAAATATACAGTGGAAACCTTCATTTTAAAAAAGAATAGTATATCATTCTATCGTTTTGTTTGAAGATTTTGTGGTACGATCCTATTTCACCATCTACGGACATTCCGTACTGTAATGTGCATGTATATTTATGTAGAAGCTAGTAGTCATTTAAAAATGTCATCGATTTAACAATCTGGATTAGGATCTATAAAAGTTTAATGACTATTACATGTAATAGTCATTAGTCTGTTGAAAAAAATCTCACAATATATAGATAACAAAGAGTACTACCAACTGCAAAAGGTTTTGAATTTTTGAAATCAATCAACGAAAATGAGTCTATTAGAAGAAGCCAAAGTTCTCGACTCCAAATTCCCTACTAAGAAAGAGGAATTTAATGTCCCGACACTAAAATCCATGAAAATTGACAATAATGACGATTCGAGAACCACATATTTTTGTGGAAACTCTTTAGGATTGATGCCCAAGCAAACAAGAAAATACATCTTGGATGAATTAGATGCCTGGTCTAACTCCGGTGTAGAGGCACATTTTGATCACGCAAAGACCTGTTGGATGAATATTGATCTACCGGTTGTTCCGTTGTTAGCTCCATTGGTGGGTGGAAAAGAGACTGAGGTTGGTGTTATGAATACATTAACCTCAAATTTAAATTCTTTATTAACTGTTTTCTATAATCCAAAAGGGAAGAAATCAAAGATTTTGTTTGAAAAAGGAGCGTTTCCTTCGGATTACTATGCTTTTTTGAATCAAGTAAAACTTCACAGAAGTAAAATATTAGGTGAGGGCAATGATTCTTCGTCTTTTCAAGCCGAAGACTTTTTGATTCAAATAGCACCTAAAGAAAACGAGTATATTATCCATACAAGAGATATCTTGACAATTATAGAGGAAAAACACGAAGAGATAGCTTTAGTCTGTTTGCCGGGGATTCAATATTACAGTGGACAACTTTTTGAAATTGATAAAATAACAAGTTTCGCCAAGAAATTTGATTTAGTCGTTGGTTGGGATCTCGCTCACGTTGTTGGTAATGTCCCATTAGATCTTCATTCTTGGAGTGTTGATTTTGCGTGTTGGTGTTCTTATAAGTACTTAAATTCTGGTCCAGGTGGTATCGGTGGCTATTTCATTCATGAGAAATATAGCACAGATACAGAATTACCAAGATTAGCTGGCTGGTGGGGAAACAATGAAAAAGTAAGATTCGAAATGAAAGAAGAGTTCAACCCCATAAAAGGAGCATTAGGTTTCAGACAAAGTAACCCATCAGTTTTAGATGTTGTAGCCCTTCAATCTTCATTGGATATTTTTAAGTCTGTTTCGCCCTCTTTAGACATGTGTGACTCGCGAAAAATCTTACGTGAAAAATCCATCCAATTGACTAAATTTCTTGAAAAATGTTTGAGTAATTCAAAGTATTATATTGAACCATCTGAATCTTCGAAGATATCAAATAAATTAGGTTTCACAATTATTACACCAATAGATCCTGAACAAAGAGGTGCCCAATTATCATTGCTTTTCTTTCCAATAAATAGTAAACTAAATGTTATGGAATACATTTTTCAAGAATTACGTAATAATGGTATTATAGGGGATGAAAGAAGACCTAACGTTATTAGACTAGCACCAACCCCTTTATACAATACATTTTCGGAAATCGTTTTTGTTGCTGAGAAACTTGATGCTGCATTTAACAAGTTATCAATCTTTGATAATTAGAAGCCTATCTATGCAAATACAGGCAAATGTGGATCCCTAATAAATAAACTTTTTCAAAAAAATACAAATGCAGCCTCGTGCTTGTCATAAGTCAATTGATCACTCAGTTTCAGATGTTTGCAGTATCTAGTAGAGTATAATTACACAAATAATTCATAATATAATCTTCTATAATTGACTATTTTTTATTATCATTATTTTTTTTCTATATATGTGTATAAATCTATTAATGGGGGTTGCATAAAAAACGGAGTATGATGTTATTCCAAAGGAAAAGAGATAAAACTTTTCATGAACTATAAATCGGAATACTTATAGCTTACAAAAGTATCAACATTGTGATTATCCGTGCTGAAACTCCTGAATTTAATTTCTTCCTTTCGCGTTGATTCCGCCGATTGATCGCTTGAGTCTATTACTATTTCTTTTCCATCACCATTTGTATCGATCCATCTGTTTGGAATTTTAGTAGTTTGATCTCCATTACTTGTATATACCAATACAGTAAAAGTATGAGGACCCTCAAGAATAGGAAGAAATGTCACTGATGAGGTGATTTGTCTTATTAAGTGCTGTATTTGCTTTTGGGTCGCTGCAGACTTAGAGTTACTGGTGATATTTGTTTTTGGTACATTCTCGGTAGAGTTATCAGGGGCTGTTTCTTCGGCTTTATTATCCTTTTCATCCCGTATTTCGATGTTAAATACCCATCTTTCTACCACGTCGTCCTCATCTGCATTGATTATCGGCACAACAAGTTTTGTGATGTTTCCTCTATAGATCCACTTGTGTACCTGTTGCATTATTGTACGTATATATTCTTTCAATTCATCATTTGTCGTTATGTATATCTGTAATCCATACTTCTTTACTATTTGAAAATCCTCTGGTGGGTAAAGGCCGCGCTGATAGAGGAGTGAGTTTAAACTAAACTCAAAAAAGTCCGATACTGTTTTGGAGGACCCTTTGAGAGCGAGCTTCGATAGAGCTACTGTATGATTATTGTTTGCCGCTGAAAGTTCCTTCATTACAGGTACAAAAGGCACAAAATATCTGCCTCTATTAGAATCTCAAAGTTATCAATAAGCGAAATCCTTTCGTAAATGCGTATATGTTTGTCGGTTGACTTACAGTGAATGATCGTTCATGTATGTAGTATTTTTATTAGTTGCTGTTATTAAGAAAAATGCTTTTCTCCTTGCTCGCACGCTAAGTGTAGAAATAAAAATAGAAAAATTTTACCATAGAAACGGCATATTTCATTCTTAGCAGAGGATTTGGACCACATCACTGAACACATAGGATATTTCCTAATACAACTACAAAACTTGAGGGGATACAAAGTTTGAGAATATTTTATCTTCTTTAAGTAGAGCAAGATTTTTTTTGTTCTCAAAAGCAAGGTTTCCAGCAAACAAAGAAGTTATAGCGAAAACATGATCAACGGATTTGCCAGAGTGAAGAGCAACTACCGTATTGCCTTGTTGAGTTTGGTTTGTATTGCGTTGATTTATGGTTTAGTAAACGCAGTGTTTCCAGACTTTTCTAGCAGAGCCGTTAGTTCGTTGCCTAAGCTTGAGGATCACTTCAATGTTAAGATAGCTACTGATAATGATGGTAATGAGATACTTCGTGAGGAAGAACGCAAGTACAAGATAAAAAATGGCCATTACGTGAAAAACGTTGTCACATATATTCCTAACGCTAAAACAGTGGAGGATTTTGAAGATGACAGTATAGTCTTATTGACTTTGGTGGCTGGAAAAAAGTCCTACGGTGGTCAAAACACATTTGCTGACTTTTTCGAAAACACGCTTACACACTTTCAGTATGATTACCGCAAGGTTTCTTTGGGTTTGTTGTTCACTGAAGAAGCTGAGTACGACTACGTTCTTACTTTTTTGAAGAATCATTTCTATGATACCAAGATTGAAGACGAAAAGAAATTCAACAAAGTTACTTTATTGTACACGCCATTTTTGAAAGATTCGGTAAACAGAGATAGCAGACATGATGATGCGGTACAGAAAAACAGAAGAACTATGATTGCAAAGTCTAGAAACTTCCTCGTGAATAATGCAGTAGATAACGAGCAATATACAGTCTCTATTGACTCGGACATTGTTCAGGTCAATCCATCCACTCTCAAATATTTTGTTGATAGTGGTAAAGATATTATTGTGCCTAGAATATTGATGGGTGCTGATGTGAGAGATTATGATTATAATTCCTGGAAGGGTGAAAGAGCGCAGCCTACTCCAGAAGAATACGAAAAGATTAGAGAATCTCAAATCACCGCTCTCAAAGAGGATTCTTTTGAAAAATACGTGTACGTTCCTCATGACACTGAAAATATGGAGCACTTGGAGAAATTACATTTGAACCTTCTTGAAACCAACAAGAAAACTCCAGAAAATACACTTGTCGAAATTGATTCTGTTGGTGGTGCCATCTTGTTTGTGAAGTCTGAAGTTTTCAAATATGGTATTCAGTTCCCACCGTATTACGTTATTGGTGCAGACTGGGACTTACCATTGGGTGGTTACGATGGAATTGAAACTGAAGGTCTATGTTATGCGTCTAAAATCTTGGGCTACAAATGTTGGGCAATGCCTGGTTTGTTAGCTTATCATAACAGTGACTGAGTTTTACAATATTACTATTTTTTCTTTCACTATATCGTTGTTGTTTTAAAAAAATTTTTTTCATTTTATATATATATTTAATATTAATTTTCGCCTAGTAAACCTTTAAAATTAGCAATTCTCAATTTCACTCTGAGATGGTTTTAGAATTCTGAGGTAACTGTTTGTCGGCTATGTATCTGACGAACGTGCTACATAAGTTCCAAGAAATTTAATCGTTATAATTAAAGTTGAACTTTTAACTCGAATGTTTGCTGTCATCATTAAAATTTATGAGCGCATGCATAAACTTTCATATTTTTATTATTTCTAGGCCAAATTATTGGGGCCGTTTTCTTTTAAGATGCTAATAAGAGATCATGTCAGACAAATTTTCGTACAAATAGCAAGAAGAATGTCCTCAGCATGAGTCTTTGAAACAAATTTATTTATTAAATATACATAAACAGGTTTTTCTATAAGGTTTTATTTTTCGAATTGGTTGAATTAACAAACTGTTTTTCAAAAAGACGATACATTATTATAAGCCACATTTATATCTCAAATAGCAAGCGAGATTTTCAACTGTTCATTTCTAATTTGGAAACAACAAATACAAGTTAAAGATGTTTTTCATTCTCATAGGAAGTAAGTCAAGTTGAATTCTGCTGAAATCTTTAATATCTCCTCAATAATGTGTTTTGCATCCCCCAACATCATAGATATTGAGATGTTATATTTGTTTCTCGCTATATGAATAAATATGAGAGCAAAGATTTCAGAACGTGTTTTAGCTTTTAAAGCGGTTTTTCAAATTACTAATATTTGTTACTTTTAGGTCAGCAATTTAATAAAGAGATTGGAAATGGTTCAAAGCCGCAGCTTTGTCCACATTGTCATAACTACTCAGTGACACCAAGAAAACACAAAAGATTCATCACATTGTTTTTCATTCCATTGATACCAATAAGTATGAGAAAAGAAATGCATTGTTCCATTTGCAATTGGGCTGGTCCAATGAACTAAGTACCATGATTTGCTTGAAACTTCCCCTTCTTGCACATAGCATTGATTGACTGACGTCCCTCGGTTTGTGTATTGTCTAGTTTCTGTCTTCCTCAAACAATATTTTCTGATTTACTTTGTTCTGACTGGACTTACAATAAGTAATCGTATGTATTTATGTATGTATTATAGCTAAAAATCATTTCTATATACTTTTAACCTCAATGGAAATCGTTTGACTGTTCAAAGGCTGATGTCTTCACATGAAATCTTGTCTAGTAGACCGTCTATCATGGACTCTAGAAATTCGTTCTGTTTTTCGTACTGCTTTATAGTTTCCGGATTGTAATGCTCGTTCAAATCATGTAGAGAGTTGGGCAATCTATTAAGAAGCCATATTTCTTTCAATTGCCGGGTGATGAGCAAAAGCTCTTCCAAGAGTCGCACAATGTTTGTAGCATTCGATTCTATAGTTAAGGTCGATGTTGCTATCATGTTGAGCTCCCCATTCTGATTCTTAGAGGCCGCTTTTTTGGAATGGCTTCCGTATATGCTTGAATGGCTATCCATATCTATATCTTCGTCTTCGTCCCCCTCATCGTTGTGCTTCTCGGTTTTGGAAAAAGACGAGATCTCAATCAAACTTTTATATCTCTTGAGAAGACTCTCCGTGTTGTTATCCACCTTATTAAGATAATTTATGTATTTCTGTTGCATCTTCTTAGCAGTTTTTTGTTTATTTTCTCAGTTTTAAAACTATAGCCCGTATTTCAATTGTTGAAGTATCAAGGGTTTGGTTCCGCAAAAATTATCGAGTTCTCAGACTGTCTGCTTCATTCGATATTATTTTTTTTTTTTTATGATCTTCCATAAAATCTAATTGCTGGCACCTCTGAATCTTTTTGTTCCTTTCAAACTCTTCAGCTTTTAGTCCTTTTTCAACTAATAGCTATATGGCATGCTTCGAAACAATCAATAAGAAGCTTTCAATTGTTTAGGTATATGTATGTTGAAGTTGATGCTATTTTTCAAATATTCAGCATAGATGCTCTGGTGTAAATAACAATCCGGTATTTTGATATCATATCCGTGTCGGTTAAAAAAACATCGGTTCGGCGTTCCGGCATCTTTTCACCTCATATTGCAAAAAGAAAAATGAAAAAACGTTAATTGCCCATGGAAAAGGCGCACCGGTTCTTGGTTTTTCTCAATAAAGTAATCTTCTAATCTCGTAATTTTTATTTTTATTTTTGTAACGGAGTTTTAGTGGAGAAGAGCCTTACTTTGATGATTAATAATATAATAAATAAGCATTAGGCAATTTTGCATATAAATACGATATCCCTGATTTACTTATTGTATTTCCATTTTATTTCACCAAATTTTGTTCTACGTATCGCTAATATCTATTATATAGTGCAATAATTAGCTATTAAATCGATTTTGCAATATAATATACTATATTAAGCATAGCATATGAAGTTATTTATCAATATTGCTACTTAAAGACCTTATAAACCACTTTTTATTTTTTTGTTTACAGTTTTTGTGTTCTGACATTTCCAAGTTTCTGTTTGATATTTTTTATATATCTTCTCAGGTTGTAAACAATCAAAACACCAAAGAATAAAATAATAAAAAAATAAAAATAAGAAACTAAGGTCATTCATATTGCGGAGTTTCAGATCGTGACATCATCTTATGCTATAATCTGAAATTTTGAGGCGATTCAATAATTAGTCAACTCACTCTTGGTACTATCAGACTTTCATTCAGCTCCCTGATAGAAAAACTACGTTGGGCTTTCTATCCAAGGGTTTTATTTTTGAAAATGTCGTCATCAAACCTGGCTATTGACGATCTGCATCTCGAAAAGAGAGCACCAGCAACAAATGACGAAGACCTTTATTACAAGTACCAGACAAAAGAAAATACACCGGTGGCTCTAAAAAACTCGAACGAACAGAAAAGCGAGACCGAAGGTGTTTCTACATGGGAAGGAAATTTACAAGACGGAAATGGAGACCTTGATCTTGATGAGGAACAAACCGTCGAATCGATGCTTTCCAGAGAAATAACTAATGCATCTAACTTTGACATTCCCGATGGTGGCTTGTGGGCATGGCTAGCCGTAGCTGCTTACTTCATTGCTTCTTTCGTGTGCTGGGGTGGAAACTCTGCTTTTGCAGAATATATAAATGATTATTTGACGAAAAACAAATTCGATGGGAAACCTGTAGATTTTGCGGCCGTTGGTGGTTTAGCATTTGGCTCGGGATTCATTTTATGTCCATTGATCACCTATTTGGTTGGGCTAACATCGGTCAATGTCGTATTGGCTATTGGTGGTCTATTGCAATTTTTAGCCATGATGACGGCTTCTTTTTGTAAAGAATTATGGCAATTATATTTGAGTCAGGGAGTTTTGCTTGGTTTTTCCTTGGCGTTGATTAGCAGTCCAATTCCTCCGGTAATTCCCCAATGGTTTGCCAAAAAACGGTCTCTTGCTGGAGGTATTGCTAGTGGGGGTTCAGGCTTGGGAGGTATCATGTTCAACTTAGCGATGCAGAAGTTGACGGAAAAACGATCAGCGTCTGTTGCTTTAAGGGTGCAAGCTATCATTTCGATCGTACTTATCATGTTTGCAACATCGATTCTTAGAACAAGAGGCGATAGAATCAAGCCGCTGTTTAGGCCTATTGATTTTGATGTTTTGAGAATGATTCCCTTCTGGCTACTTATTGGATTTGTTATTTTTTCGATGTTTGGATATGTTGCAACACAATACTCGTTGACCAATGCCACTGTGGCCCTAGGTTACACATCAAATCAAGGTTCTATAGCAAGTGCGTTGTTGAATGTGGGTGCCCTTGTAGGGAGACCTTTGTCGGGGTTAATCGCCGACAAATTGGGTGCGGTAACGTTAGCCACAATTATCTATGGGCTCTGTGGAGTTTTCACCTTGGCTATGTGGATTCCAGCCAGAAACTTGGCGACTGTCTATGTGTATGCCATTATAATTGGCGGGTTGATGGGCTACATCTGGGGTGCATTGGGAGCGATCATTCCTCGGTTGGTGGGATTGCGTAAAAGTGTTGTTGCGTACGGAATGACATGGCCATTTATTGGGGCCAGTGGTATTGTGTCACCTATTATTGGGCTCGCTTTGAGAAAGCAATTGCCCGCTGGAGTTTCCAAGGATCCAACACAATACATGTGGTGCAATTTGTTCGGAGGTGTCTCGTTTTTAATCAGTTCTCTATGCTTGTTGGCTATCAGGGCGTACGTCATTGCCCGTGACAAGCAAACAAAAGAAAACTTGGAGGACAACGACTACACTCGTATGAGGGTTCCTTTAGGATCTGTTTTGAAGAATCTTTTCATAATAAGACACCACGGTAAGGTATGATTGGACAGATTTTCTGCCGCATTAATATCAATAGATAGCTAGATAGGGCTGTAACACGTACATGTTTGTGTGGCACGGCTGTGACTGGCGCGGCTGACTGGCTCCGAACTGTATATTGGCTGTTTTATTTTTTATTTTTTTTTCTCAGAAATTTTTTAATAATTATCGTTTGCTTCGCTTCTTGATTCAATTTCATTTTCATCTTAATGGGCTTTTGCTGTTGTTTTGTTCACCTTTTTGCTGTTTTTAATTAATGTTTTCTCAAATGATTTTACTTACAATTTTTTGCTAACTAAAAAAGCAGTTTTTTTGATTTCACCTTAGAATTTAATTAACTAAAAAAGCAATTTATGATTTCACTTTATAACTTCCAACAATTGGTAGGTAATTTTTATACTTTGTGATATGTAGGTTTGAGTCTGGTTTTCAATGCTTTGTTGGTTTCGAAACTGTGTCTTTAGTATTGCAGATGTTCATATTGGATGTATGTTGAGGGGTATATGATTTTGTTGTAGCATTTTACATTGTTATTATATGATGGAATTGGTAATACAACAACATAAAGGTAATGATAATAATAGTAAGATAGTACAAAGTTAATATTATAATAATACAAAATAATAACAATTATAATACTAATAATAAAAATAATAATAATAATACTAATAATAATAATAATATGATAGTACAAAGTTTCTAATATAATAAATAGTACAAAGTTACTAATATAATAGCACAAAGATAATAACAATGCAGTAGTTTAAACTTTTTTTAAATGTAAAGATATATTTGTTCTTATACAAAAATGCACCCTGTTTGGTTTATCGATAAATTATAACCACAACTTTTAAAGTATTATGAGTATTAATAGCCACAGATAATCATAATAATAGTATATATATTATATTATAAAGATGAGATAATAAATAATATAGTACAACGGCTAATATGTTTTGTGTGTTTTTTGCTCCATCAGTTTCAAAATCTACATACATATTTTATGCTACAGCGCACCCAATAATTGGAATCATCTCTAAAATTAAATCTTCATACTGTTAAACTACCCTGTTTACCTTATTCTATTTAGTTTTGCGGGGCCTGTAGTGCGTGTATTATTCGCTTTTTACATTCAGTTCACCAAGATGAAATGTTTTATTATTAAACAAAACCTAACCTGTCATAATCATAATCCATAGAAATTTCTGGAAAAAAAAAGCCAAGAGCAAGATCGAACTGCTAGTAACATTTGAAACTTACTTACGCACACCTTCCTGCAAGCAGTCATTTGCAGTGAACATGAAACAGCGGTATAAGTGGTGGTAATAGTAATTATAGTAAATAATAATAATAATAGTAATCATATTAATACTCATAATAGCAATTATTATAATAATCATAGAAACAATCATAATAGTAATCATAGTAATAATCATAATAATAATAATAATAAAAATAACAACAGCACTGTACAATATTATTATCAAAAGTTAGCTACAACCCTTGTATCTTTGTGTTTCAAAACGTCTTTTACAGCCAATGCGCATAGCAAAAAGCTTGTATTTGCCATTAAAATATTTGCAGCAAATATTTGATCACTAACTGAATGTAGGCGTAGTCAGTCTTGCAGAGTTCATGATCCCCCCCCCCAAAAAAAGTGTTGTGGGTAGGCAGGAGGTTAGATTGGCTGCATGGCCTGCATGTATTGCTAAGCGGGAACAAGGAAAGCCCCAAGCAGCTTTGATGCTTACGTGACACTCGCTCTGGGAGGGGGCTTGTAGTTGAATCCCATTGGTTCGTCAACTTGTTTTTCAGACTCCACTAAGTACACTAAGTATACTCTACTGTTAAAAGCTTCCAGCCAGCGACAGGCTGAGTCTAGGCCGCGCCTAGCTTTCACTGCATGGTCAAAGGTGTTTAGGCAGCTCTGGGCGGTGAAAAAAAAAAGAAAAAAATTTGGCCTGTGGCGTGCGCTGCAGGCAAAAAAGGCCAGCCTGTCAGCTAATCACCTGTTGGTTCACTCGGGCAGTCAAACATTTTCTTTCAATCATGTCACAGTCATCAAGCCGGCTGTGTTGTCCTGTCGATTGCGTCAACCACACTATTCTTCTCCAATACGCGCACCCATTTCTTCATCGAGGTAAAACCAATCGAAAATTCGTACAACTCACAGGTGCACACTGAAGGTGTATAAATATCAGCATATATCCTCAACAAATTGGTTTGTGATCTTGCTTGCTATTCAGTTGTGTTTTGTTACCACTTCTCTTAAGTCTCTGCAACCCTAACTTGCTTAACTATAATTCCTATATAAAAATGTCTGCTAACGATTTCTACAGCTCTGGTGACCAAGGTAACTACGACAACAACGACGGCCAAAGAGGTTTCGGTGGTAACGACCAAAACTCTGGTGAAACCGCCAGAGGTTTAGGTGCTTCCTTAGTCGGTGCTGTCGCCGGTGGTTTTGCTGGTGACAAATTGGGTGAACACGCTGGTCACTCCAAGTTGGGTGCTATTGGTGGTGCCATTGCAGGTGCTTTCTTGGCCAACAAAGCCGAAGATAAGTACGAGGAACACAAGCAACACAATAACTACGGTGGTAACCACGGTGGTAACTTTGGTGGTCCTCAAGGCGGTAACTTTGGTGGTCCTCAAGGCGGTAACTTTGGTGGTCCTCAAGGTGGTAACTACGGTGGTCCTCAAGGTGGTAACTACGGTGGTCAACAAGGTGGCCAAGGTGGTAGATGGTAAGTACATAATCTTCAATCCATCAATTTTTGAGTTAATCTCCTTTTTTTAGAATCCCTTAATAAATATTTCCAACTACAATGCACCTTTTTAGTCATAGAGTTTCAGTTGCATTAGAAAAAAATCATAAATACTGTAAGTCTTTATTTGCTCATCTTTTATATATCCACATTAATGTAAATGTGGGCAAAGTTCTGGAAGTACGGAACTCTTGCTGTTCCAAAAAAAAAAAATATCTCCTACTTAGGCTGGGAAACTTCCCAAACCCCACACTTCCCTAAAGAACGTTGATGCTATTGAACGATTGAATTGCGATATAATAAATTAAAGTGCTTAGCAATGTTAAAAGCATGATTAACAAACTGGGTAAAATTGGAATCTGTATTAACCGAATCATCACACTTTTTGCTGCAAATTGTAAATCTCCAAAGATTTCAGAAGTCATCATTTTAATAGTAAATTCATTCAGCTTATCCATCAAATCGATAAAGGCCCGCTTAGATTCAGTAAAGCATATATCCATCACTTTGGCAATTTCCAAAATCGCAAATATTAATTCAATTGTAAACATCTCATAGTCATTTAATTTCGCCCATTTATGATATCTGTATATCTGAAGATCATAAATTAGCTTAGCATTGGTTCCCCCCACGGTTTGTTTGCTCAATCTTATCCGTTCTCTTTTTTTGAGTTCATCAATATAAAATTTCTTCATCTTCAAATACTCAAGTGGTTTATCTTGAAAAATAACAGGTATTGAAAAATTAAGTCTAATATAGCATATATGCTCCCAAATTTTGCCATTAGACTCAGTTTTAAGCTTCTCTAAGTACTCAATGTATGCATTATATGACTCGAATAAGTTCTTCATATACGTTGGTCCAGGGGAAAATGTAAACTTATTTATCAACGATTGGTAAAAACTATCATTGCCATTATATTTTTCAAAATTGGCATCAAATTCACTTTTATTTATATATGATTCTAAAATTTCAAATCTGTCTTCACCTTGAGAATCCAAATGCTTTATTATTTGATTATTGGTTATATCTTTAATTTTTTCAAATCTAAATTTCTTGATAACTTCTTTAAAAGTGTAATCCATGATAAAAATAAATGACAAAATTTCATCTCTTCTTTTGCGGATGGGATAAAACGTAGAAGCATCAAGATAAAACATAGTATCCCCTGTTAAAACCTGCGGTATTTCTGTTAAATATTTCCAGTATGAATAGATATAGTTGTCTGTCGCTTTATTAATGGTTAACTGCCTATTAATCACATATGGCTTGTTGATAATACATGTGTCTTCATCATATTTTATCATTTCCCCTATGTAACTACTATTATTTTTATTAATTCCTTCATGACAAATGAATTTTATCAAGCTTAAAAGTTCTGTTCGCTTCAATAGCTCATCATTTCCTCTTAGCAATAAACTTGAATACATGGGTGCCTTATAATAAAGAAAGATAAGTAAAAAGGAATTTCTTATGAATGTCTTATGCTGCCAATACTTGGTAAAAATCATATTGCAATATCTAACATCGTTATCTAACCTATGAAAAGAACTAAACCTACAATTACAAAATGGACACTTATCTCCAACCTTGTACCATTCTCTGAAACAACTTTGGCAAATAGTGTGGCCACATTTCCAAAGCCGTTTTGGGGGTGATTCCAATTCTTTAACATCAGACTCAAAACAAACAGGGCAAAAAAAATCACCTTTCCCATCGAAATTATACACAACGTACTCAGACATTTTTTTCAATATAAAGTTCCCTGATAAATGTATCAAATTGTTATAATAAACATAGTTGTCAATTTTCCCATAAAATCTTTCTGTTATTTCCATCTTATAAGCAATTCTCATAAATGAATAAAGCACTGTTATTATGATATCGTTTGTTGAATTTCTTGAAATATTGAATTGAAAAATCCTAAAATTAGTACCAATTCTTATATCGCAGTATTCGTAAAAGGAATTCATGTAGCTTAATAACTTTCTCTCATCTCCATTACAAGACAACTGTAGATTATCTGGATAAAACTTTACATTAGCTAATAAATCATCCCCCTTTTCATCATTTTGGTCTACTTTGTATGTTTTCATGTTCGCCACTATGGAATCGTTACCAATTTTTCCCTTATAGTTTCCAATGTCAACCAACTTCTGAAAATCAATTTGATCATCGTCATCATCATTCCTACTAGAATTTGGGACATCTTTTTTCTGTTTTCCCAAATCATTTACCCGCTTTTTAATGAGTTTCTCTTCGCTGTCTATATGAAGATTGAATAGCTTCAAACTTGCTTGTTCATTGTACTTTTTTTTCAAACTGTACATATACCCCAAAGTTTCCCAGATGTTCGAATTGTACACTATCGGATCATTTTTAAATTTGAAAAAAGAATCAGTTAATATTTTGGCAGCTCTATACTCCTCAGAAAACGATATTCTATAGAAATCAATGCTATGGTTGTATCTGTATAGGTTTATATCAAATGGCATCTGTTCTCTTCAATATCTGGGAGGTTATCCTTAAATCAAAATTTAAAATAACCGCTTCTAATTTTTTTCTTTTTTTTGTTATAGTTGTCGCTTTTTTTTATATATCCACTATTTCATTCATTAGTTTTAAGTCCCTTTATTCTATTTTTTGGCAATATTAGTTGTTTTATGAAAACTTAGTGATTCAAATAATTAAATATAATTTGACCAGAGATAACAAGTGCTTCATTCTATTAGTTGCAATCATTTTTGACATAATGTATGGATTTTACAATGTATTATCTCTGCGGGCGCTAACAAAAGCCTCAACCACTAGTAAAAATTATTATAGAAAGATAGGCGCGCTTTCGAAGATTCCAGAATCAATCATGCCGATAAATCATATTCTAACAAGATTGATCACCAGGAACAAGATGGTTTACAGATTTTAATTACAAAGACAATAAGCCAACAATTAATTGAGATTGTGATCGGGATATTGTGTTATTCATGTCAAAAATAATAATTCTATGTATTTCTCTGAAGAAGTTTATTAAATCCGATAAATGAGATTAAGAAGTAAAGTCGAAATGGAATATCTATGAACAGATTGAAGGATTTTTGATATGTATTTAGAGCAGTTTCTACCGTTCTATAAGATATCCTGTAATGCTTGTGGTTTCGAAGTATATCCTATTTGAAGCATATACTTCTCAGGACTGCATCGAACAAAAAACAGCTAGGGACAGATTGGTCCAAATGATTCGAAAATCAACTGTTGAAAAACATTTCTGCGGTGATTAATCATCATATATAACTTTTTTCACTGGATTCGCATACCTCTCTTTTTTTCACAAAGAAAAGAAATAAATATATGAGCCGCGGGGATCAGCGATCCAAATCCTCAGGGCCAAAGCTCAACGGCAAGATATCTTCTAAGGTCACTCTATAAAACTTTGATCCATCATGATTGAACAAGTAAACCGATATGTCTAAACCAAACTCTCTGATAAATTGTCTGCAAATACCACATGGTGATGCAATTTTGTTTTTCAAATCAGTGCTAACACCAATGGCTTTAAATCTCATGTGTCCCATCATAACAGCTCTTGTTACTGCAGCTCGCTCCGCACAAATGCATGCACCGTAACTAGCATTTTCAACATTTGCTCCCGATATCATTGTGTCGTCATCAACTAAAACCACTGCTCCCACACGGAAGTTTGAATATGGAGAATATGAAAGAGACTTGGCTGGAACACGAAAAAAGGAAAAGTTGTTAGTTTTAGGAATAAAAAAGCATACCTGGAGCAATTGCTTGTTTCGATGCGCTGTATACTCGGGGTGAAAATTATAACTGATTACTTACCTTTTACTACCTCCTTTCTGAATATTTCAAATACATGGTCATTGATCTCGGGATGTTTGGTTGTGGCATATGGTGCTGAAATGACTAATGATTCCATCATTTTTCCAGGGTTTTAATTTTAGTTTAATATTATTCTAAGAGTCAATTGAGGTGCCAATGGGTTGTAATTAACTTCAGCTGAAGATAAATTGTAGCAAAATGGTAAACTTGAATGCAAATATGAGTTTATAATGTGAAAGTATCATATATTGCAACAGATTAAGCTATAATGGAATTTGTGGGATCGAATTTTATCTGTTACCTGTATTATTTTTCTTTTATCTAATAAGATAAGCAGAAGTAGCGATACCTCAGCTCGAAAAGTGGTCACGTGCATGTTTATCGGGGCACTTATGCTTCTTTTTTTTATCATTAAACTATATATATATATATATATATATATATATATATATATACATGTATATCCTCTTGTCATATTTTCTTACATATAAATATCTAAATTATAAATGAATATATTAGTTTAAATAATAAATCAACTTTTCTTAGTTTGAAATTTTGAACATCCTTCGTTTTCCCATCTCTATATTACAAACTAAAAGCTTTTGGAAATAGAATAAGCTTGAGAATAGGTTATTAAGCAATTGAAAACAAATAATTGAATTCTGAATTATTGAAGAGAAATAAGTGAACAATATAATTGAAAAGAAAATAGCGAATACAGAATGTCAGTAGTAAAAAATTACCCAACGCATATACCTCTCAGACTTTTGGATAGAGTGCTAATGACAGTAACCAATGGATTAGGAGCATTTTTGCATCCTGAAAACAACAATTATATCACGGCAATAGGTGAAATAACCGCCTACGAACCTGTGCTCAGCAATCTTCGCAACCAAATGCTTGCGGATAAGACAGGAAGACAAATTCTCAGGGAACGTCCAAGAATCACTTCTGAAAGCTTGAATATGGAGAATTTATCCAAACTTCCAGGAAACACGGTGGGAGGAACATATTACAAGTGGTTGCTTAAGGAAGGTGTTTCCCCGGACACGAGAGAACCGGTCCACTACATCGATGACGAAGAATTGGCATACATTTTCCAAAGATACCGCGAATGTCATGATTTTCATCATGCGATTGCTGGGCTTCCGATAGTTTTGGAGGGAGAAATTGCGATTAAAGCATTCGAGTTTGCAAACTTTGGCTTACCTTTCGCTGGTATAGGCTCGTTGATCTCTCCCCTCAGATTGAGCAGCAAACAAAGAAAGAGATTGTACGAAATCTATTATCCATGGAGTTTTCTGAATGGATTAAATTGTAAGAGTTTGATCAATGTTTATTGGGAAAAAAATCTTGAAAAAGACATTAATGAATTCAGAAAAGACCTTGGTATTAGCGCTCCACCTCCTGATTTGAGAGCTTTAAGAAAATTGGCCAAATTTTCGAAAAAGAAATAATATAAACCTTAATAGTGTATTCTTTGTTGCTTTATAGCTTTTGTAAATACCTATTATTATTGTTTTAATCAATTGCCTTGAAATCAAATTTGTAAATTATCACATGGGTCAGCTACTGAAAAATATATATATCCTTTGCACAGTTTGAATAGATTCCTTTTTTTCTCAATTAAAAAGAATTCTTCAGAAAGCACTAGTAGTCACGTTTTTTTGAAATAATTATTTATCGTGCAGATGCACGCTCTACAATTGATTCATGCTTGATCTAAAATGAATCAACTAAATGTTTTTCCCTTTTTTGTAAAATACAGTTGAGAATTAATTATTTACTTAACAATTACATATATTTTTATATACATAAATAGGTACAGCCCAGCAGCACATAATTCAATTTAAAAAATCAGAGGATATTTAAAAATTAATCAAATTTAGATGCTTAGTGACCAGAACCACCTAAAGTGATGGATTGTGGAGTACCTAAGGTCTTCTTCAATTCACCGTAAATGGTGAATTGTAAAGAGGTTAAAGTACCGACCATAACCAATCTTGTTGGTAAACCGGCGAAGGAACCCTTGATACCTAATTCACCTGCTAATTGAGCTAATAAACCGATAGTAGATTGACCTGGAGCCTTCTTGGTCTTGTTAACCTTCGACAACAAAGTGTCAGCTGGTTGAGAAACAACAGCAGCAGTACAACCAGCAATGACACCGGACAATAAGTTGATACCGGTTGTGGCAACAGAAGATAATTCAGACTTGTTTGGAACAAAACCGTAGATAGCTTCGGAAGCTCTTTCGAAAGTCAAGAATTTAGCAATGTTGTATGGAATTTGTTTGAACAAGATTGGAGTGAAACCGTTGTAGAAAGAACCGATACCTTCTTCTTTCAAGATTCTAGAGAAACCACCGACTAAACCAGAAGCAAAGGTTGGTTGAGAGACCAATCTAATTCTGGTAGCTTCTAATGGACATAAAGCAATATCAGCGAAGAATTCAGCAATAGCGGCGGAACCAATGTAAACAGCATCTTTGTATTTAGTGGCAGTTTCGTAACCCAAAAGATCAACAAAAGTCTTCTTGAAGACTTCGTAACCACCAAATTTGAAGGAACCTTGTAAAGAGTAACCTAAAACAGTTGGACCTAAACCAGTCAACAAAGCACCAGCACCTTCTTGAGAGACGATCAACTTAGTAGCTTGACCCAAGCTCTTGTAGACTTGAGGATCTAATTGAATTCTGGTCTTGATGACATCAATAGGAGTCATAGCACCGTGGGTGATACCACAACCAATAGCACCAGCTAAGGCGAACTTGGAGTAATCAGAGATAGTGAAGTTTGGAACTTGTTCAGACATTTTGTTGACTTGAATATTAAATAAGAACAATAAAGTTACTTAGCAGATAGCAAGAGGTTAGAAAAGGAAAAAAAAAAAGGATTCAGCAGTAAAAGTTAAAGGTAGAGATTGATGTGAAATACTCGAGGTTTATATCTAATTTTTTATAAAAAAAAAAAAAAAAAAATTTTTTTTCACAAAGTTATGAACAGCGAAAAAAAATTATAAAATATTACATGAAAAAAAAATATCTTTCTTTTTTCCCCTTAATTATTACAGATACTAAAATCCATGCGCTTTTTCTTTTTTTATCGTTTGTTTTAATCAATTATCATCTAATAAGAAGACTTATGGTAACTAAATGTTAATATTGGCATCACTTAATTATTGACACAGTAAATATACATACATGCCAAAGAAAATTCAAAAAAAATATTTCAAGCAATTGTATTCTTTAATGGTTAGAGAATTTCGACGTCCAATCATATCTCGTAATTACATCTGAAATTGCTTTATCAAAGATTAAGTAGTCAAATGAAAAAAGAAATGCAAAAAAAAGAAAAACCTCTCAAAAGAGTGATTAGTGTGCGTATAACTAGTCACGTGATTCTTTAGAATGCATCCCGCGTAACATAAAAGAAATTTGGGGTATTAAAAAAAAAATAATCGAATATCATTGGTTGAAATTGCTTAATTAAAAACACGTTTTAATATGGTGTTGGCTAATATATACGCACCTAGTTACACAATTACTGTTTTTTTTTTTTTTTACTTCCAAAACAGTTGTTCGGCTAAAAAAATCCCGGATTACTGAGTCAACGCTATACTGTTGCATCGTTAATAATTGGTCCAAATTAATGGTTCCTTCTACAATAAATAACTGTATTTTGCTGACAGATAACACATAGAATTTTGAAGCATGTTTTACAATTATCCTTTTTACTTAGCATTGCAAGTTTTGAAGCCCTCACATTCTTTTATTTCCAAATATTAGTTTTGCAACGCGTAACGCGTCATGTAGCAAATTACCTCAACTATAGCCTATCAAACAAAAAAACGCGATATCTTTTTTGCTGATTATTGCAAAATCAACTAGACTTTTGCAATCAAGTAAATAACTTGGAGTCAAAATCCTGGTTAATTAAATCCAAATCACGTAGAAACATTTGAAGTTTGGACCTAACCAAATAAACTGTTTTTTCTTTTTGAGAATGTCATTTTAAAATTTTATGGAGGTATCGTGAACTTTCACCAAAATACAATCCAAATAAATTAAAAAACTAATATTGATTAATTTTAATTTTGTTTTCTCAAAGAATGAATATCAAATAAAAGTCAACTAATATCTCTATTTTGAAAATCTTTATTTTTTCTTTTTCAGAAACTCATCGGCACGTTTAATCGAAAACATGATTTCAATAACGATCATAATACGTAGTATATTATAATATTAGAATAGTTTCTTTAAATTTAGTTTTTATTTGGATCTACTTTTGTTTTTCTGCAACTAGTAAAGAAGTAATATAAAATTGAAAATAAATCGCTAAAGAAACAAGAAGTGACTGATTTAATTACAATTTGGAGAAAATACTGAAGATAAAAATAGTGCAATATGTTAATGACAGAATAGGAAATTCGTGTCTACTCGAGTTATTATCAATTTTTCAATGTATCGAACATTAATTGTCGAGGCATTTGTTCTGACTCGTTTTCAGAATCACTATTAACGTCAATAGTCATTCTTAGAGTTTGAGAGAGATAGTATGTATATTTTCTTGTCCTATAAATTTGTTGTGTTCCTTGTTTTCCTCTTTCTCCTTCTTCTTCCTCTATTATTTCAGCATCGTGAAATGTACCAGATTATATACTAATCGATATTCATTGATGTTGTTGTTATTTTCAGTATATATTTCTAAGTTATCATTTTCTGATTTATCATATTCTGAGCTATCATATTTCTATTTATAGTTCCCGAAGGAAAATATATTTCGACATGCATTTTGGATTCAATACTACGTATCCATTCATCACATCATATTGAGTCAGTACTACTGGTTCAACATTAATTTGTACAAGAATGATTGACTTCATCTTATTGATGAATTAATGGGGTAAATAATGTTTATATCCCCGATAATAATGAATAAAATGATCATTATTCTGTTTTCCTTTGGTGTAAATTGAATATTTGATCTTGATCGAAATAACATGATTGGTTATCTTATTGAAGATAGTCACGTGTGTCTAGTCAGTAGATGTGACCCGTTATCAGAATCGCTATTAACACTAATGGACATTCTTTTAACTTGAGAGAGATAATGATATCTATTATATATATATATATATATACATATATATATATATATATATCCGTCTATGTCTTTTCCCTCCTCCTTCTTCTATTCCCTTCCACACATCTTCTTCATCTGGAGATTTACCTCCTTATATATTTATCCTTACTTGGTTTCTACTGTTAGAATTAGGATGCAGTAATGTTTTGTTGCTCAGCCAGAGCTTGGCATTATTTTAGTCACAGCTTAGACTTATTGTTTACTCGCGAATACAACATTTTATCAAATCATTACGCAAAAGTATTCCATAAGATAATACTGGCTCAACAACGTGTAAACTTTTATCATTACTGTAGATGTTTGAATGAAAACAGCTAAAATAAAATAGAAAGTAAGTCACCTGAAGGGATCAGAAGTGATTTAATTCAGTCTCAAGGTTTAAAAAGAAAAAATAAGATAATGTATTAAATGTATATAAAACTGTTAGTGTGTTTAATTATTGGGTGAGATCCTTGGTTTAAAATAAATAAACCAAGATAGAATAATAAATAAAATAAAATATAGATTCACGTCTGTTTAATAGTTATTCGTGTATCATGAATTAAAACAATAAATTGTAATTCCATGATTAAGTTAGTTTCATGTTATTATATAAATACTAACTATATTTTTCATTTCTTTGGTAATATGATTACTTCGTTATTAATCTAGAGTATAAATTAAATATTTAATATTGATTTAGATGACGTAGTCGTAATTTTGAGATGAAAGTCACGTGCAATATTTATTCATAACAACAATTTCCAAACATGCATGTAACAAATAACTGAGCCGCAAAGTTATTAGAAAAATAAATATGTTTAAAAAAATTGTGTAGACACAGCGTGGATGGTTTAGTGGTAAAATTCAACGTTGCCATCGTTGAGCCCCGGGTTCGATTCCCGGTCTACGCAATTTTTTTTTTGGATATTAATGATGAATGTGAAAACCATGTTTCTCGAATCATATATTACAATGTCAAATGTTTAGTCCTTAGCTTGAGATCGTTTTTTCCCCTTTTTCCTGGTCAGCGAATAAGTATAAAAAATAAAATCTAGATTTTTATCAAAAAGTTTATATATTTTCCACAATTTTAAATTCGTTAGCAGTCATATAGTTAAACCTTCCAATTTCATTAAGAATACTTAGGGTCCACAAATCTTTTTCTTGTCGACTTCTAGCCATAAAAACAATATTTGTGCCTTCTCTACCCAATCTATTGACAAATCTTATCATTGTTGACTTATTAGAGCTATTTTTTTGTGACTGAAATTTTCCTTTTGAATCTTCTGCTGTTGAAACTGGTTTCACATTTTTTTCTGAATAAAAGTTTTTATTAATAATTAATCTTTTTGCACCGACCCATAATGTGAAACACCTTGAAGCTTCATCTTCGCTAGATTTCCACCCATCACCATAAATTTTGGGCAATACGTGATTTCCAGGATTTTGAATGTCAAAATTTCTATCTTTTTGTAATAAATCTTGATTGGTCAGATTCCCAGAATATAAGTAGCAATTCCTCAAAGGAACCTTCATTAATCTTTTATAATATGGGCTGGAACACACAACATCATTATGCATTTTTCTTTGAAACATTTCGTAAATTAATAAATAACCAGGGATTAAGACTACATAATATTTCTCAAAATTTCCATGCTTTCTAAGCTTTCTATAAAGTTCGCCACTTTTGATAATAACTTTTAATAAAGTTATATGATTCATATTATAGATCTTAGGATCACACCTGCCTTTCTTCAATTCCCAGTTAGAAGAATTATTAACAAAATTAACTTCTTCAGATTCCTTGATATCAATTTTTTTCAAGTTGTATTCCCTACAAGATATTAACCTTCGTAAATCTTCTTCAGTTCTCAATCTCCAATATTTTTTTAGATTTTTTAAATTACTGATCCAGAGATCTCGTGTTTCACGATTTTTTGTCTCTAAAATAAAATCAGAACCATTTTTAAGCTTAATGCTGAATCTACTCTCATTGTCAGTGGCCTCAATTTTACTGATATCACAAAGCTTCAAAATTCCTTCTGCTTTATAAATATTGTATGTCTGCCTTTTAATTTCGCCTATCGTTAGGCCATCATAATATTTCAAATCATTATTGTTATTTAGCCATTGTATTTCACCATTAGATGTTAATTCGAAAAGACTTTGAGTATAATTATCAGGAATTTCTAAATTAGAAACCGGATTTCCAAATAGGTAGTTTTTGTTCTCTATATAATTATTCAATTTCAGATTACCAAAACTCTTTGATTTTCTTAAATATTGTAAGTCTGATAATTTCATCAGATCATCATATTTTTGCAAAATTGGAGGAGAGCAATGTTTGATATTTGTAAATAATAGTAATTCTCGGGATGTAAAAAAATATTTAAAGGAATTGCTGTTATCTGATGCACCGAAAAATTCCGGAAGGCAGTGATCACTCAAATTCTTGCTAGGTACAATTTTTAAAAAACCCTCAACTGGCGTTGGCTCTTTCATAATCTTATGCGTTTCACATTTGGTTTCTTTCAAGTCCGAAACACCGGTCTGATCAGCTAGCTTAATTTTCTGTTGTAAGTTTGTTCTAGAATCATCAGTGTTAATATCAAGCGGCTCATATAAGTTTCTGTAGATAGTGCAAATATTTTCTTTGCAATTTTTACGGACCGCTGCTGGATAGTTTGATATAATTTCAAGAACCAAGCAATTGAAATCGAGCGCAAAATATTGAGAGACCAAATTTTGATTAACATCAATAATCCACTCCAATCTATCAAAATATTTCCAAGCTAAACCAATTTTTGTAGAATTATCGATTATCTTTTCTAACCATGGTTTAATTCCAGGAAAATTTTGTTGAATTTCCTTAAGTCTTTGCAAGACAATATGAATAATATAATTGGTAGGTGTTGAGACTTTATAGTTATAATTTTTATCCTTAAATTCTAAAACAAATACTTCTCGTTTCTTACTTTGATTTAGGAAATTTTCATATGTTTCAAGGGGAACTTCTATCGTGATATCTAATTCTAGTGATGGAATAAACACATTTATAACTTTAGTGCTTAATGAAATATAGAAAGACTTAAGGAACAAATACCAATCAACGGACTCCACCAACGAAATACTCTTGAAAATGTATAATCTTACAAATTTATCATCAATGTGATTGGATGAAGTGAAGTACCGCTCCTTTGCAGATTCAGGAACAGAAATGCAAATTGATTTATCCAAATAATTATAAAAATTGATAGAACATTTGGATAAGCATAAGTCAAAATCAAGGAACCCATTCTTGAAAAAATTTGATGCACCTAAGGATGATGCTGGTGTCAAAGGTGGGCTATCTGAAGGAGACGAGAACCTTTTAATTGTTCTGTCTTTTAGAAATTCAAAAGTGAGTGGCGTATCTGGGTTGGAACTGCTGTGTGATTTTCTTATAACAACATAATACTCTTTCCAGCGATCTCTGATTCTTGCATCATACAAAGAAAAATCTGTATATCTCTTGTTATTAACAGAACCATCACAAGGGTGGTGATAAATATGATAATTTGCTTGAGCAATAGTTTTATGATCCTGACTGGTGATATTAGCATTTTCATTAATATCTGAATACAGATTCGTTGATGTCGCACCTAATAATAAAGATTCATCAATTAAATTTACTTGAACTAGCATTTTCTGAATAGAAATTAGTTCCCCGGGTTTATATTTAGAAAGCATCTCAATCGGTTCATTCTCTAGATTCCGAACAGGTTTATTTATATTTTGTCTAGCACTACCAAAAAAACTCACCGTATTTGTGAAAAATCCATTACTTGAACTCATATTATTGTCATTATTACTCCTATTTGATAAATTAATATTAGACAAATTATCCATAACATGGTAGGGAACCGTAGTGGTACTTGTTCGGCTAGGGTTATAAGTATCGGCAACTTGATTAGAACTCATATTGTCAATTCCAGCGCTGGATACTGCTTGTGGACGAAGTGATTGCGATGACAATGCACTTGCAATAATAGCGCATTGTTTTCTATGAGACAAGAATTTTTTGGAGGTTTGTATATCAAAGTTTATCGAATCGACTCGAAAGGGTTCTGGAGGAACTGTTTTTATAAGAATATCTTCATTATTTCCAACTTCTTTGACTGTATTTTTATTATGAGTTTTGTCCTCTGTTAATATTTTTCTATTGGAAGGCTTGTGGATATTTTTATGCTCTACTGACGACCTAATTCCCGCTCGAACAGTATCACCGTCGGCATTACTGAAGCGATTTCTCAAATTAAAAGAATTTCTAATGTCAGGTAAATTTTGTCTTTCTGAGAGAAAAGTTTTTGATGGTTTTAATGACTGACTTTGCAAATCATTTTTGTAGTATATATTTTCAAAATAGCCTTGCAAAAACCTATGGAATAATAAATCTGAGACGTTATTAAATAGGTTTTTTGTGGGAGGAGACCATTGGTCAATTACTCCACCTAATAAATTGACTTTTGAGTTAATATTTAGTTCTTCTGCAGTACAATAGAGCAATCTATTTGTTGTAAATAGCGATTTATCAAGGAAAATTACTCTGTCCTGTTCTTGGTGATTGTTATTGTCAGGATTGGTCAATAGCGGTTTTTCATCATCCCTATCATTATTCATGTTCCAAAAAAATAAATTTCAATCAGAGATAGTTTTCTGCTTGGGTTATTTGCTAGCTGTGTTACAAATACTCTCTTTCTAGTTGAAACTGTAAGTGAAGGACAAATCAAATATTCAAACGATAAAATCAAAACCAGCAATGTTTGGGTAAATGAGCAATAAAGAAAAAAATATCAAATCAAGATATCTATTATTATATAATTATTCAAAAACTCTGCTTTGTATAATAGAATTTAAAAAAACTTTAGTAAATGTTTATGACTTCTTTTGCTGATAGCATGGAACCAGAATTAGTCAAAAAATGATCAAAACAACAAGTAAACGGTGGTGTTGTTAAACGACACTCAGAATAAGCAATATTAGAGCATTGAAATCTTTTATATTAGAAAAAAGCTTCAGGTTTCAGTCATTATTTTTTATTTTGGGACGTGTTTTTAATTGTTTGACATGAGTTCACTAAAATGATCAATTAATCATTGAAAATAGAGAAGAGTAATTTTACTACTTTGTTTGAAGATAAAAGAAGCGCTTAATTTTTGATAGAGAAGGATAAAAAAAAAAAAAAAAAAAAAAGAAGGATTAAGTCAAAAGACATACATATAATGCAAAGTAAGCAGGATGACTGAAGGCAAGATAAATAGTGAATGATTCATCTGAAGAAAAAAGATATTAGTTTTTATAATCCCAGATTCATTATATACTGATATTACGTTGCTAGCAGAAGTTTTGAGAATAATTTAATTTCCCTAGAGAAATAAAAACATAAATGAAAAGCATCCAATGTGTAACCAGTTAAGTACTTTGAGAATACTAGATGAGGCAAGGAATCTCTCATTACGAGCGCGAGATAGAATGAATCTGCCATTATTTAGACTACTTTACAAAGATATTTCCCGAAATCCAGATCAGTACGATTTAGAAGACGTCTATAAGAAAGCAGAGCTATATATTGAACGGAATAAAAGAGAAGTGGGAACGGTTTCTGCATCTGAAATATCTACGAAGATGAGAAGCAAGCGAAACGATCTAAAAAAATCTAAGGAACGGAGAAGACTACAGATAGTTAATAACTGTAAAGTTTGGAATGCAGAAACTGCGTTATCTTTACTTAGGGCGGAAGGGCTCATCTCTTTGGCAAGAACCATTCTATTGAAAAACACGAAAGATATTGATTATCTTGTGAGGGTTCTTGCTGACTCCTTGGAGGATATATTGTTCACGCGGAACTCTATGCTATATATATTAAGAATTGTGTACGGGGAAACTGTGACGGTAAGAAATACACGTATGGATGTCAATTGCTACTATTGTGGATGCAAGAAATGCGAGACCAATTTGGTTAGGATTGAATTTTACGAAAAAGAGATATTGTTGAAACCAAGAACCATAAAGAGGAAAGCGGATAGTGGAGTAATCAATCATAATAAAATTAAGAGACAAGTTGTGAAAAAGGTTTGCGAGTCTCTTAGAAACGAAAATAGGGGCTTAGTGCGAGGAAAAATGGAGGATGACAAACAGGAAATGATAAGTGATCAAAACAGCGTGAAGAAATTAGGGTCAGAGGAACAGATAGAGATATTAAGCAATATAGAAGACGGGCAAAGATACTATGATACAACTGATACAACAAATTTGGAGGGAGATGGCGATACTAGCGAGGAATTAGTTAGTAAAAAAGTGATGTACCTGGTTTGTCCTAAATTATCGGGAGACAGTAAGCATATTTGTGCATCAAACGGGGTATTGGTTACACCAAAAGTGAAGGTTAGAGATAGAATGGTGGGCAAGTACATTGATGGGTTTATCGAGTTCATTAAGCCGATTGTTGATGCTCTAAATTGGGACGTGCGAAAGAGAAGTACGAGACACAAGTCTTCGTACACCAACTGGGGTGTTTTTGATTTTAAAGAGAAACAGTACAAAGAGCTAATAGAGCTGCAGTTTACGAAATGCACGCTTAATTTGAAAGACATTGCTGAGAAGATATCTGGCTAGAAGATATGTGACGAGAAGTGTGGGCTTAAGAAGGTTCACTTTAGCGCATGTGGTCTAATAATGTTTTATGTTGGCTCCTTGAAGTCCAATTCATAGAACTCATGATTCACATAATAACGGAATCAAGGATATGGTTTTTTCGAATTTATGTTCCATATGAAAAGGGTTTCACATCATGAGCTACGAGCCTGTTTCGATACTTAAAGACTTTTGCAGTCATCGGCAAGATCCTGCGAGGAAGCGTTGGTGCATCGATCAAACTAAGAAGAGCTGTTGAAGATGTGCTAGCCAGCAGTAAGTTTCGGAGCGTATATAGTACGTAAGTCTGCATTAGGATATAGATATATAGCAGAAGTAAGTATAAACATATGTATACAGTATACCAATACAAAGTTGGAGCATTAGGACAAAAATTATTATTTACATCAAACATGAGTTCATAAATGTGCATAGGATAACAATACCGACTAGAAGTGTGCATTGAACAAAAACGCTCAACAATCTTCTTTGAATAATAACCCCTAATAATCTAGATTCAACACTGACCTGGCTTACCTGCACTGAATAACGATCCTTTATAATGTGCATTTGCAGGCCGCGACACCCTGGTCTGATTGTTCTGTGCGAGTGCCGAAAGATCTCTAACTTGCCAAAGAAAACATGCGGGAAGTCAAGGGAGAAGCAACGGTGGGTCCGCCCACGGAGAGTGTCAACGTCAGGACGCAGCACCGTACTGCCCCGAGCGATGCAGTAAATATTTGCTTCATCTTAGGCGATTTTTTGATGATCTCAGCAACCGACATTAGTAACAGATCAGGGTTCAGTCCGCGCGACAGATTCATGCCAGTTTGCAGAATAGGCTGTCCTGCTGCCCAATCTGTAGCCTGAGAGTTATCCAAACAGTCATAATAACGCCCAAACAGGTCCTTATAGGTTAATCGACAGCAAGAAAACAAAAAAAACTTCGAAGAAAAACTTTAAATGTGAGTACAAAAAGCAACCCAAGCCAAAATAAGCACTCTAAACTTTTTTTTTTTCACGCCTGCCTGCAAGACAAGGACAGAACGAGAAGCGTTCTGCTGTTGGTTCAACCTAGCTTTTGGCTGTTTTCTTTCCTGGGCGCTTTACCTGTCTGTTTGGTTAGCTTTCTTTTTTTTTTTTTTGGCTCCCTGTGAAGATTGGACTGCTCGAACGCGTACGAACAATCTGACTTTTCCAGCCCAGCAGCTTACCGCCGGTACGCAAAATATCTTTTTTTTTTTTTTTTACTGTTTGGCGCTTCAGTTTCTTTTTTCTTTCTTTTTACCCTTTGTGAACAGCGTATTTTTTTAGTGGTGCGTATTGATATTTTTTTAGTTTGTTTTTGCAGATGAAATTTCAGAAAAACATGTCCGCATTATGAAAAATAATGTAAAAACAGGCAGAAACATAGGAATTTTTGAATTTTCTGCAGGCGAAAAAAAATCAGAACAACAAACAAAGTAAAAAAAAAAAAAAAAAAAAAAAAAAAAAAAAAAAAAAAAGACTGGATTGGGCGGGCGGCGTATCCATCCATCATGAACATTATTGCGTATATAGGACATTAGTTATATTGTATATAATTTGGTAGTTTAGAACAAAAATTAATACTTGTAGTTTATGGCACTAATTTTCATAACCAAACTACTATTGTCTTGATTCAACCGTTAGCCAACTAGTTAAAGTACCTAAACAACCGTTTGATTTTGGTTTCTAATTCTAATTTTTGGTATCTAATTTTTAAATTCTGGCTTCTAACCCCTAAATTCTGGTTTCTAATTTCCAAATTCTGGTTTCTGAATCATTATTTTTAATTTTTAATTTTTAATTTCCAACTTTTGAGTTTCGATTTTGATTCCAATCTTTAGAGTTGAATTTGTGTTGTTCTGATAAATCCAGATTTTTTGCATTGCTTTCATTGGTATTGTTTATTTTCTTTTGTTTATTGGGCTACTCTAATCAATGTGTCACTGGAATTAGCTTTTATAACCCTGAATTATTATTTTGTATTTTATTTAACTATTTAATATTCATTGTGGGCCTCAATACTGCCTAACAGATATCAGAGCAGAACCAAAGACCAGAAATCAGAAGAGTATTCAAATACTTGATATACAAGCGGTATCTGCACATATATCTTTACAAAAATTCGTTCTTTGTATAGCGTTTAAATCCTTGTTGAACTATCTGTGTTCCGTTCTAGCGTAGCAGCAACTAAAGTACCGTGGCTGCCCTACTAAGCTGATATATCAGCCGCCAATACTTCCAAAATGGAAAAACAACATACAATCCTAGCCAATCACGCGTGGGCTTTTGCCGCCTTCATAGAAAAATCACAAAACGTCAAGTCTGATAGACATGCAAACTCATCGAGAACAAAAAAGGCCAGAGAGAAATTGCTCAAGCTTTCGTTGGACCAGTTCTCAGAACTCAGCACCGACGTCTACGATGAGTCCAACAGAAGACAGGTTCCCGAATCAGGCCGCCCAAATCATCTACTTGAAGATGATATTTTCCATCCAAAAAGAAACCAGGCAAGAAAAAAGCTTTCTTCTCTTCCTGAATCAAGATTCAAGGATCTTGTCACAGACATGCTTTATGAAATAGATCGCAGAGGCATAAAGCCTCAGAAACAGACATCACATTCTGCTGCTCCTGCAGAACTTGCCCCTATTTCCAATCCCGCCGCTCCTTCCGCAACTTCCAACAACTCAAACAACGCAGCAGACAGATTTGGCGTTCAAGCTGGTACTGTTATTCCTACAAAGTCTACTTTGGCATGGAGCAGCGATGACGAAGATGAAAACGCTGGTTTCGAGCATCCAAATGACAAAAATAGAAATTTAAATAGCAATAACTACAATAACTCCTCGAAAAATAATACTGAAAACACAAGAATAAGAAGAAAATTTGAGAGAGATTCTGTAGAATTGTCAGACATTGACGATAGTGCTATGAAAAACAGTCATGACATGAAGTCGAAAGATGTGAATCCATTTACTGCCAATTATCATGGGGATGATACACACATTCTGTCCAATTCTGGCGCTACCAGACAGACCGAAAATTATATCCAACAAATAGATAAATTGAAAGAAGAGAATTCAGAAATGAAACAAACTATTACTACGCATGAAAACAAAATCAGGCTGTTAAAAGATGAAATGTCAAAGCTAAGTAAAGAAAAACTGGACTTAAAAAATTCTCATGAAGAAACATATGGTAAAATTTATCTGCTTGAAAGAGAGATTAACGCTCATAAAATGACAATTAATCTGTTGGAAAATGCAAACTCAAACGCAAATGGGGAAAAGGATAACGAAAAAGTTGATAACGAAGCTTTAGAAGAAATCTCAAAATTGAATTTCACTATTAAGAATTTGGAAAGAGAGAAACAATCTAATGAAGTAGCCTATCTTGATTTAAGAGAAAATCACGATAAAGTTGAGAAGGAATATAAATTACTTCTTGAGGATTATAAATTATTACAAGAAAAATACAATTCTTTCAAATTATCTGAAGATGATATCAATGTTGAACAAAAGAAAAATTTTAAGAAAATTAGGCAATTGCAAGACGATAATAAGTCTCTAGCAGATCAATTGGAAATTGCAAAAACTCAGTTGGAGGCGGAAAAACTGAATGTTACAATAGCAAGCAAAGATAAAGATAGAGAAATTAAATCAAATGACAGTACAGATGATAATGACAGAAATATAGAGAGTTTAAAACTTCAAATTCTCGACTGGCAAAAGAAATATCAAGATTTGAGAGCAGAATCAATTAAGACGTCCATGAGAAATGATGAAACCCTGAATTTTTCTATTAAACCAGCAGATCTTTCCGAATCTGGTATTAAAGATTTTATAAGTGAAGATGCTGGATTAATTTCAATGAAATCTGTAGCTGAATTGAATCAATTAATTTCATCTTTCTTACTTATTGTTCATGACAATAATTTAAGTACAGATCTTTTATTTGAAACTATTACTAAAATAACCATTGTTGCCGGTGATATTGCTAGCCAAGGTGAGTCCATCAAAGGTGGCGAAATTTCATCATTAATTAAGGCGTCTGTATCACATGCAATTACTGCAACCCGTTTTTATGCTATTCATGGAAAGAGCTTGCCTAAGTTGGTTGTTGAGACTGCTATCAGTGAGATCTCCTTTTGCGTCTGTAATTTAATAGCTGCTGCTAAAGCTAGCAATTCGGTAGAACCTGCTTCTAGTGGTATAGATCCTAAAACCTTTTCATCGAATTTTTTAAATGGCAGTGGAAATGATATCAATACTACCAAAGGAAGCAATGATTTATTGAGAAGCGTAGATGATTGGCAAAATAGAAATTTAAATATTTCGGACGGGCTTGGAATAGAAAATCATGATAGTGATTTTGATGATGGATATTACAACAAAGCAGTTAAATCAGCTGAAGAATCTTTCAAAGGAAAAGAATTAAGAATCACCAAAGGTAGCTCAAATCATTCTCCAATTATTACAAGTAGAAGAGAAAACCCACCTTCTAATTTCACTATGAGTCCTTCTATATTAAAGGCTTCTACATTTTCTCCAGGATTAAACTTACATTCTCCTCAAAGTAAATTCAAATCAGGCTTAAATCCATATTCTGCAGTTGATGCAAAAGGGTTGGATAACGAAGAATCGGATAATAAAAATATTGAACTGGATGATAATAGTCTTTTTTTGAAGAGCGATGGTGAAGATAGAAACCCTTTCAATGATGATAAATCATCAAATAAATCTTTTGATGATTCTTTTGTTAAGAACAGCTCTTTAGCAAGTGAAAATAAGGCTGACGATCCAGCAGCAAGTGCCCCAGTCAAAAAAAATTGGATTAGCGATATTGCTATGAAGTTTATTGGTGAGAAACAAGAAGACAAGAAAAATACTAAAAATGAAGTGAGCAAAGATGAACCAAAGGGCACGGTACTGTCAACAGGAATTTTATCAAGAATGAAAGCCCTGGAATTCTCTTTGAACGGTGATAACGTAAATAACAAAACTGCAACAGCTTCACGCGTGAAGCCTCTGCCAGAAGATACATTTAAGAAATTTGGTTCTTTGAGCAGAAGTGGCACTGGAAATGATAATACTGATTCTAAAGCTACTGATTCAAGTAACCATAGCGTAAGTTCAACCAATCCTCATATTAACGAAAAAAAAGATGACATAACCTCTAACCTGATTGCTCAAAACAAAAATTTCAATTACAGTGTTGAAGATAATGATAATGACGACAACGATGATGATGATAGATTATCTGCCAGAAATTCCAAAACCATGTCTGAAAGAATGGTTGCAGTGGATTTTGATATCAACACCTTCGATATTGCCAATCCAGATAATACTCTTTCAGAGTTATTGCTTTATTTAGAGCACCAGACTGTGGATGTTATTTCTACTATTCAATCACTTTTATCTTCTATTAAGACCCCTGACTCTACAACAGGTAATTTGAAAGAAAGTGCTAAAGCTATTTGTGACGTTGTTTTTCAAATGTTTGATGCTACGAATACTTCCATGGCTCAAACTCGTAATAATCAATTAAGAGAGCACGGTAGATGGGTTGTACAAACTTTAGAAGATTGTGGTAAAAGAATGGAGATGATTTGTGAGAATGATAAAAGTGATAATGATGATTATGCTGATAAGCATTTCAAACAAAGATTGGCCGGTATTGCATTTGATATTGCTAAATGTACAAAAGAGTTAGTTAAAACTGTTGAAGAAGCAAGTCTTAAAGAAGAAATTTCCATTATAGATGCCCGCTTGAAGGCAAAGCAAATGTGAATAAATTTTTCCATTTTTCTAATTTAATTATTGTATTTTTATTGTTTTCTAATGAATTATTTTATTTAAGTTATCGTTATTTTTCATTTTAAATGAGAACAAAACAATTAATAGCATTGTAGAATATTTGACTATTTAGTAATCTGATTATTCTTCACTATAAGACTGTCTCATCGCATACTGTGTGATGAAAACAAAAAAAAAAAAAAAAAAAAAAAAAAAAAAGAAATCAAGAAGACATTAAACAAGATTGAAAATTTTCCTTCAAACTGATTAACATTAATTAACTAATACTTATGTTTTACTAGCCTTATTCTAATTAATTTTATGAATAAGTTGAATTTATTAAATACTGATATAGTTGCACTATTATTTCAAATTGGATTTCAAAAGATTGAGTGTTAATCCAGTTTCTTTTTTTTTCTTGATAACTCCAATTTTGATCTATATGAACATAAGGCTTTTTAATCCAAACATCAAGAAATGGCTAAAACAATTACTAAAGTAGAAAATAATGTGGTACCAAAAAACAATGAAAGTTCCTTACCACAGGATAATATAAAAGAAAATACAGAAATAAGTGAAGCAGAAAAAAAGAAATTCAGTCAAGGCTCGAGAGTTAGTGGTAAAAGTTGGAAGGTGGATAAACAAGCATATAAAAAATCACTCAATTTGAAAGGAAGTAAAATGGGATTCAAAGAGAGAAGACAACAGCAAGAACAGCAAAGGCTTCTTAAGCAGAAGCTACAGCTGTTGAAGGATGAAAAAGAAAATGAAAAGAAGGCTAAAATTGAACTTATAAAGAAACGTGCTGCTGAAAAGGAAGAAAAAGAGAGATATGAAAGGTTGGCAATTAAGTACAATAAGAAGAAAGTTGAAAGATTACGTAGAAAGGAAAAGAGAAGTAAATTATTAAGTGATGGTAGAAAGAATAAGTGAAAATACACTTACTGCTCGATTCGTATATTATATTCAACTTATCTTTGCTTATTTTTTTTTTCTTATAGTGGTGAAAAGCAATTTACCTAATTTTTCATATACCTACACCTTATATTATGGTTAACTAACATATTCATTTATTAAACAGATTTATTCTTTACAAACGATAGAAGAATATTACATTGATAGTTTTGAAAATACTATATAATTTAGACTTCAACATTTTTCTTGTTTCATTGACATAAGAGTTGACTTAGTATACATATTTAGACCAAAGCGAGCATTAAATGCCCATAAATATTACATACAAAGGTTATAAAATGAATTTTCAAGCTAAAATAGAATTATATATTTGTTAGACTGTACTGTAGAATTTATAACTCCTTGTGAAACTGAAGAATCTACAATGATCCTGCTGAAAAATTGATTCAATCCTATTCAAACTTAGATTCACTCAAAGTGACTCCAGCAACAGCATCATTGTTGACAAACCACGCAACAGGGACATTTGGCAACTCATTAACCAATTCACCCGGTAAATTGGACTTTTCATCTGAAAATATTTTTTTGATAACAGGTGCTTTAGCATAGCCTTCAGCCACAAAAGCAATATGACGAGACTTTGCTAATAAAGGTAAAGTGAATGTAATTCTTCTTGGAGGAGGCTTGGGAGAATCAGTTACATTTGTGATCAATTTGGAAGTCTCCTTTAAAGCTTGATGATTAGGAAATAAAGATGCAGTATGTCCATCAGGACCCAAACCTAACAATATTAAATCAAATGCATGATCCTCAGGTAATCTCAGAGCATAATCTTGGGCAATTTGAGAATCGTTCGAAGAATTTGATTCGTGAATTAATGACTCATTGATGGTAAATACTTCTGGACCCAATACTTGTTTTTCAATCAATTTGTCAATAATTTTATCTTTAAACAATTTATAGTTGGAATCAGGGTGATCCAAAGCTACTAATCTTTCATCTGAAAAGTAAATTTCCCACTTGGACCAATCAGTCTTACTAAAAATTTCATGTTCTTCAATTAAAGCCAATTGCAAGGCTTGTACCAAAGAACCACCGCTAACAGCAATTCTAAACTTGTCCTTCTTCAATAAAACGTCATTCTGAATTCTTAAAATGTATCTTCCAAGATCTTTTGCCAAAGACTCAGTTTGATCATATTTATATACTTGAGGGTTAACCATTTTTATTCTATTTATATTTACTTCTTTTAAATTTTCGAATTGAAATAACTATAAGTAAAGGAAGTAATGAATGAATAAACCGTTTTAAATTTGTGCTGCTTTCTATAAAAATGCTTGCTTTTTTTTCAAGTTTCGTGTATGATATGTATGACTTTGTTACTGTGTTGGCTCACTTATTGATTTTTTTTCATCACTCCACAAATGATAAATTACAGCCCGTCGAAAACCGACAAAAATTTCGAAAACAAATAGTGTGCATGTATTATAAAAAGAATTGAATCATAAGTTAAATTGAATCAATAATAAAAAAATATTATATATTAAGTTAAAAATATTTAATAAAAATATTACTCTATAAAATTTTGATTAGATGATGGCAAGATTATATTCTACTAGATCCCTCCAAATTGCACTATAAGACTGTTTGCCAGCTTTATAGGCCAAAGATCTTTTTCTATCTTCATTAAGATGAACAAATTGCTTTAATAGTTCTCCATCAATCAATGTTTTAACCTTATGAGTTGATAAAGCAATATATTGGCTATTTACTCCTTCGTAATCTTCAGAAATCCTGTTTGCTCTTGGGTTTAATCCTAAATGATGATTTTCTTTATCTGCAATCTGCTGTTGAAGCACATATAACCTTCTATATGAAGGTTCTGATAACGGTGATACAATGTAAAGAGATCCATCAACATTTGCGCCGACTACTTGGAAATCAGGATTTTCATTATTCAAAGTATTTTTTTTTGGAAATTTTCTCATGCAGCTTGTTACTGTGTTGATATTGAATGTAATTTTTCTGACCAACCTTTGACCCGATAAAGAAGCTGGATCTTCGGGGTTGAATTGTAGAATATGAAGGTTTTCATTATTATCAGCAATCACAAAAAATAAATCAGAATTGTAACTCACAAAATCCCCTGCATTCACATCAACCGGAATCACATCTTTTGAAAAAGTCAACATTCTGTATGGATCAGCATCAAAACCAACAAACCACATACTTTTCATCACATCTCCTAATAATAACAAATTTCCAAATGACTTGGCCTCAGAAACATATATAGAGGTATCAAGGAAGGCAACCGGGACAACTGTGTTGTCTTCCTGTAAATCACGTACTATAACCTTTTGTCCTTGTGAAATTAGGAAACGGCCACAGACATCAGTGACAGCGGTGACTGCACCTTTGGTCGATTCTTTGAAAATTTCCTTAAATTTGTGGTTGAATTCGGGCTTGTCTTTTTCTGGAATAATGTCTATGATTTCGTAAACATGAAAAGAACCCAATGCTGCCAAATCTTCCATTCTAAAATTCGCAATACCAGCTAGAATAACTTCCTTTTCACGTTTAACAGAAATCATTTCTGATGAGCTGGATGAGGTATTAAGATACATTGATTTCACTTGAAGTGCAACATGATTATCTTCATATTGCACTTCATCGATGACTTTCCAATGTTTTACGGAAACTAATTTTAATTTACCTTTATAGTTTCTTGAATGTGGTCTCTCTTCCTCTGAACCGGCAATAATATTACCATCTTCATCAATGCATTTATAATCAATTTCTTCAAAAGTTGAAAGAACTAGCAGCTGTGAGCTTTCGTGATAGGTGATAAATTTAATCGTTTCTCCTATCGGAAATTTCATTATAGGAAGTTGGTTAGTATAATCAACTCTTATGGAAGGAGAATCCAAGTCTTCAGAAGAGTAAGGTATGGAACAAATTCTACCGTTTCTAAAAGTATCCAAAAAAATAAAATTAGACCCATCGTCGCTGAAATTGAAAAAATTATTTACCATTTTGTTGTCTTTAGTGTCCAACTTGAAAGGTGCAAAAGTAACTGCTGGAAACTTGGTAAACTTATAAACTCTAGGAATTGAATGCTTTTCCTTAATTACAAAGAAAGGAATTGTACCAGTGATAAATAAACATTTTAATCCATTTGCGAAATCATCAACATAAATCAATCTTCTTTCGATTTGTGTGCCCCAAGCAAATGCATTATCTGGTGCCCCAGTGACGAGGATGTTCTCCTGTTTTCTAAACTTGCAAACGCCATTCAATTTATCATAATATAGCTCATAGAAATATGTCTCACCACCAATAGTTAAGAGGACTAAGTATTCTTTCTGAACATGTTTATCACCTAAATTTACAAGAATGGCTTGCTTAATATAAGGATCAGGATATGCATCACGATTATTGAAAAGATTAACGTTCAAATTTTCTGACAACTTATCAACTCTGTCCAATTGGAACACACGCTGCTTATGCTCCTTTCTGAATACAACTACACGATTATCACCTGTAACAAGGATAAATATTATACCTTTTTTCAAATTTTGTAGATCAACAGCGTCATTGTTTTCAATTGTTTTATTATTTTCCTGCTCTTGAAGTAGCGAAAAACTTCTTTTATTGACCTTTTCAGATTCATTGTTAAATTTGGATATATTGCGGATAATACTTTTAGGGTTAGAAATAGAACCAAATAAATGAGACGAAGATATATATCCATTTGTGATCACTACATCAGTTAACATAGTGGGTATGTCAATTTGCTCAAAAAATTTCACGTCACTGTTATTACGATGCTTTAATTTTTTAGGATCCAAATTCTCGGGTAAAAATTCTATAATATTAACAGCACCCTTAGATGTATTAATCATTACAAAATTCTCATGAATATTACCATTGACTATTTCTTCCAAATCTTGGACTTCAGAGGCTGATTGTTCTTCATCACCATTTAAATCAATCTCAAGTAAATCTTCATACCTAGTGCCTTGCATTTCTCTTAAAGAAATTCCCTTTAACAATTTAAAATTTAGATCATACAAATATAAATTTTTTTTTGTAATTTGAATAATATTTGTTTCATTATTAATGAATCCAATATTGATAATCAATTCCTTATTTCTAAAACCAGTTTTCAAACTCAAGTTCTTAAAGTTATCATTAATTGAAAAAATGTCAGATGCGGACTTTTCAAAATTAGTAGTCACCATATAATTATAGTCCTTTTCTAGTTTTGTACCTTTTGAAGTAAAGTAAATAGATTTACATTTTAGGGTCCATATTCTATTAACATCATTTAGCTTTAAAGTAGATTTTACCTTAGGTTTTATGCTTGGACTAAATGCAGTGACGGCAGAATTTTTACCACTGCCCGAAGCTCCAATAAAAGAAATATCATTATAGTTAGGATTCTGAAGCCCACATACACTTTTGTCGGTCAGTAATGAGGCTAAAGTTAAACTCGTCAAAGGACCACAATTAATCAAACGATCCACAATTTCAAATTCTTGCAAGTCATTCGAGTTTGAATCTTCTATATCTTCATCTTCATATTTAATATCGTCATCCGGGTCATACTCATCACTTACTGTCGTAGGTTGGTATTCAGTAGAACTCGAGGCATCTTTCATTGATAATAACAAAGAGTCTCCACTATCACAAGAAACAAAAATATGTTCATCATTTAGAATAGTGGCAGAGCTTATTTTTTCCAAATTGATATCTTTAGAATTTTCATTAGGAATTTCTACAATTTCAAACCTTCTTATGTTTTTACCATCTAATTTAAAAGAAATCCAATAAAGTGCTCCTTTTTCGCTTATCAATAACAATCGAGTTGGGAACTTAGGAACTGCACTAATCACACAATTTTCTAAGTTTAAATTCAACGAAGATTGGTCTTTTGAGAAATTACCATAGCTTGTAGAAGTTGTGGTAAATTTATTTGTTATTATACCTTGCGAAGATCCCGAAGAATCTACTAAGATCAATTCATTACATCCTACTAACAAGCAACCGTTTAAAGGAGCTTGTAATGGAATGATATCGTACAAATCGTACGGCAAGTTGTTAAGTGTGATAACAGTGCTGTATTCGTTTTTTTCAAAATCTAATGAAGCTATTTGAAAGCTTACAGTGTCTTTATTCAACTTAAGATTACCTGCCCAACTTAGTGCTGAAGAAGTGTATAAAACAGCCATTGTTGCACTTTTGTAGTTTTTCAAAAACTTAATGTTGATTATATCTTTGACGTTTGGAATAAATGTGTCCGCAGGTACTGCAAATGTAGGTTTATAAATAGCATCCTTATCATCGTCATAGTCATCATCATCATCATTCTCTTTGTCTTCTGTTCTCACGGAAGATGTAGTTCTGCTACCATTTCTCGACTTTTTACTGGTTTTCTTGTCTTCCATGTCTATATCGATATCTTCATCTTCGTCCTCCTCCAA
The DNA here is from genome assembly GCA_031125705.1 of Saccharomycopsis babjevae. Lineage (NCBI taxonomy): Eukaryota > Fungi > Ascomycota > Saccharomycetes > Ascoideales > Saccharomycopsidaceae > Saccharomycopsis > Saccharomycopsis babjevae. The sequence goes on along the minus strand of JASTVB010000044.1, from coordinate 25,876 downwards.
AAAATCAGATTCATTATTCAGAGTTCTCGAATCAGTTCTTAATGGTAGAAAAGCTAATAAATTATTAAAGATCATACAAACAAATTTGTCATTTGGCTCTAGCACCATATCGGCAGTATCCAAGTCTGTAACAGGTGAATTATTGGTAAAAAAGCACTCATAGTAATGCAATGAGACTGTCTCTATCGAATTTAGTTCAAAGTTCCATTTTATAATAGACATTTTAGCAAATTTAGTTGATAAAATCAAGAACTGATATTCCAGAGATTCAACGGTGTTGATTGGTGCAATATTTGTCACCTGTCCATGTAATTTATAAGATCCAACCAATGAAAGGCACGTCGAATTGTCTTTTCCACCATGTTTTAAATCAAAGATTTGCAAAATTGTACCTTTCACCACAATCAAATTTTTGTTGGTCTTGGAAGTAAAATGACATGATACTGAGTGTGTCACCTTGGTAGGATCTACAATTTGATTGTATATATTCATATTTTGAAGGACTCGAAAACTTTTTTCTTCAGTATCACCCTAATATTCCCAAGAAAGAATTGAATAAATCAAACTATATTTGCAGTTAAAAATATTGGACATGTTAACTTCAATAACGATGGTTTAATATATTCAATTCCTGGATTATTGTTCGATATTTTTTCATTCAATTTTTGTTTTAGTTTTTCAATGTTATGTGCACTTGCACTCACAAAATCTTGAATTATAAAATCCACATTAATCTAATAGCGGGGGTTAATATGACTTACCAAGGTTATATGAAACAAAAAACGATTCATATTATTCGATAAGCAAACAAGGTAAATCGACACTAACGTTAATAATTAGTTTAGGAAGATAGGGTATGAACCAAGCAAGCAGATGACGAATATCGCTTCCAGACTAAGTAATAGGTGACGAAAGGATTGTAATTTCGAAATCATTATATTACTGATGAAGAAGGATATAATAGCTGAGGCCAAAGATGGCTCTGAAATTAGACCAATAGACTTCACAATATCGCATCAAACAGCGAATACTGAAAACTCGGATATAATGAAGCTTGTCGACTTGGAACCAAAGAAGAGAAGGAAAAAATTGAAAAAAAAAAATAAAAATATTCGAAAACTTCAACACTCACTTAGTTACACATTCAAGGTTGTGCATAGATTTTGGAATAGAAATGTGTTGATGATGTTTATTCGTGTTTATATTACGATATTTCTTATATATATTGGCTTACTTTCCATATTGTGGGGATCCTACTACAAAAGAGAAACGCGAATGTATAGGATGAAATATTTGGCGATCATTGCTGATGACGATGTGATCGACGGAGTTCAGCCGTACATAGGAGATACCATGAAGAAAATTGTGAACTCCAAGACAGTCACAGATTTAGGTGGGTGGACTATTGTTAACAGTGGCAATTTCAGTGATTTTATAGCCAAGAAGCATCCTTCAAATAAAAATCAATCCACAGATTTGTCCTCCACCGATTTCCTCAATGAGCTAAAATATCAGATTTATGAGGAAAATTATTGGGCAGGCTGTGTAGTCCAACCTAGTGCCACTTATAAATATCTTCAAGCAATGACCAGAAATTCCAGTTCTGGAGAGAATATAGATGTGGATCAACTCATATATTGTGTATATCAGACTGGCACTGATTTGTTAACTGTGATGTCATATGTTATTGTTATGTTGAATTTAGTAAAAGAATCTATAGTGGAACTAGCGCCCTCTGATATTATTTATAAACTAATCAATCATGATAGTTATAGCAAGTATAAGGTGCTGCTGTCAGATTTAAGTCTACTATTGAGCAATAATGATACGGTGAAATTGGTGACAGGGCCGTTTCCTGTGTCGTATTTAGACTTGGCGCCAGCTAACTCTACTGCATTAATCGGATTAGTTTACACAGGATTAATTTATACATTGGTTATTTCAGTTCAGCTATTTAATTTTGCTGGTTATTTTCATTCGAAGGTGAAGAGTAAGCTTCACTTGAAAACTTACTTCATTTACAAATGGGCTGCTTCTCAGGTTCTTTACTTTTTTCTAGCGTTGACGTTCACCTTAGTGACTGTCGCATTCCAATTATCATACAATGCAGCATTTGGGAGATCTGGTTTTTTTGTGATTTGGGCTGCTGGATTCTTAAATCTATCTGCTTTAGGCGCTTTCAATGAGTGTATAATGCTTAATATCATCGCATATGATCGATCAGGAATCGGGTTTTACGTTGTCGGATTTTTGGTAGTAAATATATCCGTAATTATATCCTCGATTACCATTCTTCCGAAATTTTACAGATATGGTTATGCATTGCCGTTGTATAATTTCCAAAAGATTTTGTTTATAGTATTTTTCAATACTAGCAAAAAATATATTGGAAGGTATTTTGGTATCATTGTTGTTTGGGCTGTTAGCTTGAATATACTAGCACCGTTTAGTAGCAGGTTTGCCGACGCCAACGCAGTAAGATTCGAGAGGTTGAGAGCAGCAAGTAATGACATTAAGAAGAAGAAAAGGAAAAGAAAGAAGCCAAAGCAAGATACGAACGAAATCTCTGAAAAGCATGTTATAGAAGATTTTGAAAAAAACGAAAAGGATGTTCACCAGAACACTAGAAAAGTTGCTGGATATGATAGTAATAAAACGTGTGATATTGATAATAATCATAATGAAAAATAAAGTTAGCTTCAATTCGGTATGTCACTCCAATTTATCTGATCCTATATACAAAAACGTTATCCATTGTAACATATGTTTTCGTATATTAATATTTCTTCTTTAGAAACAACTACAAATATTTTCAACCAAACAATTGCATTAGATTTACACTTTCATCAGCATGCCTATTACATCCATCAGTTATCGGCACTTGTAGTTTTCAATTTGTGTTAGATTGTAGAATTAGTAGTTTTCCAATAGATGTTATTTATATAATATTCAAATTTTACGGTGCTTCAAACGCACAAACTATCAAAGATAACGAAATAAAAATCTTCTATAGTGAAGTAATTTTTTTTTTGTATGCAGCTCGCCTTTGATAATATCACCAAAAAAATTTTGTGCTTGGTTGTTCTTTAACTGGTCCTGAAGCTATAGAATTAATTATTTAAGAACTATTGTAATGATTATCTATCATTAAGCACCACTTTTTATTCATTTTTCATTAAGTGGAAGTAGCATCCATAAATACTTGCGTGAATTAGAATAATAGAATCAAAATGGTATGTATTGATAATTATTGTTTTTTTTGTATCAATATTGAGAGTCACAAAGGTTTTGTTGAAAAGTTTGTGATTTTAAGCCATACATGACACCCTTTATTGATTTAAATGATCTTGGAGAGTCTCAACACACAGATGAGATAAAAAAAAAACTTCTATATGATAATGGTTAAAGAAGGCTGTTTAGTTTATTATAAAAAACTATTGAGACTAACCTTATTTTTTGTAGTCAACTTCTATTGCCCCTTTTGAGATCGAGAGCCAATATTTGGACGATTCTAGAAACGCCATTGGCCAAAGACAACTTCCATGGCTTATATTGAGCAAAACAGGTGTTTTGAGTAACGACGAAGCCAACACCTTGGAACATTTGGGCAAATTGGTCATGAAGCAAGATTATGAACAAATATCCAAAGAAGTTAAATCTTATGCTAGCATTTGTTTGAGTTTGTTGACCAAGGTCACAAGAGATGACACGATCAAATATTTGCTCAACTTGATATTAGAATTATTAAGCCATTGTAAGGAATTCCAAGAAGCACTTTTTGAGTTGAGAACCACGGTGGATGACGATGAACTTCCATACCAACCCTTTTTAAATTATTTACATAACAATGATGAGGAGATTAAGTTATTGGCAATTTACAACTTGGCCATTCTTTATTTGATTGATGCTGAGAATGCTAGTGAGAAACAAGACGGTTTATTGAAATTGTTCGATTCCTTGTTTTCGGACTTAATCATGTCTGCCAACTTGAATTTGCAGCACATCTCAATTCAAGTATTGAGTGAGTTGTTGACCGTTAGAAATTACAGAGAAATTTTCTGGGTGAGAAACAACAAATATATTCCACCATTGATTCATTTGTTGAAGAACAAGAGATCACCATTGCAAGTGCAATATTTGACGTTATTGTCATTGTGGTTATTGAGTTTCAATAAGACGATTGTGAACAGTTTACCATTACAACATAATGGATTAATCAAGATTTTGATCACCATTTCTAAAGACTCGATTAAGGAGAAAATTGTGAGACTATCTGTTGCTATTTTGTTGAATTTGGTGGAATGCAAGCCAGTTATTAAGATGTTGTTGTTGAATGACTCATTACCGGTGGTGAAGAATTTGAATAACCGTAAATGGGCCGACGAAGAATTAGTTGGGGATTTGGCCAAGTTGTTGGACATTTTGAACGACAATTATGAGAAATTGACAAGCTTTGACGAATATTTGTTGGAACTAGATTCAGGCGTCATGACATGGTCACCACCACACAAGTCCAAGGAGTTTTGGAACAATTATTCGGGCAGATTCAAACAAGACAATTACAAGCTATTCAAACAGTTAATTTCATTGATGAATAAAATTGTAGATGACAGCAACGATGAGAATTCCAATTTGACAGCAGACCAGGTTCAAAATAACAACAAGGTATTGGCGGTGATTTGTAACGATATTTACCAAATTATTAGCAATGTACCAGAAGCGTTGCCTGTGTTGAACAGCATTGACAACTCTAAGGCCAAAATCATGGGCTTGATGACTGCCAAGGATTCTAACCTCAGGTACGAGGCATTAAAGACCACCCAAATCTTGGTCGCACATGCCATCTAATAGATAATTTGATCAGTAGTTGGCTGGCCTTCCGCTATGTTTAAGACGGATATTTTAAGGACGCTTTCCAACAAAGAGAAAGAAATCAATACACAAAAATAAACGGTTTTTACTTATAACTTGATGTAGTTGCGTAGAGCTATTGGTCACTCGTTTTTGCAGCAAATGAGGCAAATCTTCTCTGGCTTTAATATTGCTAGCAGTGTGAGTGTCTGACCAAGCTACCTGGCCATTTGCTTTAGTTGCCGGTGTCGGACAGCTTTAGCACGGTTTTTTGTCCTGAAGGCTTTTCTAGTATGGCTAACCTCCGTTTTTGCGGGTGTTTTTTTTTCATATGGGACTGTTGTGAAAGTGCTCATGATCATTTCCTTTTGACACTTTTTTTTTAGTTTCGTTGTGAAATGCGGGCATCCTTGTTCGGAAAAACTATATGTTCTATTTTGTCCTATTCAATTCTAATGCTACTATTCTAATACTATTCTATAGTAATAAATTCTTTGCAAGTAAATAGTTGGATGTTTCTTTGATGTTTTTGTGCGGTTTTCGATTATTAATTTTGTTATGAGCGTGCTCTCTTCTTCACTCTTACAACGCTACAGATTATCTTTGCTGCCCTTTCTAGGTAAGAGAATATTTTTTTGATGGGCGGTCCGCTGCCCGTACCACATCACAACGTGGTGCGGGCTAAATAACAATCTCAACAGGCGACCAGCCTAACCACGATAGCTGCTGTTTTCGGACCATATTATTTTTCCAGACGGGGCTACTTCATTTTTTGGTGGGCGTCACTGTCAACAAGCACTAATTATGTGTTTTGCATGCAAAATACATGTGAAATATTGTGAAAATACAGCTATGCAAACTACTGCTAAGATATGTGGCATGCAACGGAAATTACCACTACTTTTATTTTTGTTGAACGGATATATGGCAGACAGCTTGGCTCAAGTCAGTCCAAGCTGAACTATAATTAATCCGTATTTTTATTGTTCTGTATGAAAGCTCTTGGAATTCAGCTAAAAACCACGCAACAATCTAGCCAAGTGTTGCAATTTTGAATGCATAGGTTGATACTGTATACTACCTCTCTAACTAATCATTTGATAAAAAAAAACCCCACAAAGCAAACTAGGCAGAAATGTGAATAGGACATCACAGAGCAAAGAAATGTTTAGTACCAAATTAAAGCATTCAAGGAACTGCGAAAAAAATGGTCTTTGTCTCGAAAAAGACCATGTTGGGCTGACGTATACTTGCAGTCTATTTTGTGTGCTTTTTTTGGACATAAAAACTTGTTTGTAACATTTCCAAGAAATAATTCGATTGACAATTGTAACTCTATTTAAGGTTAGCTTGCCACATCTCTTGTTTTCAAAAAATTGACCCACTTTCTTGTCACTATGCTTCACTGTTGATTTCTTTCTTTTTTATGCGTGCGTTTTGGTACAGATTTGCATGTATACTACATGTGCGATTACGCCCAAAATTAAATTCTCTATATAATAATATGACTTATGGATTCATTCTACTCATATATAGCAGGGCATGTTCACATTTAGTAGTATATGGAGTCTATGTTGCACAATTGGCATAGTATAACGTTTCCAGTTGTTTGGTTTAAGCATTTTTTTACTTAAAACATTCCATAAAGGTCTCAATTGCAACATACAGAAGAAACAGAAAACAACCAGAGCCGTTAAAATTAGCACAGCAACTTTAGTAGCCATTACGCACAAGAACAGCTGAAATCAAACAATTGGGTATAAGAACTGCTGAATCGAGCAATTACGTATAAGAACTGCTGAAATTAAGGACAACAAACATCTGCTCGCTACCGTTTTTGTTTATTGAACTATCACTTGAGCAGCCTTGTATTTTCGCCCACAATAACCTAAGTAGCTTCTTTCCAGAAAATAAATCATTGGTGTCAAACTGCGCAGCTAAATGCCGCACCTTAAAACCCTTTTCCATTCATCTCACGAAGAGGACGAGAAAAACAATCGTCCCTCCACCAACAGCCTTAGCAGCAATACAATTAAAAGCAGCATAGAGCCTAAGCTACTCCAGCGTGCAACCGCTAGTTTGTTTCATTCCACTAAAGCTGACAATGTACCATCTCCGCTGATATTGCCATCGTCTCAAACAACGCATAATGGAAAGCATTCCATCACAAGAGCTTCTTCATTCTTGCTCGGTTCCCATCATAAAAATAGTATTAGTAAGCATGAAAATGTCTTGACAAGCACTAAAAGTCCCGCAAATCTGTCTCCAAAGCCTCATCAAATTCATAATAACAACGAACCACCAAAACCACTTCCCTCAATAGATACAGTAAAGCCAAAAAGAAAAAATACATTAACATATAATCCATATGGCCTTAATAATACGACAGGATCACCTATTCATGTTGCTGGTGACCTAGCTCCCAGTCTTTCTAATACCCCATCTAGCTACTCGCGTCATTCATCAGCCATTAACTTCAATATCAATAACAATAACAATAACACTATTGCTTCTATTTACTCGGAATCTACAGGAGAATATATTCTTCCGCTCCCAATTCTAGACCCAAATATGTATCTACCATGCAAACTTCATGAATTCAGCGTCGACTTGTATGACGGATATCAGCTACCTGATAAGTTTAGCAGCAAAAATAAAAAGTTGGGTGGAGGTGCATCTTCAGCTGTGAGAACCGTTGTGGAAAAAGAAAATCACGGAAATGTTTATGCTTTAAAAAAATTCCGATTGTTTAAAAAGGAGACCTCTGAGGAATTTTACAAAAGGTGTTCAAGAGAATTTGTTATTGCAGTTTCCTTATCCAACTACCACCATATTGTAAATACTAGCAAACTTGTGAAAGTGCCCACAATCCATGATTTGACTCGTGGCTGGGGTTTCATATTAGAATATTGTCCACAAGGAGATCTTTTTGATTTGATTTCGAAACCAAGTTTCAAGCAAGTTGATTTTGCTGAAAGATACTGTCTTTTTAAACAAGTTGCACTAGGTGTCAAGTTTATGCACGATAATGATGTGGCCCACCGTGATTTGAAACCAGAAAATGTGTTAATTTCAGATACTGGAGAATTGAAATTGACTGATTTTGGTGTTTCTATAGCTGGACACACGATTCCTGGAGATTTTAAGTCACCAATTGAAATGTGTACCTCATATGTTGGTTCTCCTCCATATTCGCCGCCAGAAGTGATGCAATTGAAACATGATTCTACTAGTCCGCATGTGAACATATTTTCAACTAAAAAAGCTGAGAAGAATGAGGCCAATTTGGGTTACGATCCATTTAAGATGGATCTTTGGTCACTAGGAATTCTTCTTTTTGTTATCATACAACAACTTCCGCCTTTCAATGAGGCTTCGAAGCTTGATCATTTTTACAGAGATTACCTTGCTCTGTATGCATCTTTCATGTTCAAACATCCAAACTTCAAAACTGAAAAAAAGCACAAAGGACCGTTGGAAAATTACAAGTTGGGTAAAATTTTCAAGGGTAACGGTGACGCGAGTCGTGTGGCGTGGAGACTAGCGGATCCTGAATGCGAAACCAGACTCACGATGGAAGATTTGTTTCTGGATGAGTGGTTTTTGAAATTGGAGATGTGTTGTAAGGAAAGAGATGAGATTGTATTGGTTGAAACATTGAAAGAAAAAGGCTACGACTCAGGCGGGTTAATTCGCGACCATAATCAGTTGTTGGAATGCATAGCATCTGGAAAGCAAGCAGAAAGAAATCAAGAAGGAAATGAAGAGAGTAGTCAAGGAGAAAAGGAGCTTGAAAATGTGCAGGAAAACAAGAATACTACAGAAGATAAGAAAGATATCAAGGACGAAACTACGGGGAAAATGATACAAGACATGGAAAATGTTGTTCTGGAAAATAATGATCTAGAGGAGCGTCGTACAAAGGAAGATCAATCAAAAGAAGATCCGTCTAAAGATCAGTCAAAGGAAGTTCCATCAAAAGAAGTTCAGTCAGAGGAAGTTCAGTCAAAGGAAGTTTCATCAAAAGAAGTTCAGTCAAAGGAAGTTCCATCAAATGAAATTCAGTCAGAAGAAGTTCAGCCTAATGATCAGTCTCAAGAAAGTCATAGAAAAGAAGCTCAGTCAAAGGAATTTCCATCCAACGAAATTCAATCAGAAGAAGTTCAGCCTAAAGATCAATCAAAGGAAGTTCCATCCAACGAAATTCAGTCAGAAGAAGTTCAGCCTAAAGATCAATCAAAGGAAGTTCAGCCTAAAGATCAATCAAAGGAAGTTCAGCCTAAAGATCAATCAAAGGAAGTTCCATCAAATGAAATTCAGTCAGAAGAAGTTCAGCCTAATGATCAGTCTCAAGAAAGTCATAGAAACGAAGCTCAGTCAAAGGAATTTCCATCCAACGAAATTCAGTCACAAGAAGTTCAGCCTAAAGATCAATCAAAGGAAGTTCCATCCAACGAAATTCAATCAGAAGAAGTTCAGCCTAAAGATCAATCAAAGGAAGTTCCATCCAACGAAATTCAGTCAGAAGAAGTTCAGCCTAAAGATCAGTCTAAAGAAAGTCATAGAAAAGAAGCTCAGACCAAAAACCTGCCAGAAAAGAACAAAGTTACGCTCATGTTGAGCAACAGCGTGCGACATTTGAATGAGATCGAAAAGCTCAAATACGAGTCTGCATTAGAGGATAAGCTCCATATCGAGGAGAAGAGAAAATTCGTGTTGTCTTTCAAGAAAAATATTAAGATCGACAGGGAAAGATACTGTCTTGGGCCAATCAAGAAGCATCATCATGTGCTGTAAGACTCTAAAAGTTTTTTTGGCTTACCTTTTCTTTCCTTTTCCCTCCCCATAGCTGTTTATTGTTTTTTTATCATCAGCTTCAGTGTTTCTTCGTACTAGTTGCTTTTCTACCTCATTTGTGCTATACTTGTTCTCTGTGTATGGGCTATATGCTATACCGAATATGTAAAATAAGATTCAAATATACAATATACATGATATTAATGGTTACGTTGCCTTGCAGTATTTACGGTTATGTTATACTGTGGTATTGCGGTTATGCTGCCTTGTATTCCTTGCAGTCTTGCTGCATCCACCGTATCTTGTTTTGTGGTTATGCTGCTCCATGTTATCTTTATGGTTATAGTGTCTTTGAATAATATCTGGTTTCATACAAACCAGCTAAATAACAAAACCGAAATAAAAAAAAAAAACTTTTGAGCCCTGGTGCGTTAGGGGCTCTGGTCCTTAGTATAGTTATGAACGATGTTGCACTTAACTCTTATTATTTTTTTTCTGTTCTTTTTTGTTCCTTTTTATTATTTAGGAGAAGAAAAAAAATTCGACTTTTCATTTGTTTTTCTGGATTTTTTTTTTATTTTTCACAGCGGCGAATGGAAAATTTTTTGTTTAATGAAAAAATTGAACAAAAAAACACTAACAAATTGTTGATTATTTCATAGTTGAGAGAAAAAGTGCGCGTTAGTTAGAATTCTTCCATTTTCCAAGTTGTTTTCCAAATTACAAATTCCCCCCTTTCTTACTTACACCAAGTTCTAATCTTAACCCTTGTACCATTGATTATATTGATTGATTGATTGATTAATATTATATATAAATTCGCAAGCTACAAACATCGTTGATATCGATATTGATACGTGTCTTTATATAATAGCACAAGCCATCATTCATAGCCATATTTATCCTAACACAGTACAGTAGCCATTGTCGTTGCGATCTTCGAAAGATAATTTTGCTCCGTATTTATCTAGTGCCCGCTACTTTTGTATCTGCTTTCCTATTTGAACAATCAGTTTTTTTGCCTCTGAACCAATCCAAAAGAAAAAAGAGAATCTTTTTCCCCCTACCATATCGCCTCGCAAATGTCCTCATTAAAAACACAGCATCACAATAAGAATAAAAAGCCGCATTCAGGCGGCTTCAGAGGCTTGGGCTCTAGCTCTACCTCTGCTAAACGTTTCAACAATAATTCTCTCACTGCCAAATTATCTGAGACTCAACTACTCAAATTGAACTCGTTGAGCGAGCTTTTCCCAGATTGGTCTCAAGAAGATTTGTTGGACGCTTTGAGAGATCACGACTTTGATTCCGAAAGCGTTGCCTTGAAAATTGTGGACGGCACATTATCTAAGTGGGACGAAGTTAAGAAACCAAGCGTCGTGAAGAAACAACAACAACATGCTTATGACTCAAATAGCAATAGCACCTCTAATAGTACACACACAGACAGCAGCATACAACCACATCACAGCTCCAGTCATCACAGTCACCACCACACCAACCATCGTAAGACCGATTCAAAGCCAAAGCCAAAGCCTAAGTCGTCGGTTACTCCTTCGGTTGAAAAACAAAAGGTCCTTTCTTCTGCTTCGGCTACTTCATCCTCTTCATCTCTGAGCAAGCCTGTGTCCTCAGGTACTTCCAAATCTAGCAAACTGTCGTGGGCCAGCATGCTTTCTGATAAACCAAAACCTTCTCCACAACAACCTGCAGCTGCAGCCCCTGTAGAAAGAGTATCTCTGGAAGATGCCACTCAACCTGCCGCTGCCGCAATTCCTGAAGAAAAACCAATAGAAGAAGAACAACCTCCAAAACCAACAGCTCCAAAATCAACAGCTCCAAAGAAACAAGAAACTGTCGCTACTCCAGCTGCTCCTTCCCCTGTGGTTTCATCTGCCCCAAAGAAAATGTCTTGGGCCAAGATTGCAAGATCTAAGCAGCCAGAACCTAAACCTATCACAGAAAAGAAAGAACAGCCTGTAGAATCTCAAGAAGAAAAGAAAGAAGAAGTTACCCCAATTCCAGAAGAACAGCCTGCCCAAGAACAGCAAGAAGAAACAGTCACTGTTGTTGCTACTGAAGAAAGTGTCGAAGTAAAGAAAGAACAGCCTGACGAAATTACCATTGCTACTAGTGCCTCTATCGCTGCTGCCTCTGTTGAAGAGCCAAAGAAAACTATTAATGAACCTGCTACTACTGCACCAATTCCTTCTGTCGAACCTGAAACTGAAACCGAAAATGATTCTGCTGCCACTACCTCCGAAAATCAACAAACCGAATCTTCTGGTAAATTTGTAAGAAGATTGAACCAAAAAGATTCTGTTGTATTACCTGAAATTGCTTCTCAATTCGATAATATCGGAATCTCATTTGGATCCTTATCCGTTAATGATTCTACAGCTACACCAGCTCAACAACAACCAGTCCAACAACAACCAGTCCAACAACAACCAGTCCAACAACAACCAGTTCAACAGCAACCAGTTCCACAACAGCCGGTACAACAGCAACCAGCTCAGCAACCACAACCAGTTCAGCAACAACAATCAGGTCAGCAACCAGCTCAACAGCAACAACCAGGTCAACGTCAACAACAATACCGTCAACAACAATATGATTACTCAAGCATGCCACAAAGTCAACAAATGTACAGCAATGGTCAATATCAAGACTATTATAACCAAAATGCTATGCACCAATACCCACAACAATTTTTCAACCCACGTCAACAAACTTATGACTTCTACTCCTACCAGAACCAAGCATACAGTTACCCAGAATACGATTACAACCGTCAATATTCCGCCTACCAACAACCAGGTCAACAAAATCTTAGAATGAATGCTCCAAATGCTGCTGCTAATGGTGCAGTTGGTGCAACTGCTGCTCCAGGCGGTGCCCCAGGATCCACTGGTGCTTCTCCTGCTGCTGCTGCTGCTACCGGTGCCCCAGGTGCTGCTGCCTCTTCTGGATTTGATGCCCAACAACAATACGGTACCCCAACTGGTTTAGCTGCCAGCGGAATGGATGTTACTCAACACCAATCTCCGCAAGCTGCTTCTCAACAGCCATACAATTACATGGCACCACCAAGCGGAACTAACGCTAACCCTGCACAATTCATGCACCCACAATATTACTATTACAACACATACATGTACCAACACATGCAACCAGGCGCCCAAGCTGGTCAACCAGGCGCTACTGCCCCAGGTCAACAAGCTCAACCTCAACAGCAAGGTCAACAACAAGGTCAACAACAAGGTCAACAACAACAGCAACCTGCTGCTGCTGCTGCTGCTACTAAGGGATTTGGAAACTACTACCAGACATACGGTCAAAATACTGCTACTCAGTACGGTTCTCCACAACAAGCTGACGCTCAACAATATCTGCAACATGCCAATTACTATCAACCTCAACAACAGCAACAACAAAGATACGGTAACATGAACGAATGGAGATGATCAAATTGGCTCAAGTCGGCTCTATAGAGCTGTTTTGGATCCAGAATCCTATTCATCAATTTATAGTTATCAATTTTTTTGTTTTACTGTTATGTTCCTTGCATCATGTTTTGTTTTGTTTTTTTTACTCGTTATTTTAAAAGGTATTTTCTTATTATACACTTTCCATATCTTATATAGTTATAAAATAATTATCTGATTATTAGTTATTGTCAATTTATTGTATGCTTGTTCTTCAAACCAACAATATTTCTATTGGTACCGTTCTTCAGCTCTTAATTGATATCTTTGCCGTATGACTCGATTGACGGATATTCAAGCACATGCTTCTCAGTGAACAACGAAAAAACACCAACAGAAATCAAGCGGTTCTTACAAAAAAAAAAAATAGTGACTTGCTAAGAAAGGGTTTTACACTCTTTTTTTAAAACAATCTAATATATAAGGCGCTATGCATAGGAATATATACATAACTACTAAAAGAAGCTGCTTTTGAGCAAATTTGCTATAATTTTGTGATTAATCGAAATTATAAAGTGATTTTGTTGGCAAATTATACTTTGCATATAGGTCAATATCTACTTGATAGTATAAGATTTCTCAGAAGTTTCTGGATTGTGGATGGCTCTTTTTTTTTGATATAGTTGAGTTTAACTTTTTTCAATTGTGCTCTATTTTTCAGAGATATAGACTTGATTACTTATCCTAAACATTTACAGGACAAAAATGTCAACAAAACAGGAAAAAGAAGAAACAAAAGCCGTTTCCAGTGGTGTTGAATCAACGCATAATGCCATTCTGGACACAACTGACGAAGATATCGAGTCAATAAAGCCTCCCTTGAAGAGATCATCCTCTATTTTTTCCATAAGTGACTTGCCTCCTTTACCCCCACCAAATGAAAGTGACTACATTGGCTTCATTTATGATAATCGTCATTTCAGTATGATTCGCTCGCTACACATGGCAGACTTCATCACTTGTCTCAATGGCTTTCTGGGCTTTTATTCCATAATATCATGTTTAAGATTCACATCTACAGGCAAGTCACATTATGTTCAAAGGGCCCACTTTTTCATTTTCTTAGGAATGGTTTTCGATTTCTTGGATGGAAGAGTTGCTAGAATTCGCAATAAGTCTTCATTAATGGGCCAAGAATTGGATTCTTTGGCAGATTTAATAAGTTTCTGTGTAGCTCCTGCCCTGATTGCTTTTCTGCTTGGTTTGGATACCACTGTTGACGTTTTAATTTTGCTGTTCTTCGTTCTTTGTGGTTTGACAAGACTAGCAAGATATAATGTTACCGTCAATAACATTCCAAAAGATAAAAAGGGCAAAATTAAGTTTTTTGAAGGCTTGCCTGTGCCAACATCATTGGTTCTTGTAGGCTTTATGGCTTGGTTTGTATACAAAGATTTCTATGCTTCCAAGCTTGGCTTACCTTTTGGTGTATTCTTTGCTGGTAGTTTTATTGAAGTGCACTTATTATCATTTGCTTTCTTCCTTCACGGTTGTGGTTTGATTTCGAAGAGTTTACATGTTCCTAAACCATGAAGTGATCGTGTTGTTTTTTTTAATAAATTGATCGAAATTTATACTTTTCGTAAAAATCAATACATTCTCAATATAACGTCCAATATTTCTGCATACATGTGTTTTAGTTGTATGATGCGATCGCTTTCTCTACTGAGTAACTTATTTTTGAAATTTAAATTTAACAAATTAAATTGAAAGTCTTATATATATAATATGAATGGTATTTAAAGATAATCTTTTGCAAATAACAAATTGAAAATATGAATGGTGAACAATTGAATGATTATATTTATGAATAGACAAGCGTACTCACAAACATAATTTTTTCTTCCTTTATTCTGGAGAAAAAATTAATGAAAAAAATAATAACTATGATGATGATGAATTCAAAAAATAATGTTAATTTCCTTTAATTATTTTTCGTAAGCTTCTTTGGCTAATGTAATCAAAGTGTCCAATTCACCTGAATCTTTACACATAGAGTAGAATATACTCTTGGTGTCACTAATTAACTTGTATGGTGCTGCATATTCTTTAACTTCACCGGCATCCATAACTAAAATATAGTCATAATCAATAATGGATCTTAATCTATGAGCAATAGTCAAAATGGTACTATTGCCAAACTCAGATCTAATTGTTTGCTGAATCATTGCATCAGAGTTGTAGTCAATGGATGCAGTAGCTTCATCCAATAACATAACTTTCGGAGCTCTAAGAAGTGATCTAGCTAGACACATTAATTGTCTTTGACCTTGTGACAAATTCTTACCACCTTCTTCCACAACGTTAGATAGATCCAAAAATTTATTTTTGTTTTCCCCATCGTTGTTATTATTCAAAATAATTGATGGATTACCAGAATTACTTAAGCTTTCAAATTCCGTCACGCTTATCAAATTGACTCTGCGCAAAGCATTATAAATTTCAATATCTGTGTGTTCATCAAACATATCCAAATTAGAGCGAATAGTACCAGTAAATAGGGTTGGGTCTTGTGGAATGATAGTGATAGCTTTACGTAAATCATCTAAACCAATACTAGTAATGTCAACACCATCAATTTTGATAAATCCAGTTTCAGGGTCAAGGAAACGGAACAAAGCTGTTATGATAGTAGACTTACCAGCTCCTGTACGACCAACAATACCAACTTTACAATTACTACCAACAGTAAAACTAACATTCTTAATCACCAAAGGTAATTCAGGAGCATATCTTAAAGAAACATTGTTAACTTCAATAATACCCTGATCAGGCCATGATGATGCAGGCTTGCTTTCTATAATTTCTTTTTCTGGCTCCTGTTCGATTTCTAAGTATTCCTGTAATCTTTCGACAGAATTCATAGTCATTTCAACTTCAGCATACAATCTAACAATCCACAAAGCACTTTCAGTAAAACTGATAGCATAAGACAAACTTAAACCAGCCAAACCAGCGTCAAGGTACTGAACACTTAAAATAACAAAAGCACCAGCAAAGAATGTAACTAAAGAACCAGCAGTGTCAACACGCAAATGTAACCATCTGTTAGCGACCCACAAGTAAAAAAATGGTCTATTGTTGTTATCAATTTTCATCAAATTTTCACGCATAAAACGATGTTCTTGACCATATGCTCTAATAGTAGTAACACCAATCAAAGTCTCTGAGAAATGCTGGTGAATTGGAGATCTCAGAATAGATTCGAAACGTTTCAACTCTCTACTCAAAGTTAAGTAGTAAACAGCAATACTATAGAACATTAACATGATAAATATAGCAAAAATGAAAAATAGCGGAGTAATCGAAATGATCAAAACCAAGGTGGAGACCGTGGAAATCAAAGAAAGAAATGAACCTTGGGCCATTGGTGCCAATTGTTGATCAATAGATTCAATATCTCTGCTAAAACGATTCATAATACGGCCAATTGGTGTGGAATCAAAAAAACGCAATTTAGCACGGAAAACCTTGTCAAGAAGTTCCACAAAGATACTATTGGAAGCGTGAATACCTTGAACAAAAACCATGTAATCACGTAAACAACAAATGAAAGCAAATATGAAACCAATAATTGTATAAACAGACATATAAAAAACGGTATTAGCCTCAGCAGTAGAACCTAAAACACTTGCCATAGGTGACTTCCACATTCTTTCGTCTGTAACTACCATTGCAGCAATACCTGCAACACCACTATGAACACTGCTGTGACCCTGCGAAATTTCATTTCCTGTAAGCTTCAACAGAAGGAAATTCATAGTATTGTAAGCGGCTCTTTCAAGAAGGCTCTTCTCACTTGCTGCAGCCCATTGACGTAACCACCAGGATTGGCCGATATTAATAAATTGAGAGCCAATGAATAAAGTGATCAAAGCCACCCATGCAATAATACTGCCAAAACGAGATGCATAAAATAAGTAAACATCAAATCCAACAACACCATCAGCCTTAGCTTCTTCCTGGATTAATTTTCCAGGCTTTGGATTGTTATTATTATTATTTTTAGTAGTAGTTCTGACAACAGTAACTTCATCTACAGGTATGGATTCAAGATCTTCACTTAACGCAGAAACTCTTGAAAAGGTTCTCAGACGTGGTCTATGAAGAGGAATGACTTGGTAACTAACATCGTTACCATCATCTTCAGAACAAGCATCTTCGCAAAGTGACTCGCTAACAGTAGGTAATACTTCTGTAACAGGATTGATAGATTCTTCAACTGCAGCTTTAATCAATTCATCATCCCCTAAAAGACTCAAATCATAAACTTCTTTAGCAGATCCATGACCGACAATACGACCATTGTCCAAAACAGTAACTGTTTTGGCTTTCTTGATAGTCAAAGACACATTATGAGAGACCAAAATACATGTTCTACCCTGCATTAAAGGACCACTGATGGCATTTTCATAAATCCATAAGGCGGTATGAGAATCAACAGCAGACAAAACATCATCAAGGATAACAATTTTCGCAGTGGAATATAAAGCTCTAGCCAACGAAACACGTTGTTTCTGACCACCAGATAAAGTGATACCCTTTTCACCAACCTCAGTTTGGTCACCATATTCTAAAATTTCAAAATCACGAGACAATGCACAGGCTTTAATTACGGCATCATAACGAGGGCCATTGAATGGAGTATTAAAAGTAATATTATCACGAACAGTAGCGTTAAGAAGCCATGCGGACTGAGCACAGTAAGCGACATCGTTGGAAGCAATGTTGGTGTTACCTAAGAAAACTTTACCACTAACTTTGCTCATTTCACCAAGTAAAGCCAACAACATAGAAGTTTTACCAGAACCAGTTGGACCAATAATAACGTTTAATTTACCTTTGCTGAAAGAAACATTCAAATCACGTAATCTAAAAGAATCCAGTTCCTCAGCGATAGAGGTGGAATTTTTGTTATCAGCACCTTCAACTTGATCGAACGATTCCCAAGAAAATGTGGCGTCATTTTGAAAACCAACAAATGGGGAATCGCCATCTCTAACATCAGAAATTTGTTCATATTTTGTGGTTTCCGGTTCCAAGAGGAACTCATTTACTCTATCAAGAGAGACTTTAGATTGAATCACAAAAGATAACATGTAAGCCAATTCATCTAATGGGATTCTCAATAAGTTGAATAGAGATAAAGATGTGAACGCAACTGGAGTTGTCAAAGTACGTCCTTCAATGAAAATGTAACAACCGAACGATAAAATAGTGACAAAAGTCGGAATAAGGAAAGAAAGAAAGTTACCACCAACTGACACCAAACAACGACGCTTCAAAGCGTCAAGTTCTTCAGAACGAACGTCCATGATAGACTGAAGGAATTTCAGTTCCCAAGTGAAAAACTTGATAATTCTAATTGATTGCAAAGATTCATTAAGTTTTTGAATACGTTTATCAGTAATACCAAGAATCTTCTTTTGCAAATCACCAACAAGAATTGAGATCTTATAGTTAACAGGTAAAAGAGCAACAATAGCAATAGCACCTACAAGGGCACTCCATCCAAGAAGTTGGTAAAGGAAAATAATGGCAATACTGGAAGATAATGCACCTGAAATAAAATAGTTGAAATATCCACAAATTTCAGAAACTTTAAAAGCATCAACGGACATTAAGTTTATGATACCACCCAAATCACGAGCTTCCTTTACTTCTTCTTTGTCTTCATCATCTGCATTTTTACTTGGTTTTGAGGAAGTAACAGCAATACGACGTCTAAGACCCTTGGAGTAAATTTCACCAATAATAATGGCCTTCATACGGATACAAATACGTCTACCTGAGAATAAAGCGACACCAAAACATAATGTATAAACAAGTCTGAGGAAAAACATTAAGAATAAATAGAACCAAGCCAACGAAGTTGGATAATCATCAGGAGCTTGAACGTACTCTAAAATTTTCTTCAAAAAATAAGTTGGAGCAAACATCAAGAAAGATTCAGCAACAGTACAAATAGCTTGAATTGCAAATAAGTCTGTAAAATAAAGAAACAACTTGTTGGCAAATGAGAAAGAGCATTTAAAGTCTTCAAAAGAGCGAATAACGATATAAGCGTAATCATCATCACGAAGTCCCCAAATTTGCAGCATAGTGAGGTTTTTCTCTTTAAAAACTTGATTCATAAGAGGATTAATCCAACTATATAAAAGAAAGTTCAAAACTGAGACAGATCTTTCTGGAGATGGTTGCAAACCTTCAGTCTTATATAGTTCCACGTTTGCGGAATCACCAACCGTGCAAGTCCAGGAAATGCTCCATAAAATGGTGATAATAATCAACTGAGAGATGTAGTACTGTTTTAAAGGTGAAGCTTCCATTATCAAGATGGAACGAATAAACAAAACATAAGCAGTAAAAAGAGTTGTGTAAGCACAACAAATTATTGGCCAAAATGATTGCTGGGTATGAAATTTATTACTAGAAAAGTGTTTTCTAGCCAAGATAGAAGCATCCATGAGCAAAATAGTAGACCAAAGAACAAATTGGATAATATGGGTGGAATTGAACTTGTAGAATAACATATAATACATGTGAATAATAACCTGCAATAACAAAAGAGCGAATTCCAAATAGGATTTGAAGATTTCGAAAGAAGAAGGAGTTATAGGGACATAGTGGCCATGTTGTGATACACCATCGCTGGCAGTAAAAGCCAAGGAATGAATATCAAAATGTGCTTTTTTCAAAAGTTCACCGTCTGTCATAGCAGAACTTGTGGCACCATAGCTAGAGTTTGGTCCGTCTGATAACAAAGATTTAGAGTCGGAAGAGGCTTCGTTATTATTGAATGAACCAGATCTTTGTCTGTAGAAGTATAATGCTGCGCAAAACACTAAAATTCCAGCTGGTATTCCGGTATCAAAAATTGCAACCTTACCATATGGGGTCAAGTCAAACCTGACAGGATCCCAAAAGGATGAGGAAGCTGCGGTGGACATATTTCTTTTAGTTCTTTATTTTTATTTCTTTCTATAACGTCAACAGCTTGCTTGCTTATTTCGAAGTAGAAAAATATCTCAAAAAGGTAGAATAAGAGAAAAATTATAGTTACAGAAGAGAAAAAGAAGCAAAATAAAACTATATGAAAAAAAGATTGAAAGGTAAGCCTGGCAAAAGAGACTTAAAATTGAATGTGTGAAGGAAGAGATGCCAGAGTATTTATAAAAAAAAAAATAAAATACAAAAAAAAAAATAAAAATGCTACATATTAACGCATGCATAACAAATGCAACATTATTGCAGTATAATTTTTCAGAGTAATGCTTACACAACACAAAAACATGAAAATTTTCTCGATGAGCTACTGCTTTGGCACATCTTGTCTACTTTTTATTTTTTTAAGACAGACAGGCTTTCAGTCAAAATTGTTAACGAGATTGCAAGTTCAGTTAAGCGTTGTATTCAATGGTGCATATATTATCAAGACGATTGACATTCCAGCCAGCTTACTTTGTGCATTAGAAAAAAAAAAGGATTTTGTGCATACGGCAATATCGAAAAACAAAATCCGTACGATCACCATCAAAGGTCAGTATATATGAACTTGTTGATCAATGACAAACCAACTAGAAGTTATTCCCTTGCATTCAGAGCGGCACTATTTATATAGCAATTTCTGTTTTACTGGCAATGGATAGATACGACGAAACAATAACTGGTTTCCACACATTTTTTACAATCCAGGTTCCATTAGTGATTACCTTTATTAATGCGGTTTTGGCTAATTTATCCACCGACTGGCATAAGGTAATCTGTGTGAAAACTGAGGTTAAAAGTGCGCTTTAGAACACCTTCATTTGATGTTTTTTTTAATAATTTACAGCTGTTGTTTTTGAAGCTGTATCTTACTGCGTTGACGGTAGCCGTTGATAGATAAGCAGCTTCCGTATGTGTGCGTATGTGTCTTATCAGAAGTCAAAAAGCCAAAAGTCAAAAAGCCAATTTTTAAATGCCAGAACTCTATAATTCAAACAGCTGAACAGCCAAAACCAGAGATTCAAAAAACCCGAAATATTAAAAACCAAAAAAATGAAAAATTAAAAAGCCTGAAAAACTAAACACTAATTGAGTCTTTTGGTTGGGAGCACTGGTTTCATCATCCTTGCTTTTCAAGATAAGATAGACCGCAATAGAAGCAAGCAGCATGATCTGTCAACTGGTGAACTTGACTCAAAGGAATATTCTTAGTGACCCCATATGGCAAGCTTTTCACCAGGACAATGCTTTGCAGTTATAGGAAAGTTTTTCAAAACACAGCCTGTCACAGGCCTTCCTTATGGAGGTTATACCATAGCTCACAAGTTTCAAGAGGGAAGCCTACAGAACAGACAATCTTCAATATGGGTCCTCCTGAACCCGGGAAGAGGAAGATGGCCAAGACTGGAACCAAAGAACAACTCTCAGATGAGTTGCAGTCAGTGATTAATTTTTATAAATCACAGATGGTAAGGGATCTTAAAGCTTTGAACTCGGTTGAGCCCAAACTAATCAAGCCGAAAAACAAGCAGGTCTCGGTCGATGAAACTGTTCTTAATACATACACTCAGCTTCCAGACGATTCACAGTACATTGAGCATCACTACAAGCATTTGATCTATTTTCGTAACTATTTGAGCAAGATTCAGTCATTTAAAAATGGCGATCGTGCATCTCTCGCCAAATCAGATTCATCCGCCGACAGATCGAAATTGTCCGTGGACAAAAAAACCGTAAACTTTGCAGATTTTAACTCGGTGGAACTTCTCAAATACCTTCAAGATTTTATATTTTCTAGACTTCTGTTAGAAAATGTACTGAAAACTGGCTCCGATGGATACATCATTAAGTTAGAGGACGGAGACAAAGTCAATTTAAGCGAATTTGTCAAGCTTTTAGTTGATGTTAAAATAACTTTGAACTTGAATTGTAATCATACATTCATATTGGACACTTTGCTATATAACAAAGAAACGTTTGATATAATTGATAAGAAAATCCAACAGAAAAAGATCCAAGACAAACAAAAACACCAGAAAAAGTAATAATCACTCCTTACATTGAATCATACACGCATAATAACCATGAAAGACTATATAATCATATACTTTGCTTTCATTCATTTTTCTCAGGATAAAATTCAATAGTGTCTTTTCAAGTATTCATTTTTGTAAAGAAAAGAAATACTCATCAAACTGTTTCAGCAGGATAATGAGACGGTATAAAATGGGTAAGATAATATCACGTGCAAAACGTGATATTTTTGACAAGTTGCTGTCTTTTTCCTGAACAACCCAGAAAAAATGTTGATAATAATTTTGGACCCTGCCAGTACATATTCAACCTGCCAACTTGCACGTTGTAGGAAAAAGCAGTATAAAAGAAAACACAATCACCCATTTGAAGTCAAAAGCATTCAAGTAGATAGATTCTGTATCTGAATTTAGTAGTAATTGTCCTCTTTTATTTTGTTCTTACACCAATTCAAGACTGAAACTGATAACAATTACAATGGTGAACGCTGCAAACATTGACGAATTGCCAAATTGGCAACAAAGAATCCCAGACAATACTAAAATTTCTTTACTCTCAATTCCTGGAACACATAACTCGGCTGCTTACCATAATATTTCCTTGCCTTCGGTGCAATGTCAGAATGCTAGTGTCACCGATCAATTAAACCATGGTGTCAGATTTCTTGATGTTCGCTCTGGAAAAAAGCCTCTCTCTGGCACATTTGCCAAATTGGGATTCTCCAAAGAATGCAACAACACTAACGATGATCCTACAGATGACGACGAATTGTATGTTGTCCACGGTAAATTCCCCGTAAAATTACCTGTCTCCACTAAGTTGGATCATCTTCTTGATGAAGTTATTTCGTTTCTTGACTCTCATAAGTCAGAACTGGTGATTTTATCAATCAAGCAAGAGGGCGAGGGCAATTGGCAACAAGACGAGTTTGCTAAATTGTTTTACCTAAAATACGTTGAGCCACGCAAGGACAAATTTTATCTTGGCGAACAGATTCCAGAAATTGGCTCTGTTCGTGGTAAGATCGTCTTATTCCGTCGTTTTGGTTTCAACGGTCGTCCGAACGAAGTTGGTTTAAATGCGGAATCGTGGTCCTATAATACAGTTGAAGACGATCGTGGCTGGTTCAATGTTCAAGATTACTGTGAATTAAACAACGATGAGGACATTCCTATTAAATGTCGTTATTCAAAGGAGCAAATCGAAAGAAGCAAAAACAATAACGATGATGGTAAATGCTACATCAGTTTTTGCTCTGCTAGTAACTTTTTCCATAAAAGCTTATGGCCAGAGAAGATTGCCGAAGGTTTAGATCAAAATGGTTTGAAAGACAGTTTTGGCAAGCGTAGCGGTATTGTTGTCTTGGACTTTGCTGCACATAATGATTGGGAAAATTCCCGTTTATTAGTTGGCCTGAATTTTGACTAAAGCATTTTTTCTTGATTCTCCTTGTTTCTACATTTACATTTTTTATAATACAGACTCGTTAATAAACGATTGTATATATTATGTTATGATTAACTTGATATTGAAATTGGCTGGTAAATCTAAAAGTAACAAATAGCACAACAACTTTGGTTACCCGGTTCTTGGTTTTCGTGGTGCGCATAGTACTCGTGAATTTAATAAATTAATATAAAAAATTTTTTTTCAAGATTCTTCAGTTAGAGCGTCAAAAAAATATTGAAAAAAAAATACTATTGGAAAGTATATATGGTTGAAATATGTATAACGAAATATATATCTGCTATGGGTTATACGAAATAATAAAAGGATCATCAAAAAGAAGCAGACTACAAAGAATGGGCAAAAATATTATAAAACATGGTCTTAAGTCAGGTACTTTACCTGTCACTAGAGAAATTTTCAAAAAACCGTTGAAACCAATAAAGATCAGTTCATCAATTCCTCATGGTTATGCGGAAAATATCCAGCATCCAAAAGGTACATCAAGGGATTTAAAATTACCAAAACCTTTAACAGTGGAAGAAAGAATCTCTACCATGCAAAGTAATAAGTATAACCAAAATAAAATTGTGGATGCCTTGAAAAAAAATGATAGTAAGAGTAGCAGATTAGCAAATAGCCAATTAAGAAAGTCTTACATTATTGAAGCTTTGAAAAATGAGGAGCTTAGGTTATCTAAGGATGAAATTTCCAAAAAAGCTACAGAAGCTGCTAAAAAATCAAAACAAGACCAGTTAATCAACATGGATTTAGAAACTAGAACTACTAGATTGACTTTACCTTCAGTAGAACATACGTTAGAAGGAAGTATCATGAGAGATAGAACTGAAGATGAAAAAGAAGCCTTGAAGCTCAGAAGAGAACATAATAGATTAAATGTTGAGTTAAACACAAAAGAAGCTAAAGCCATCCAACTATTAGATTTGTATAACGACGCAGAACACTTTATTATTGATGAGATTAAGTTGAGTGAAGAAATAGAAAAGGCATTTGATAATTTGGATTACTACTCTGGTACTGTTAGTGAAGTCAGATCTAAATTGTCTTCATTCCACCAATACGAGAAAGAATATATTAATAAAATCAATGATCTGTTGAATTATCAAGTTTTTGGTGCATCTCACACAACAAAGCCAGGTTTGTATGAAGTTGAAGATCATCTTCTGGGTGAATTTGATGATTTAATGCAAAAGGCTGCTTCAAAACAGCAAACTTCCAAAGAAGATATAATTAGATCATTGTAAAAGAAAAAGAAATGATATATTAGACTTGCATAATGTTTTTGTCCCCTTAATAATATCATCAGTTTTTCATTTTCATTTTTCTCATTTTCAAGTAAATATGAACTAATAAATATAAATAGGTAAATAATGAATCAATAAATAATTTAACATTGAATAAAATAATTTAATAACAATTGTCTAATTCTGTCATCAAGTCGTGTTTTTTATAATAATGAAATAAAATAAGTGGAGAGTAATAACTATTTATCGCTTTCTCACTAATTTAAACTACCAAAAATTAAAAAATATTCCGATACCGGGAGTCGAACCCGGGTTTGCTCGGTGAAAGCGAACCGTGCTAGCCGTTACACTATATCGGAAGTACAAAACTTTACACGCTAATTCAATATATAAAAGATTTAAGAAACAAAACTTTTCACGTGACTAACCTTTTCTCGCTGTTACTCACGTGATATTCACATGAGTTTTTTATTACAAAAAATAAAACCAATTTGATTCTGATCTAAATCAAGCAAATGAAAGCACACATCTTAAAGTCTAGATCAAGCAACTATACTATATCTTGGAGTAATTAAAGAGAACAATTTAGGTCAAATTATTCAGTTAAACTATTTATAACCTGCCACTAATCTTTAATTTGAGTTATTTATTATTTCATTTTATGTATATTCATTTAGTATAAAACCCAGGATCTCTTCAATTTTAACACACTATAAATTATATAAATTTACTACATTGATTTATAAATCTTTAAACAGTGAAAGTAAGTTAAATCACTTCTGATGCCTCAAATGACTTGCCTTCTATCTTATTTTATTTTTTTTCATCAAAACATCTACAGGAAAAGTTGAAATATTCTTTGGAAATTAGCACAGTAAAGCGGAAAAATACTGTGAAGTTAGCATTTACATAGAAATTGTTGCATTTCTAACTGTTGAGCCAGCAGCACATTGTAAAGCTGACTCAGTATTACATGAAAGATCAAATAGATAAGATGATCAAGCCCGT
>JASTVB010000043.1:0-118198 GCA_031125705.1 Saccharomycopsis babjevae | reverse complement strand
TAAACTAAATCACTTCTGATCCTTCAAGTGACTTACTTTCTATTTTATTTTAGCTGTTTTCATTAAAACATCTACAAACATCCACATATTTTTTATTTATACATTAATTTCTTAAATTAAACTGTGTCACTGAAAACGCCAGAACCTTTATATCCAATGTTGGTAACGTGGCCGAGTGGTCTAAGGCGCCAGGTTAAGGTCCTGGTATCTTCGGATGCGTGAGTTCGAACCTCACCGTTATCATTATTTTTTTTTTTTTTGATTCAAATCAAATTACAGTTTTTTCTGCATTATAAAAAAGGAAATATAGACTTTTCTTTTCGTGATTATTGATTTTGAGCACACCAGTAATCAGAACAAGCTTTAGCTCAGAGATTACTAAGTTTACTTTCAACATTTGAAAATGAAATATATATATATATAAATTTTTTTTTTGTAATACATTAAAAATAAGTGCATATGACTCAGACTTCAATTAAAGAAATAAGTGAAGTAATTTAATTGGAAATGCGTCCCTTTTTCAAATAATTACTTTGATGTAATGAAATGATGACCTAAATTGTAATGCCATGATTAACTCAATGTTGTATTTTTGTATAAAATAAATACTAATATTCTTATTTTTTGGTAGGAAGTAGTTTTCAGCTAGTAAAAAGGTAAATTGAATATTTTGTCTTGATCGATATGACAATCTTAGTGATTTTGAGATAGAAACACTTAACAGACTCAATCATGAACTACATATTTATATAGAGCTATTCCAAAATTAATGCTATCACGTGAGCCTTGACAATGTAATGTGGTGTTTAAACATTAAGAGAAATAGAAAGAATTAAAAATTAACTACAAAGGCTAGACAAAATAACTTATCTTTTTATTTTTAAACATGATGTATCTCACAACAACAATCAAAGTAAATTTAGAGATTTTTTAATTAATGCTATTGGATAAACAGGCTTTTCTTTTGTGTTTTATTTATATCACTACAGAGTTTGCGTATGAAAGAAGCATATGAAAGAAACAATATATTAATATTTTGAAGATGTATTGATGTAATAATCGCATGGTAAGCGCATAAGAATACATATTACAACATTAGTGCAGTCTGATAGAATTTAGTGTTAACGTTAATTGACATTATGAAATTATTATATTATTTATTCAACCGTGAGACTTTTGAATAAATACATAGACAGAAGAAGCCATATATTTCTTCACTTCTGTTGATGTTCATTTTCGAAGCTTTGTTTTAATTGAGCGTTGAATTTTTTTTCACTTTTACATGTAAATGTTATCTGATTTAAAATCTTTATTAGATTATTTAATAATATATATTTTTTTTTTTCTGTTGTGAGGAATATCACAGGAAAAAAAATTTTTTTTGGTAAAAAATTAGTCAATACTGAAAATATTTTTGTTCTAAAATGTTCACTTACTTGAGTCTGATATTTCAAAATTTATTTTGAGTGGAAAAGTGAAAATAACAGTTTTTACTCGGATATTTTTCAACTATCATTTAATTGAACAAGCCAAGGTAAATATTATTTATTTTTCATTTTAATTCATTTATCTATTATAAGATTATATCTGATTTTTTGTATATTGGTTGAAGTACTTTCGTTTTTAAGGGCTTCAGGCATTCAATATTCATTAAACATTTAGATAATTTTATATTTTGTTTGATTTGAATGATATTTACTTCAATAATTAGAAACCCCCTTCGTGTAAATATCAATACTTTATCAGTATCCAAGAGAGTATGCAGTTTTCTTGTCTATTTTGAATATTCAGAGTAACAAGCTTTTCTTACTTTTCATTATTACATGACTTTTCTTTTATCCTTTTTTACTTATTAATGGTGCCTTAAGAAAATATTACTAACAGTCACAGGTTTTTTCAAAACACACGTTTAAAATGACAGAAGAACAAATACCAACACAAGCACCTGCTACCACGGCAGCTGCAGCCAACGTTAGTGCTAGTACTGACGGCTCTGTTCCTATTAATCCGGTCACCGGCAAGCCAAAGACAGCTAAAGAATTAGAAAAGGAAAAAAAGAAAGCTGAAAAATTAGCCAAATTTCAAGCAAAGCAAGCAAAATTACAAGCACAAAAGAAAGGTGCCAATGAGAAACCAAAGGAATCGAAGAAATCTAAATCAGTTCCTGCTGCTCCTGCTGCTGATTGGAAGGACCCAACAAAGCCAGGGGAGAAAAAAGTCTTAGTTGATTTGGAAGATCCTGCTTTTAAATCATACAACCCAAAGAATGTTGAAAGCTCTTGGTACCAATGGTGGATCCAAAAAGGTTATTTCAAACCAAAGTTTACCGAATCTGGTGACATTTTGCCTGCTGGTTCATTCAATATTCCTGCTCCACCACCAAATGTTACTGGTGCTTTACATATTGGACATGCCTTAACTGTATCTATTCAAGATTCATTAATCAGATACAACAGAATGAAAGGAAAGACCGTTTTATATTTACCAGGCTTTGATCATGCAGGTATTTCCACACAGTCAGTTGTTGAAAAAAATTTGTGGATGAAGGAAAAGAAAACAAGACAAGATTTAGGTCGTGAAAAATTTCTTGAAAAAGTCTGGGAATGGAAAGAAATTTATCATGAAAAGATCAGATCTCAATTTACTGCTTTAGGTGCTTCTTATGACTGGTCTAGAGAAGGTTTTACTTTATCACCAGAACTTTCTAAATCTGTCGTTGAAGCTTTTGTTAGATTGTATGATGAAGATTTGATTTATCGTGAGAATAAGTTAGTTAATTGGTGTGTTCAATTAAGATCTGCAACATCTAATTCTGAAATTGAAAGTGTTGAATATGAAGGTAGAACTTTGATTAAGGTTCCTGGTTATGATGAAAAAGTTGAGGTTGGTGTCATTACCTCTTTTGCCTATCCTGTTGCTGATTCCGACGAACGTCTTATTGTTGCAACTACAAGACCAGAAACTATTTTTGGTGATACTGGTGTCGCTGTTCATCCTGAAGATACTAGATACAAGCATTTGCATGGTAAATATGTCATCCATCCATTCATAGAAAATAAGAAAATTCCGATTATCACTGATGCAGAAACTGTTGATATGGAATTTGGTACCGGTGCTGTGAAGATCACACCAGCTCATGATGAAAATGATTATCAAACTGGTAAGAGAAATAACTTGGAATTTATTAATATTTATACCGAAGATGGTCTTTTAAATGAAAATGCAGGTGCTGAATGGAAAGGTATGAAAAGATTCGATGCTAGACGTAAGGTTATTGAATCTTTGAAAGAAAAAGGTTTATTTGTTGAACAGAAAGATAACAAGATGGCTATTCCAAAGTGTACCAGAACTGGTGATTTAATTGAACCATACTTGAAACCACAATGGTGGGTGCGCCAAGGTAAATTAGGCAAGCGTGCTTTGGAAGTTGTTGTTAATGGTGATATCAAAATCAGTCCTAAATCTTCTGAGGCGGAATATATTAATTGGGCAAAATCCTTAAGGGATTGGTGTGTTTCTAGACAATTATGGTGGGGTCACAGAATTCCAGCATGGTTTGTAAAAATAGAAGGAGAAAACAATATTGACAATGGTGAAGATACTCATTGGATTGTTGCCAGAAGTGTTGAGGAGGCAGAAGAGAAAGCTGCAGCTAAATTCCCTGGTGTCAAATTCACTCTTGAACAAGATGAAGATGTTCTCGATACTTGGTTCTCTTCCGGTTTGTGGCCATTTGCAACATTAGGATGGCCACAGCAGACCAATGACTTGGCTAAGTTTTATCCAGCTTCTATGTTAGAAACAGGTTGGGATATCATTTTTAACTGGGTCATGAGAATGGTTTTGTTGGGAAACCAATTGACTGGTAACGTCCCATTTAAAGAAGTTTACTGTCATCCTTTAGTTAGAGATGCTCAGGGAAGAAAAATGTCAAAGTCCTTAGGTAATGTTGTCGATCCATCTGATGTTATCAATGGTATCTCCTTAAAGGAATTGCATGCTAAATTAACTAACAGTAACTTAGATCCACGCGAAGTTGAAAAAGCAAAAACTGGCCAACGCGAGTCCTATCCAAATGGTATCGGTCAATGTGGTACAGATGCTTTAAGATTTGCTCTATGTGCCTATACTACTGGTGGTCGTGATATTAACTTAGATATATTGCGTGTTGAAGGTTACAGAAAATTCTGCAATAAGATGTATCAAGCCACTAAGTTTGCTCTAATGAGATTAGGTGAAAGTTTTGTACCAAATGAATCTGACAAACCAACCGGCCAAGAATCTTTAGTTGAAAAATGGATTTTGAATAAATATAATGATGCCGCAAAACAAGTTAATCAAGCCTTCGAAGACCGTGAATTTTCTGTTGCTACAAATGTTATTTATAATTACTGGTTGAATGAGCTATGTGATGTTTATATTGAAAATTCTAAGTACTTGATTTTAGAAGGAACTGATGCTCAAAAAAATTCTGCAAGAAATACTTTATATACATGTATTGAAGGTGCTTTGAAATTGATTCATCCGTTTATGCCTTACGTTACCGAAGAATTATGGCAAAGATTACCAAGAAGACCAAATGATAATACTGAATCTATTGTTATTGCCTCATATCCTGTTTATGCTAAAGAAGTGGATTTCCCAGTGGCTGAATCTCAGTATGAATTAATTTTGGATATTACTAAATCTCTTAGATCCTTGTTGGCTCAGTATGATATTATCAAAAATGGCCAAGTGTTTGTTGAAGCTGTCACTGAAAAGACTTATGAAATTGCTGAATCTCAACAAGCTTTGATTGTTTCCTTAATCAAAGGTGTTGACAAGGTCACCGTTGTTAAAGCTTCTGATAATGCTATTCCATCTGGTTGTGCCGCTGGTTCCGTTAATCCAGACGTTAATGCTTATGTTTTAGTTAAGGGGCAAGTTGATATTGACGAGCAAATTTCAAAGATTAGTAAAAAGTTAGAAAGAGCTAAGAACAGCAAGACGCAAAGTGAAAAATTACTTGCTTCGGAGAGTTTCTTGTCTAAAGCTACAGAAGAAGCTTTGAAAAATACAAGAGAAAAATTGGAAAATGTCAAGTCTGATATTGAAGTTTTCGAAAGTACTATTTCAAATTTGCAAAAACTTAAGTTATGAGAGAATATCTATAGTTATATTATTACATAAGCTTAACGCAAAATATAAGAATATTTAATTTTTAGATTGATTTGTAATCTATTGTTATTGATATTTCTTGGATTTTATTAATTCAGTTTTTCTAAAGAATCAATTTCAGCTAACTGCTCTAACAAAGATTTTTTAAAATGTGCGATTTCACCGCTAGGTATATTTAGATTTTTTATTGTTTTAGTTGGGGTAGAATCAATTTGTGAAAATGATTTCATTTTTGTAGACTTTAAAGAAGTTTTAGCACGCGATACAAATTTTGGTTTCCTTAAGATATCTTCAGACAAGGACACAGATTTTGACTTAGATGCCGGCACAGGCACAGCAAAATCTACTTCTCGTTTACCAAATAATTTAGAAATTTTGTTGGATCCCGTGCTAATTATAACACTATTTGATGATGATGATGATGAGGGTGATTTATTCATCTCTAAACTTGACTCCAGAAAAGCCAATGATATAGAAGCTTCTGTTTTTGATCTTCGTATCGTTCTTTTTCTACTTATCTTTGAGCCTTTAGAATTTTCAATAGATTGACCTATACTTTCATTCAAATCCAAAAGCTTGGAGCTATTCATTTGTTCAGAAGCTTCAGTGGCTTCCTCGGATTTTACAAAAAATTGAAAACTTCTTTTCGTACTTTTTCGCACATTTCCAGATACTTTGGAGCTAATGAATTCTGTGAGTAATGGACATTTATAATCAAAATATGGCATTATTATTTTAGAAATGAATTTTCTTGGTATTAAGAGCTCATTTGAGAAAACTTTTTTGATAGAAAAAATGTCAATATAGTCCTCTTCAATTTCATCTAATTGTTTTGAAGTTCTTGACATTGTTATTGATGATAACTCAGATGATTCCATTGAATCATCCTTAGTTTCTTTCAAAGCATCCCAGATTAGCAATCTATCTAGATAAGTGTTCAACAATTGTTTATAGAAGTTAATATCCCTTGTTGGCGATGATAATTTCAGTAAATTTTCTTTTTGAATTGCCATATCTGTATTCAACTCGCTTGATTTTGAAACATTAGGTACACTTATGGATCTTTGAAGAGCTTTTTTACGATTTGTAAAACGCCTTTTTGACCTTATGATTTGCTTGTTTGCAAATACGGAAAATATTGGCGATATTGGAGGAGACAGTAACGACACGTTTTGATTTTTTAATGAAGGAATATCTTCTGTGTTTATGAGCTTCTTAGGCGATTCTATATCTTTTATATTTAGGTAAATGTATTCTACCAAAAGAATAATCTGAATTTGGGATTCCCTAATTTTCAAAAAAAGCAAAAAGTTCTCAATAATGCCCAGCACCAGTTTTTTTAAAGCGGGAGATGTTGTATCATTGATATTAAATATCTTGTTATTTTTTATTAAATTTGATATCTCGCTGAATTGTATTTTTTTCAAAAAACTTTTAAATGTCTCTTTCTCTATTGAATTTTTGAGAACATCATCGTTAGAAACCTCATGAAGGCCTTTTTTCAAATAATTTCCAATTTCTAAATATCTATTATCAAATTGTTCTATAGGCATTATCGAATCAGCTAGGACTTTAATCAAACTTGGTTTTCTATTTACATGTAAATTTGAAGGAGTACCCTCTTTAAGTTGTCCATTATTTGCTAAATCTACATTATAAGCTGATTCTAATTTGGAAACAGTTGACTTTGAAAAATAATGAAGAGGAAGCTGAAAAGAATACAATCCTTCAAAATATTTTTTGGTTAAATATGTTTTTGCTTTTGAAACCACTGAAGACGAAGGTGTTGGTTTACTATCCTGCCCAAAGAAATTTGTCAGTGGAATTTCTGAAGCTAGTAGTTCATTATCTGGTAGTAAGAACGACGCTATTTCAAAACAATTTTTGATTTGAGATTCAGTATTAGTTTCTTGAACTCTTCTCAAAAAAGTAGGAATTTCTTCAATGAATAATGGAATATCATTGTAACTGGATGAAGATTTTTGATGAAGTGCTTTTTTAAGGTGTTTCAGCATTTCAATAAAATTAGCACATATATGAATTACTCGAATTCCATAATATTAGCTATAATTTTATAATTCTTATTTGAGTTAAAAATTCTCTGGCTTCTAGTTTGATGTATTCAAAAAGGTCTTAACTATATATATATATATATATATATATATATATATATTCATCAAATTGATTATACCCCAATAATCAAGGATTTACCAAATACAAAAATAAGAAAATTAGAAAAAAAAAAAAAAAAAAAAAAAGACGCGTCTCCTTTCTACTATTTCTTCACGCATAGAAGATATAATAAGTAATTTCTTACTATGTAAACATTATTTACCTCAAACTATTACACCCCTTGCAACCCCTACAACGGCGTTGAAAAATAAGATCTCTTCACCTTTCCTAACATCTTTCAAAAATATAATACCTTCTTTTATCAAGCCTTTAGACAAAAGCATCTGCCGAGCAGTTCCACAAAGGCACCCGCTCACAATGGAGGGGGTAATCCAGACTTCTTCAACGTTGCCTGTTGACAACGTATTTTTATTTCTTTTGAAAGCAACATTGCTGATAGAACATTCCATCACCTGATCCAAATGATTGAAAACAAGAACATCTTGGTTAATCGAATAATCGTTTGGTTTTTGAAGAGTTCTTTGGCGTGCCTGGTTGTAATGATCACGGAAGGTTGTCTTGAACGACGTAAAACAACTTATAGCGGTGGGCTCCGTGTCAACATGTATCGAATACACTAAACTCTTCGATGTTAAAGATTCATTGTAAATCGTTGTGCTTTCAATTAACTCTGCAAAAGCTTGTTCATTGATTTGATTAAAATAGTCGTTGATGTAGCTATAGTTGTTAAAAGTATTAGCGACAGAAGATTCGGCACCAGCGACAACACCTGAGCCTGTTTCAGATATTATGCTGACATTGAGGCCATCAAAAAGGTTGGGTCTGTCTCTTGTCTTTGCCGACTCAATGCTGCACTTACCTGTTTCATCAATGGTGACTCTCAACTTATATGCACTCTGTGCACACGTATTCAATGAGAGTTCCATTGGCGACGAAGTCTGTATCTCCAAATCATCGTCTTCTATTGAATGCACGGCATCTTTCAATTTCTGTAAAAAAAACTCTCTTGGTAATGCGTAATCCCATTTAAAATAGGATAATTGGAAGTTTAGTCTTTTCAAATGCTCTTCAAACAAGAAAAAAACGGATGACCCGTCATTATCGTCAATTCTTCGAAGATTAGGGTCGTATCTTATTGAAGTTAAAACCTTAAATTGTGGATATTTGTTCTTTTTACTATCCTCAAGAAAAAAATATTTGTTGAGATATTTGCCTTTAATTTCTTTCACCTTAGATTCTATATATGTGGTATTCGCATCTGACAACTGTTTTTTCTTTAACAATTCACTATCTTGCCCACTTTTGTCCGCCATCTTCGAGAGTGTACTCTAAAATAAAGAAAACAAATATACAAAATGCTCTAAATCAAGCAATTTTTATATCAATTTCAAATTGTATTTCAATTTACTGCACTGAATTACGTTTTCACCTCATTCTTGTTAATATAATCATTAGGAGTTCTTAAAGCAAGCAGTTGATCAAATTATTGCTATGTATTTACATATTTTTGCATCGCAACATAACCTCATTTTTTTTTAGAATAAAGTTATTCTTAGTGTAAACAGAACCCTCTTAGTATGATTTAGAATTGTGGTCTAGGCTTAAAAATTTCACAACTTTTTTAAAAAAAAGCCAGATTGTCAAATGAAAGATTCAAAATCACTAAATGTTATTTTTTCAAAGTTGGATAAATCAATTTCACTTCTCTTGAAAATTAGTAAGTTTGAAACTTCAGATATAAGTAAAACTGAACTGTATGAAAATAATTATCCCAATAAGTATATTAGAAAGCGAATAAGAAAGATTATTGGGGATTTTTATAAATAGTTAAGTATATTATAATTTAAATATGAAAGGTATTTTTTATTATTTATTTTTCGCTTTATTTTGCGGAATCTCTAACTGTGTTAAGCATGAACTATTCAAAACTTGCGATCAAAATGGGTTTTGTCATAGAAATAGAGCGTTGAGAAACCATGTGATGAACAGTGAAAACCAATTCAAGTCGCCATATTTCGTGGACACTGATAGTTTACAAATTACGAACAATACATTGAAGGGTAATATCTTCAAAAAGGTTAATACTAGAAAATCCGTTAAATTGCCGTTTATCATTGAAATTTTGAAGCACAATAGTTTTAGAATCAGAATTGACGAAGATAGAAGTCTGGATACTGTATCTTCATCCTTGAAAAACTTGAATGTATCCAGATACAACTTGGCATCAAGCTATGCTATTGCAAATGAATCAAGAAACGAGCATTTGCAATTGAACCAAAACTCTTCAGCCAGTCAGGACAGTGATACATTATTTTTCGAATACAATAATTTCAGAACAAAGGTTCACTTGAACAAATTCCAGATCGACATATATTACAACGACAATTTAGAAGTGTCATTGAATCATGAGAATTTGTTCAATTTAGAACACTTGAGAAGGGAATCTGATAAGGACCAGTTGACCCCGGGGGAATCGGACTACAACGCATTTCATGATGAATTCTCAGATTCTAGCAACGACAAGTTACCTTTTGGTCCAGAATCTATTGGGTTGGACATTCTGTTATACGGATACAACTCTACGTATGGTGTTCCCGAACATTCAGATAGTTTCAAGTTGAAATCCACAACCAACAGTGATCCCTACAGATTGTTCAATGTCGACATATTCGAATATGAGACCAGTTCTAAATTACCTATGTATGGTAGTATTCCGTTCATGATGGCAACCAAACAAAATGCCTCATTAGGTTTGTTTTGGATTAATGCTGCTGATACCTATGTTGATGTAGACTATAAATCTAATGAAAACACCTTAACTCATTGGTTTTCAGAAAGTGGTATTGTTGATTTGATCATTATTATTAAAAAGGATCCAGTTTCTGTGAATCAAGAATTTTCTGCAATCACTGGTAATGTGCAATTGCCTCAATTGTTTTCACTCGGCTATCATCAATGCCGTTGGAATTACAATGATGTAGATGACGTTTTGGACGTCAGTGCAAAATTCGATGAGTTTGAGATGCCGTATGATGTAATTTGGTTAGACATTGAATACACTGAAAACAAAAAATATTTTACTTGGAAAAAGGGTCTTTTTGAAGATCACTTACTTATGAATAATAAGCTAGCAGAAACCGGTAGAAATTTGGTGGCAATTATTGACCCTCATTTAAAAACGGGCTATGAAATTTCTGAGTCAGTTATTTCAAAAAAAGTTGCTATCCAAAATAGTGATAATTCGGATGCCTTTAAAGGGCATTGTTGGCCAGGTGAATCTGTGTGGATTGATACTATTAACCCAATGGCTACAAAATATTGGATTGATATATTTAATAACAAAGAGAGTACCATGAATTTTTTAACAACTGGTAATGAATTTAATGTACATATCTGGAATGATATGAATGAACCTTCTGTATTTAGTGGTCCTGAAACAACTGCGCCTAAGGATCTTATTCATTATGGGGATTTTGAGCATAGATCTGTACATAATTTGTATGGTTTAACATTTCATGAATCTACCTTCGAAGCTTTAGCTTTGAGAACCCAAGAAAAGTCATTAAGACCTTTTGTTTTAACCAGATCATATTTCGCGGGGCTGCAAAGAACTGCTGCTATGTGGTCTGGTGATAATCAGTCAAAATGGCCATATTTAAAAATATCCATTCCAATGCTTTTAACGTCACAAGTTGCCAATATGCCATTTACTGGCAGTGATGTGGGTGGTTTTTTTGGAGATCCATCTACAGAATTATTGACCAGATGGTATCAAGCTGGTATTTGGTATCCATTTTTTAGAGGGCATGCACACATTGATTCTAAAAGAAGAGAACCTTATTTAGTAACAGAACAACCATATAGGGAAGGTATTAGTAAAGCGTTAAAATTAAGATATTCTTTATTACCTGTATGGTATACAGCCTTCCATGACGCAAATACAAATGGATTACCAGTTATATATCCTATGATGTACACACATTCATATGATTCTGCTACTTGGAATATTGAGGATCAATTTTTCATTGGTGGAGGCTCAGGGTTGCTTGTCAAGCCTGTCACTGACGAACATGTCGACACAGTAGACATTTACATTCCCTCATCACCAAAGAAAATTGAGAGATATTTCAGATTTAGAAGTGGTGTTGATGATTACGATTTCGAGGAATTTCAGTCTGATGACTCCACTGGTAAATATGTAAAATTGGACGCTTCTTTCTCAGAAATTCCAATGTTAATTCAAGGTGGGCATATCTTTGCTAAAAGAGACATTTACAGACGTAGTTCCAAATTGATGAAATTTGATCCTTACACCTTAGTAGTTGCTTTAGACAGTGATGGAACCGCAGAGGGAAATTTATATATCGATGATGGTGAAAGCTATAATTATTTATCAAATGATGAATATTTGTCAATCAAATTCAAATTTGCGGAAGGTAAGTTGACAGCCATTGTTGAACTGGGTTTGGAATCACTGAAGAATAATGGTGAATTAGGAAGAATACTAGAAAAAGTAGTGGTTAATAAGATTTTGATCGCTGGTTTGGAGAACAATAAAGATATTACGAGTGCTGACGTCACTGAGAACAGCGAGACTTGGAGCAGTGAAGTTTACAAAGTTGGAAAAAACAAAGCAGCATTACTCATTAGAAATCCAAGAGTCAATATCAAACATGACTGGAATATTAATTTGAACTAAGGTTACATAGAATTTATATACATGTCTACATAAATAATATTTGCTTTATTTTGTATTCCCAACTTACAACTCGTCATCATGGTTAATGATTAACAGTTTCTGTAAAGAATTTATTTGATTATTGTAATACAAGCATACTTCAAGATAATTTTCAGCAAACAGAAGCGATTGTAAAGTCAAGTAAGCAAATTCTGAGTCCATGCAATCGCGTAAAATTTTGTTGAGCTGAAGCAATTGATTCTGCAGCTTTAAGACAACTGCTGGAAACTTTGAATCTATTATTTCGTCGAAATTAAGTTTAAATAGCTCGTTTACCGATATTAGCAACTCATGGATTTGTGTATAATTCGAAACAAGGTAAGCTTTTTTGCCATTGAAGTCAAGCTGACTTTCAGCTTGTTCTCCAGTCTCAACTCTGCTGCTAGCCAGTATAATGTTCCTGAGGTCACCATTACCGAAAGATTCCGCAAGAGCGGTTTCTGGACTCAGAAGCTCCTCGTTCGAAGCATCTTCGCCATTGACATACTTGCGTTGCAAATCAAAAACGGCTTCAAAGTTGAGGCTTGGATGTTCTGCACTGTACTTTTTAAGAAAATCTTGAAGACCCAGCTTAAGCTTGGAAAGTCGCTCAATCACAGGCTGATTACCTACTAGAAATTCGAGATAACTGATTCTTTCGTCAAGTAAATTGTAGGTTTCCCGATCCATCTAGATGCCTATGAGCTGGGTAAAAAATGTTTTTTGTGTTGTCTTAAGGTGAATCAGATCACTACTTTGCATCCAATATCGGTCATTGTTGTCTTCTCAGCAGCAAATTCTCTGAAAGCAGAGATTGTTACAGTACATCAACTTTGATAACGTTCCAGCCTAATATCCTGAATTAGGCTGATAGTTAATCTGGTAGAACGATAATAAAGGAAGCGTTGAAATTGAAATCCGGATTATTGCCGCGCTGGAAAAAGTTTCCAGCACGGTTTGGTTCCGGCACAAAAAAGCATATTGATCCGGGTAATAGTCTTAACCTAAAAAAATAAGCGGGAAAAAATACAGTCTCTCTGTTGTCACATATAAAGCCACATTGACGAAATCAAAAGGGCGTCAACATAGAAAATTTTGAAATAGGTGCATTCTTAACCAGCTAAATTCTAAATATTTCTTGAGGAGAAAAGAATATATGACCATTCAATCTTGCCATACGTTCGTAAACTAAATCTTTTAGAAAACCAATATATACATACATTGCGAAAATAACCAATTATTATTTAATACAATTACAAATATATAGAAAATGGTATGTTAGACAATCTAATGCTGTGATTTTGAAGGGAATTTGATTCTTTTATTTTTTTATTCTGGCTTCTTTATTTGAAACGTATTTTTTTAGAGCAGCCCCTCAGTGGTATAATTAAATCCATTAATAGCCAGCAATTTTTGTGCTCAATTTTTTCTAAAAAAAAGAATTCGATTCTACTTGGTTTTTGGCGTTGTTGGGACTCCTGTTTTTTCCTAATTTCGATTGAGCTTGAATATACTAACATATTTATTATAGTCTAGATCAGGGTATGTGCAGAATGATGCTATTGAAGAGTGTAAGTAACAGAATTTTGGAGTTGGATTTACTAACAATTGTGTGTTTTATATAGTGTTGCTGTTGCTGACGAATCCTTAACTACTTTCAACGACTTAAAGTTGGGTAAAAAGTACAAGTTCATTATCTTTGCTTTGAACGATAAAAAAACCGAAATTGTGGTCGAAAAAACCTCCAGTGAATCTGAATATGATTCTTTCTTGGAAAACTTACCAGAAAATGACTGTAGATATGCTATCTACGACTTTGAGTACGAATTAGGTAACGGTGAAGGTAAGAGATCCAAAATTGTTTTCTTAAGTTGGTCTCCAGATACCGCCCCAGTTAGAGTAAGTAATGGTATGAGACAGAAAAGTTTCTCATTCTATCAGCTAATGTGAATTTTCAAAGATGGGTTATTGAGTAAAATATAATTTATGGGTTTCACCAGTATCTGAGTTTGTTTGGTGGCCTGTTGCTGCGATAGCTCTGACTATCAGAATCGCCTTCAAATGGTGCCTGGATATTATATTTTACAGTAAAACCTGGATTTTTGATGTTATTCTTTTCTTTTCTTACTAACATGAATTTTACTATAGAGCAAGATGGTTTATGCTTCTTCCAAGATTGCTTTAAAGAGAGCTTTAAACGGTGTTGCAGCTGACATCCAAGGTACTGACTTCTCTGAAGTTGCTTATGAAACTGTTTTGGAAAAGGTCAGTCGTGGTGGTCATTAAGCTCTTTTTTTATATGATTTTGCCTTGAATCTTTTTAGGTGAGCAGTTTCGACCTAATTAATAAAAAACAAAGAATTTTAATAAATCAATTTTTTAAATTTTATTGCTTATTTTTTGATCCTTTGTACCCTTTACCTATTAAATTTTTGTTTCGTAATGTATTCAACGGCAGTCGACTTGTAATCTCCAATATTGCGTTTGATTTGACTTCTTTAAACAGATTGTTGCGCACTATGTTCTTAACGTGCATATGAAGTTTCTACCGTGTTTAAAAAAAAATAAAAAAAATAATAATAGGATACCTCTCATTAGCGATACTGACTTATATTCGAGGGTTCTTCTATTTTGTTGTACTAATAAATTCTAATAATAATCTATATAATGTTATTATAAAACACCTTTCGAAAAAAAGAACAATCGAAGCTGAATTATTTCAACATGATTTGGCCGTTTTCGACTCCCAGTGAAATTTTACTAGACTTAGATGCAAATGACGAAATAATTGAAACTAATGAAATTTTTCAAGAAAAGAACGTTTTTTCAATTCTCACAAAGACTACCATTTATTTTGTTTCTTTGAAACCTACAAGTTTAAATATTTTGGCGAAGTTCAAAAGAAATACAAAATCTATTGAAAGCTATGGGTACAATACTACCGTAATAAGCAATGATGAAAATGTATTTATAATCAAAACGGACTTAAATTGTCTAATGATATTTGTCATTGATAACAATGAAAATAGTATAAACGCGAAAGATGATCTTTTAGAGGTTTTGAATGTGTTCAATGATGAAAAAGAAACTCTTTTGCAAGATGTTTATTTGACTAATGATTCGTATAATGTACATTTTTATGATATCCAGTTTAAATTCAAGGTAGTACTCAAATTAGGTAACCATCTTATTGGCTATAATCACTTTAAAAGTGAGAAGTTTATGAATCCTTTAAACGTTTTAGTAATCTTGATCAAAAAAAATAATGACTTGGTTTTTCAATTTCTAAATTTTAATGATTTTTCTACCATCCAATCTTTATTTCTTGATGAATGTCCCTGGTTTACAAATAAAAGTGAAGATATTGATATTATATACTATAATTATAATCAAGAATTAAATTTATTTTCTTTTATCACTAACGATGGAAATTGTTGGGTATTCAGATTTAATGATGGCGTGACATTGATAAATAAAGGCGAAAATGCAGATGATCACAAAGACAAAACACAAGAGAATCAGCAATCTCTGTTTTTCAATTGGTCAAACACAACAGGCTATTGCGTTTACAATAAGTTTAATGCAGTGAAAATTGAGTTTAATAATGATTTCAAGGTCTTTGTTGTATTGACAAAGGACAATTCTTTGGAATATTATTCATTCAAGCATTATCTAAAAAGCAACTCTATTGAGTTTTTGAAGAAATTCAAAAATCCTTTAAACTCAAAAAAGATTACTTCCCTCAAGATTTTTAATTTGAAAAATGCAAACGTTTCTAATTTTGAAGTTGTAATCTTCAGTAACGGTTGGTGTATAGTATCTAATTTTGGGAATGTGAATTTCTCCACATTTGACTACGACAGCGCACTAGGAGGAATTAATTCTTATAGTGCTGATTCTGATAGCAATAAATTGGTGAAAACCACCATGAAGCAACTCAATAGGAGAATACCTGACAACTGGTTCAATCAAATTAAGGATATAAACTATATACATTCGACCCAAAAGTTAGTACTTCTAACGAAAGATAAAGTGTATCAATTGGATTTAATTCTCTTTCCAAGCAAATATCAGATTGACTCCAAATTTAAAATGCCAATTTTCATTCATGAGTCTAATTTGATGATTTCAAATATTGACAGTGAGTTTGGTCATTCTAAGCTTGTTAAAAACTTTGAAATTAATAATAAAAAATTAGATAATTCTTTATTGAATTCTCCGACGTCTCCAATTGCACCTAGTACGATAAAACCTCCAAGTTTTGAAAACAAACTCACGAATAATATCACTACAGTTAAAGTAACTGACAACAGAAATGTTCTTAGGAATGATGAATTATTTTACAATTTCCAAATTCCCTTCAACATCATGAGTGAGCTTGGTGGAATCGAAATAGCAGCATTATCAGGAAGTCATAAGAATTTATTATGCTATGGAAATAAGCAGCTTTTCTATCATAATTTTAAGTTGAATGAATGGTTTACATTTGATGACGTGTATTATGATGAAATATTAGATACTTGTCAAATATTATTCTGGGATAATGACTTTGCTTTTTTAAATCATAAGAATTTAGAAACAGGAAATTTTGAAATATTGACATTTAATTTAAATAAGGTAACAAAAGGTAAAGGCTTCAATACTAGTTCTTTGATTTGGAAGTATGAATTGGATAACGATGTTGTATACATGAATTTGGATAATTTAAATGATGAATTAGTTTTGCTAACAAGTAACTGGGGCTTAATAATTTTTAAGTTATCGTATACATTGAATGAATTTAATAAAAAACAGGTTTTGATTAATGTGGTTATAAAAACAAACCTATCCAATTTAAAGCTTTTGGATACTGATGGAAATGAAGATAAAATAGATAATAAAGCTTTCGGAAATTTCAGTTTAATAAGAGTAAACTCTTATAATAATGATTTGCTTTTATTGTCGAATGGTGACTTATTTCTCCTAAAAATATTTGATAGTAATCATGATAAGAAATATATGAAATTTTTCTTATTTCATAACATTGAATATTTCAATAAACTATCCCAAGACAACCTTATTTACTGTTTTGATGGAGATAGAATTTTATTTTTCATTTTGAATATTACGCTAGAAGAATATTCGAAAAGTTTACTTGATTTTAAAATACAAATGGACAAAACAATTAAAGAATTACAGGTATTGATAATCGAGAATTTTAATGATGACCAGTTTTATCCAATTCAAATGGTTTTAGACAATGATTATTATTTAGAGGGTTTGACACCTTCACTAAATGAAATATCACAAACTTTGAAACTAAAAAAAGTTAAAAAGTTCATCTTGCATGAATTCTTAAGTTTTGAAATAACGAATGCTGATGAGGCATCGCTTCTGAACATATACTCCAAATATAAAAACGTATTGAATTTTGATTACAGTAACGAGTTGTTGTTGTATCAAACGGTAATTGAAAATGAAAAATTATTGCCAAAATTATTGAAGTTTATATTATTGAACCCAAACCATTTATCTATCATAGCTCAGTGTTTAAGAAAAATAGAAATAGAGTATTGGTCCCGAATTTTTCAAGTTTTGAAGCTTCAACCTGTTGAGCTTTTCCACAAATGCTTGAACTCAAAAGATTATAAAACTGCTGGTTATTACCTTATTATTTTCTTGAGTTTTATTGATAAAGAAAATGAAAAAGACTCCAAAGCTCAACATAAAAAATCAAAAAAAAAACATAATAAAGTTAATAATAAACTGAAGGACATAAAGAATGACAACCAGAACAAAAAGGAAATATTTAATTTTTTGAAGTTAATTTTAGATTGCAATTTTAATTCAGATTCCGAATTATTAGAAATGCTGATAGAGTTGATACGTTTTTTGAAAGTTTTAGACCAAGATATATTAGTAGAAGCGTTGAATATTATTGAAAAATAAATGCTTGAAATGAATTTACGGATAATTGTTTCATTCGTAAATATAATTGGTTAGAATTATCTTGTTTTCTCCGATAAAAATTCCGTCCGGCATTTCAGAAGCTAAAGCACACCATGTCTATAATGATATAATTATTTCGCGTTCGGTTAGTAGTTTAGGCGAATTTGATTTTTAACCCGGATAAACAGGATTAAATCTAATTACATGTCCTTTCTATGTCAATACTTACTGAACTTTTGAATTATAATTTTGTACTTTGACATAAACTATTTATTGGTTGACATATATATAGACACAATTATATATGAGAAGAATTTCATGCATATATAGTATTGTTATTATTTATTAATGTATTTGTAAATTATTTGCTTGATTCAATATTTGTAGCTTTTTGTTGATCCTATTTGATTGGTTGTAGATTGAGATTCACTGATCTGGTGAAAATTTAAGCTAATTTAGAAATAACTGCGTTTGTGAATTCTTCAGTAGAAG
Organism: Saccharomycopsis babjevae; assembly: GCA_031125705.1. Classification (NCBI taxonomy): domain Eukaryota; kingdom Fungi; phylum Ascomycota; class Saccharomycetes; order Ascoideales; family Saccharomycopsidaceae; genus Saccharomycopsis; species Saccharomycopsis babjevae. The sequence continues at coordinate 99,771 of JASTVB010000043.1, read as the reverse complement.
CATTACCACCAATATCGTGGGTGGTAGTCTTACCTTCAGCAATAACATCGTAAACAGCCTTTGAGATTCTGTCAGCGCTTTCTTCCAAACCTAAGTGTCTCAACATCAAAGCAGAAGATAAGATCAAAGCAGTTGGATTAGCCAAGTGCTTACCTTGGATGTCTAAACCAACGTGTCTACAACCTGGTTCGAAAACAGCGTGTTCTCTACCAAAGTTGGCACCTGGAACTAAGCCTGGACCACCGACTAAAGCGGCACCAATGTTAGACAATATACTACCGTACAAGTTTGGAGTAACCAAGACATCAAATTGTTGTGGGTGAGAAACAGCTTGCATAGATGCATTGTCAACAATGATGGTACCAACTTCAATGTTTGGGTACAAAGAAGCACCGACTTCTTGGACAGTAGATCTGAATAAACCATCACCTAATTTCATAATGTTAGCTTTGTGGACAGCAGTAACCTTCTTTCTATTGTTTTTCAAGGCAAAGTCAAAGGCAAACTTGGCAATTCTTTCGGACTTGTATTTGGTCATGATCTTCAAGGATTCAACAACACCTGGAACAGATTGGTGTTCTAAACCTGAGTATTCACCTTCTGTGTTTTCTCTGATCAAGGCAATGTCAATGTCTTGTAATCTAGTCTTGACACCTGGGACGTTCTTGATTAATGTCAATGAAGCATAGATATCTAATTGTTTTCTTAAGGCAACATTGATGGAGTTCTTACCAATGTCGTTTGGTGTCTTGAAAATACCTTTCAAACCAACCTTGTTTCTTTCTAATGAGGTAACAGCTTCCTTGACTAAACCTTCACCTTCACCACCCTTGATGACTTCAAAATCAACTGGGACGTTTTCCGCTTTGAAGATGTCAACAACGGACTTGGAAATTTCTTCACCAATACCGTCACCTGGAATTAAGGTGACGTCGTATCTACCACCGTATTTCTTTGGTAAACCGGCTTCAGTAGCAAAAGTTCTTGCAAGGTTCTATATAAATGTTAGTTATAACGTCCATGGTTAAGATAAGCCTATTGATAAAGGAGATATTTATTATTATCCAAATTTTGCAAGCTTTTGAACATGAACGCAGTAGCGAAACCGAGCGAAGTTCTTTTGTAAGCACATAATGTTTCTGTCTTGCTCAGGAAAGAACTATTCACCATGCTAATCTCAATGTTTTTCATGATTCTGTACGCAGATGGTATGACTCACAATCCAAGTTGAAATACCAAAAGCATTCATCAAAAAAAATTTGTTCCTCAATGCTTTGACAGGCTAACCACAGTAAATAATCTCTCCATATCCAACAGCGTTAAAAAACAACTTACTTTTTGAATAGAAGACTTGAACATTATTAGTGATTTTTAGTTAATCGAATATACTATAAAAATTAGGTAGTAAATGATTACGAAGGAAAAATAAAAGTTCCAAGGTAAGTGTTAAAGAGTAAAGGTGCTTAAATTGAGAAGGATCAATTGTTATAAATATTCTAGAAATACTTTTTTTTTTTTTGTCTATATATGCTACAGCTTCTTTATGTCTGAAGCTTATTTTTATACTTGTCTTTTTTTTTTATTTTAAAAAAAAAAAAAATTTGCGTCTAGCTCAGGCTCGGACCCGAAGTTTTTTCGTCGTCCAATAATAGTTTTAGCTTACTTTTGCCTACCTTTAAAGTTTCATTCAAAGTGTTGTTGACAATCAAACTAACAGGTCCCCATAAACCCATCGAATGAATGAAATATAATGACAAAGCTATCACAAGCAAAAAGGTAAAATATACGGGGTTTCTAAAAACAGCCATAAACTCATTCCATCCTAATATCATAATAACTATGTAAATCCAGTAGGGGATTGAAGTATTGGTTTGAATAATGGATCTCTTAGCATCGACATAGATCACATCTATTTGTCTTTGTAACTTGATTTGGATTGTGTTTTGCGAAATGTCTGAGAAAACATGTGGGAATTCGCTTGTCCAGTCTTTGTCATCCTCGTCGTCATCCTCGTCTTTATATATATCGCATTTTTTACCGGTAAATTCGGGCGGATGAATCTCAACATTGTCGATCTGGATGATCGATAATAATGGAATCAATTTTAAAGCAGCCTCTCTTGCTTTCTTATAAAAAAGATCAATTTCAATAGAGTTTTTCCAGATATTAGGCAAACCATCTTCATTGTATCTGAATTGATTCTCAAAATAGTCTCTAGTGATCTTGATTGCAGTTTCTTCGGTTAGGTAGTTTTTGATAATCTCATTGTATGACTTCCAGGCGATCTTTGTTAAATAGGAAACAATCGAGCTGTTTTCCTCAGTACTAAGGCCCAATTGAAAGTCATATCTATCAGTATCTGCATGTTTGTATACATCCAAAGAACTCTTCAATTTGTCTGTAAAAGTGTTGTGAACTTTCTCCCACAATTTGTCGTCATGTTTGTTACTGATCAAATAGATCAATCTTTCCTTGAACTTGTTGTTGCTGTTTGGTGAAAAGGACTTGACAAATTTGCTCTTGATACCCTTCAATTGTTTTAGCTTCAACGACTCAACCAATTTTTCAATTTCCAGATTCAACTCTTTCAATTCTTCGCTAGAGTTAAAATCAAAACCATCAATAGGAGTCACTAATAAACCACCAAACAAGTGCAAGGTAGACTCCTTCAATTTTTCAATAACAACGATAAATTTGAAACTCTTATCAGTCTTGCTGCTACTAATTTCATTGAAAGAGTCTTCAAAAAATTTCATACTTTTCTCTTTCAAAAATTTCAAATATTTCTTATACATAATGTCCAACTTATCGTTCATTTTGGAGATAAGCTCTTGCCTTTTTTCACTGTAAATCTTTTTGGTATATCTTGATGCCAAACTATCATACTTTTGCAATGTTTCTTCAATGATATCTTTCAAAAGAGCATCTAACTTGCTATCTTGGTTATCAAAATCACTGATTTTTAATTTCTCTAATCTGTTAACAAATATATCAGTGTAGCATTCATTGACGATTTCGTCACATCTAAATTTAGCAACTAAAATTTGTTGAGTCGGCAAATCTAATTCCTTATTATTGACAATTTGTTGCCAAATGTTGTCTGCATATATATTCCACCCATCGAATGGAACCTCCTTATGATATTCTGGCTTCAAGTATGCGCCAAAGTTATCACCAAGTTGCTTAACATCTTGAACAAATTCGTTAGTTTTCAACACTTTATGAGGCAAGGCAAAAAACTCTAAATCAAAGAAATCACTCAATTTACTATCTTCCAATTCTTTTGGCTTATTCAAATTTAACCAAATCTTGATTAAATCCTCATTCAAAACATTACCCAAACTTTTCAATGGAGTAGCGCCTAAAAAATCTCTAATTACAAATAATAGCAACACTTTTTTAGGCTTGTCTTTACCAAATAATGACAAATTTACCTCAAATACAGTTTTTAATAACGCCATATTAGCACCATGATACAAGCCAACTTGGTTTTCCCAAATATTTATTATCAATATTTCCGAACTACTCAACGCAAACAATGCAGCTTTTCTTTCAAAATCCTGATCTTCTCCACGTTCTCTACCATCGGTACCTTCAACATCCATAACAATGATATTTTTTGGGTTTCCACCTTTTGTGATCTGAGACACGCTCTCTTTGTCTTCCTCCTTATCAAATTTTTTGGTAGCCACATTATTAGCGTACGCCAACCAGATACCTTTAGTGGTTTGCTGTCTTCTTGATTCATTCATAACATCGAAGGAAGTATCAAATAAAGAGTTCAACAAAGTAGATTTCCCTGTTGATTGTGAGCCGAAGACAGAAACAATATGGTAGTTCAATCCAATATCAGCATCATGGAGTTTCAGTTTCACATATTTCAAAACATTCTTGTTGAATTCTTGATTTTCATCAATAATTTGAATAGAATCTTCAGCAATGTAGTTTTCCAGCATGTTCAGCGGTATTATGGATATTATTAGTTACTATTACTAATCACTAGTATTTATTATTAATTTTGCTCTATATTACCACCTTTTTAGTATCTTGTCAACTTTTGTGATTCTAGATAACACTCTTTTTTTTTAGAATCCAGAGTATTAATATCTATCAATATATAATTTTGATCTAGCTTGTTGAATAATTTTGGCCACCTGCTCATTATTGTGGAAATTTTATGTTATTGATGGAAATTATGTGCACGCCTTGATGCGCTCTATTGCTTGAAATGATATTGAGAACTTTAATACTAGTTTTTCATTATCTGGATGTAACATTAAATTTTTAATCAATAATGATTAAGAAAACGATACGATTTTTTGATCAATTGCTTGATAAAATAAATGAGTGATGAATGGTTAACTGATATTCCTGAAAGATGGTACACTTTAAAAGGGCGCCCTGAAGTTATGTATGGACTCAATCTATCAAAAGATGAGTCACATTACAGATTTTTTTTAATAAAGGAGCTATTAGAAGTTTATGTTAATGAGGGACATCATGAATATATAAATATCGTAGCAAGGTCTAAAAACATTTTCTTGCAAGAGAAGGTACAGTTCGTAAATATTTGCCGACTTATACAGAAAGGTCTAAGTGATAATGAAGTAATTTTCGAGGAAACTGGAGAAACTAAAGATACTCAAAAAAAGCTTATAAAATTGGATTGCATAAAAGACAGAAATATTATCTTTGATTGGAGATTTGAGTTGTCTATAGCAGAAAACAGCCAGATAATATTGAGAAATATAATGTTTCAGCAATTCAACATTGCAGAAAAATTAACTAGAGAACAAATGGTTCTATTGAGAGTTATAAGTTTGAAAGACAGTATTATTGCCAGATTCTTGGAGAATAAAAGTTATTTACCGTTAAATTTACAAAATTATATTCAAAAATATGAGCTGTTGAACAATATCGATGATCACAAGAACGGTAGGAACAATAATATGTTAGATAAATTTGATTTTCGAGAAGACCTATTACCACTAACGTTGACAAAAAAGCTGCTGTCAATTTGGGATGTTATTTCAGACTTAACAATGCGCAATCAAACTGTTTGGAAAAACAGTAATGTCTACAATTCAAACTTTTGCAACAAAATCTATAGTAATATTAGTAAAGAGAGTAAAAATAATGATAATATACATAATACTATGCGTGATAATAATGATGATAGCATGACTAATCCCGGTTCTCAATTTGATTCATCGAATTCCTCTTTTTCGGACCTTATTGAGGATAAAATGGGTTCATACAAAGGACATCTGAAACAAGAGACTGCTAGTGTTGCAAATGTCGAAGAACAACCAATGCAATCACATATTCTAATTAATCATGAGAAATCTAAAGACGTTTCAAAGATTAAATTTGCACAGAATTCGTCTCAAAGTACCCCCAGAAAAAAACGAACAATTCTAGGAAAAACATCCGTAAAAAGTAAAAAATTAAGGAAATGATAGAATTTAATTTTAATAAAACTGATTAATGTAAAACTTCATCCGGTAAAATGCTATTTTTTGTTATTAAGAACTGGATAACCTCGTCCCATAATTGTATCAACCTATTCATTGATTTTTCTTGGATTGTATCAGAATAATTGGTTGTAGCTATTAGAATACATGTAATCTTGCACATAATGATAGACCAAAACATCTGAAACTTTTTCAATTTAAAGGTAGTATCCGGCATCTCATATAAGAACTTTTCATGGCTTGTAGGAATCTTAATAATCTTGCCTTCAACATCCATTATTGTAAGGTGTACTTTATGGTTTTTTATGTTTCTAACTATAAACATCCTACTGAAATTAGACAAATACGATAGGCATGGATCATTAATATTATTCAGGTCATTATTCTGAGCTAGCAAGTGATCCAATCGGAGAATGTCCCAGAAACTTTTCATAGCTTCAATTATTTGGTTTAGACTTCTACTTAATGTTATGCTGTCATCAAATATTGTGTTGAGCGTTTTTATCTGATTCAAATCCAACAAATCATTATCCGATAAGCATTTTATGTAGCGGCCCATCATAGATTTGGCGAGATTTCCAATATGGCCAAACAAATCAGAAAATATTTTTTTGCTTTCTATTGAACCTTTATTCAATAAATATGGGTTATTATGTTTTTGTTTGCCAGGATTCTGTGAATCTTCTATGAATCTTTCAGATTCTTTATCAATAAAATCATTTATATAATCCATTGAATTAATATTATAAGGTATATGTTCGTTTTCTTGTGTAAACCTACCTATGATTGCTTCTTCCCTTGAACGAGCTTCATCGTAGATTGCTTTTGCAAAAAATTCTGAAGTAGTAGCCTGAGTGAAAGTGACTGTGAGAATTGAGTCATTAAGTGCTCTAACACACAAATTCTTGTCATTCGATAATAAAACAATAAGACCCCGTAATGGAACATCACTTAAACCTGTTTTAGGCAATTTTGATTTGAAAAACATCAAACAATCATAAATTGAGTCATCATTTGAAGTTTGATCATTCAACACCTCATCAAGTTTTTGACCTCGAATCACGCTACTATTAGCACTGAATTCATCAAACATCCATTTGATTGCTTTTCGGGCAGCAAATCCAATATTATTACCTTGTTCGTCTGTTTTAGAAGATGTTTTCAATGAATCTAATTCTCTTGTAACCTCCCTCGGTACAATAATTTGAAAGTCATAAAATTTCGCTAAGATTGTTAAGTTTTGAAAAGATTTAAGGTTCGATAAAACTACATTCGTATCCACTACTAAATATACACGGAAGTTTTTTAACATTCTAGGAATCTTGTTCGTGGCATGCAAATGATTCAACTTTTTTATTAACAAATCCTGTTCGATTTCACTTTGAACTACCAGGCGCTCCCCATGTTTGGAACTTAGCGTATAACGTTCCTTCGGAGTTGCACTAGTTAACGCTGTAAGTGCGGAAGGTTTCTTTTTATATTGATCTTGATAATAAATCACATTGTGTGAAGTATCTTGTTGAGTAGAATCATCATCAAAACTTAAATCCATTTGGGTTGTTTTAATTGCTGTAAAAAAAATAATATTGATACCACCATATGGATGAAAAGGTTGAAAGATGACAGATTAGAAGACACATAAATAGATTGAAACTGCGAGAATTTATAAAAAAAAATGAAAAAAAAAAAATATGGAAATTAGAGTCTTCCAGAACTTGATATAAACCATGGTTTTTTTTTGAGTCATACTGATAAAGTGATCATTAAATTTGCTAGTATCGATTTTACTGTTTCGTAAAAGTTTAGTAAATTGCGGGTGAAAAGATGGATATTATAATTGAAAACGAAGATGAAATACCCATCGAAAATTTACACTTGGGAAAGCCAGAGCTTCTGAAAGACAATATAATTGATTTGAGATTGTCGGACGTAAATGAGAGTTGTTTACTTTTATTAAATCAAAAAATAGAGCATGATATAAGAAACATATGGCGATCAAGTAAATTAAAAGTTTGCGCGGATGGGGCAGCCAATAGACTATATGAATTTAATGAAGCACATGGCATTTTATCATCTGAAGAAGAGTTAGTACCTGATTTTATCGTCGGTGATTTAGATAGTATAAACCCTGATATTAAGCAATACTATATGAAAAAAAAAACGGTAGTTAAGAAACAAGATTCACAATATGCTACCGATTTTATGAAACTGTTGGCCCTAATTGGTTGCTATTTGTTAGATAAAAAAGAGTTGATGGAACAATTACCGATAAGTAATGACTATGACTCTCTTCTCGAGATATATGACAAGCTAATGAAAAGACATGAAGGAGATATTCATACTTGTAGTCACAAAGTAATTGTGAAATGTGTAGGTGCCATTGGTGGTAGATTTGATCACAGTATTCAATCTATGACAATGTTATTTAAGGCCCATTATAAGTATCCAAACTTGAAAATTCTTTACACCAGCAAAGAAGATAACATTTTCTTTGTTCCCAAAGGAACTAGTTACATTTATAATCCAACCACTGGAAATACATGTGGTTTGTTACCAATCTTCAAACCTGTTATTTTGACTACAAAAGGTTTGAAATGGGATGTGACTAACTGGAATAGTAGCATGACTGGAAGCGTTAGTAGCAGTAATAGAATTATATATGATAAATGCGTTTTACATTCTAATGAAGGACTATTGATGAACATTGAAATATAATTCGGTTATAATAAACATTAAATAATAAGACAACACTTAATTGTATGTAATTAATAAACATAGAATAAATAAAAAATTTTAGTTTGTTCTTCTCTTTTTACTTTTATCTTCCTCACTGTGTTCCACAGCTTTTTGATCCTTCAATTTATTCATATTTTTATGAATTGTATCAGTAAAAAATTTCTTCAACTCTTCCTCAGGGTTCTCACCATTGATAATAGCTTCAATCTTTTTTCTTTGTTCGTCATCCACAGAATAGTCATCGATATTTTCATAACTGACTTTGACATTTTTTAGGCTTTCGTTCTCATTCCTCTGTTCATTATTTTCCAAGCCCGTTTCAAGAGTCTCTAAGTATTTCACTAAGGCATTCAAATTGTCGGCTCCTTCATCTAAATCATCTCTGATTGCTTCCAATGCTGTTCTGCCCTCCAGATTTTTAATATTTTTATCAGCATTATAATTTTCAATCAATAATTTTGCAACCTCAACATTCTCAGTATGATGTAAAGGAGTATCACCATCAGAATCTTGGATATTCACATCACCTGTGCACTCCATTAATAAATATTTCAATAAATCGAAATGTGAATACGAAGCAGCAGCATGAATAGGTGTGTATCCAAATTCGTCTTTGGAATTTGCGGTAAATTTACCGCTATCAATATATTGCTGAACTAACTTTATATTATTATCACTTGCTGCTACCCAAATGTTCGAAACCATTTCAGCTCTTTTATATAAATTACAATTGAACAATGCAGTACTAATCGATTACTACCTGTACCAGGTGTGAAAATGTAGAGCTAAATTTAATCAGAAATCCCAAAAAATTGGAATTATGATAATATAAAAAAAAAAAAAAAAAAAAAAAAAAAAAAAAAAAAAAAAAAAAAAAAAAAAAAAAAAAAAAAAAAAAAAAAAAAAAGAAAAAAAAAAAATTGTATTGCACTACAGAACGATACAAGCTCATCTCCTTAAAACGCCATTCTCCATCCAGCTTGAATTAAAAGCAGCAATAATTACACTTACTACAGTGTGTAACATCAATAATTCCAACTAACATTGATTATCTATTTTTAGAAAAAATTTTAATTGCTAGGAAATTAATATACCTGTAAAATAAGAAAATGAGGGAATTCTTGACCTTAATGTATTTTATTTGAATTAATTATTCGTAGAGTTGTTTTTTCTAGCTGGGTCTTTCAACTTATGAATGGTAACATCATTACTATCCAAACCTTTAACATTACCTATATCTTGTGGTGTGATAAAGATAGTTTGAGATTTTGGTTCCTTTCTTAAACTTTCTAACATTAATTGCATACTTACCCTTCTATTTACCGTATCCATGAAAACATCAAACTCATCGAGGCCTCTAATTTTAGATTTCATAGGTTTCCAAATCGCCAAAAGAAGAGCAATTTGAGTAAAGGATTTCTCACCTCCAGAAAGCGATGATACATCTCTTGGAGGTTTCCCATTTTTCCCCACCAACATTTTCAATTTTGAATTTTCATAATCAAAAATCAATTTTCCTTGAAAACCTCTCTGATGTAGAGAATTAGCAAAATCTTGATTAGCAGCTAAACAAAGAATTTCACGGGTAAGTTGCGTAGTACGCAATCTGTTTTTGATGGATTTGACTAGCTTATCTCTTACGTTATGTGCTTTGATTAATTCACTTTTTGCTTGGAGATAGTTTTCATTTTTCTCGTTGTATTCTTTAATAATTAAATCTTCTGATTTTCCTAAGGACTTATTGGCTTGGTTCAATTGAATTTCAATTAGTTTCAAATTTTTCTGCAATTCTTCTTCTGAATCTTTGTTTAAATCAATTTCTGCTTCTTTCTCGCTACACCACATTTCAGCTTTTGGAGTTTGGTCTATTAGCAAAGCATTCAATTTCTTTAAACTTTCATCAATACTTATAACCAAGTTCTTGAAATTTTCAATCTTTGTATTATAACTCAATAATTTTGATTCGGCTTTGGCAATTTCATTTTTAATCTCACTCGAATTATTTTCAAGCAGAATGATTTTTTCCTTGTATGCTTCATAGTTTTTCAATTGCTCAATTTTTTCATTTTTCAAATTCAAAAACTTTTCATTTAACTTATCAATTTCTGCTTGAAAATCTTGAATAGCACGCTCATTAATTTTGATTTCTTCAGCCAAGAGACTTCTATTATTCTTAAATTCTATAATTCTCAAATTACTATCATCTTTATCCCTATCATCTTGATCATCAATTTCTAATTCATTCAATTTTTTGTCGACTGCAAATTTCTCTTTTAATAATTGTTTGAGGTTGATATCAATTTCATTGACTCTTTTTTTTAGACTTTGGTACTCTGAATTGAATTCGTTTTTTTTTTTATTGAGGAAACTTAACTTATAATTATTTATTTTTATAACTTGTTCACTAATAGACTCGTTTAAACTTTCTAATTCTTTCATATCATTTTGTAATTCCTCTTCTTCTTCCTCAGCTTCATTATTCGAACTGTTTTTGTCTTTAGCTAGCAATAATCTACTGATATGGCTGCGATCATAAAAAATAGGATCGGACTTGAAACTATCATTATAAGAATTGTAAGAAAATTGTTTGCCCGAACTCTTGTCAAATAAGCACAGACAAGACAAAACTTTAGAGTGAAATTGAACACAATGATTAGCAGCGCGCTCATCCAAAGCCAAGACTAATGAATCGACTCTATTATTGTCAATTATTGTGAACATAACATCTTGATTTGAAAATTCTAAAGTTTCAATCATTGTTACTAACTCATTAGTTTCTTGAATCACGGGTGTGAAATTAAACTTTTCGAGTCTTCTGTTTATAATTTGAATATTCAAATTTTTTGTGCTGTTATTGTTTATTTTATTCAACATTTGGGTTAGTATGGCCTGATCATGTGCATTATTAACTAAAAAGCCATCAACTACTGAACTTAGTTGAGATTCCAATATTGGTTTAAATTTTAGATATTTCTTTCTGATCTTAATATACATTCCTAATGGACCAATAGGAGTTGTTTCAAATAAATTTTTATTTTTATTGATTTCTTTAACTAGTGACACAATACTTTGATCAAAATTACTCAACGGATCTTCTTTCATCACACTATTGTTATCTATTTTATAGTTTTTCTTGAAATGTATTTTTCTATTTAACTGCTTCGCATTTCGCTTTAGGTCATCCAACTCATTTATCAAGTTATCCAAGTTACGTTGATCAATCTTGGAATTTGATTTATAATTATATTCTAATTGATCTAAATCATCTTTGAGTTCGAGTTTCAACTTTTCCAAACTGGACTTTTCCGTACTGAAATGGACTTGTTTTATTTTTAAACTTTGAATACTTTCGAAGATATCATTTTTTCTATTTTCCTTTTCACTTAATTTTGATAAATGTTTCATTTCACCAGTAATTTTATCAGATAAAATATTCATTTGTTTTAGTTTAGCCCTATTATCTAATTTTAAATTATTGATATTATCTAATATTTTAGAAATTTTGATATCCAAATCATTGATTGAATGATGCAAGCTGTCATTTGTAATTTTCGTTTGATCGTAATTGAGATTGAGTTTATCAATTTCCTTATCGTTTTCTTTAATCTTTGAATTTAATTTTTCCTTAAGTTTGATATCGTTTTCAATCTTGTTCATCAAACTCTGGATTCTTTCGTTGTAATTCGATTTCTTATTAATCAAAATAGAAATATCGTGCTTCAAACTAACAATTTTAAACCAGAAAAGTTTGCCTGTAAGCTTTTTTTTAGAAATCCTCAAATCCTTGAATTTATGAAATCTTGAATACAATAATCTTGCATTTTCCAAATCACCTCTTAATGCAGTAATGTGTTTGGTTTTCTCATCAATTTGCTTATGGATTTTGTCTAATTGATTATTTGAATGATAATATTCATTTAAGGTTTGTTCCATTTGAATACCTTTCATAAAGAATGAATACTTATCCTGTTCGGTAGATGCACTTAAAAAGTTTTTTGCTGCACCTTGAGATAAAAAAGCCAACGGATTATTGATTGTAATATCAAAGAACTCCAAAATTGCATCCAAGTCTGCTTTTTTAGTACTAATTGTTTTATTTTTTTGATTTTTAATAAAATAGGAATTAGACCCATCAATTTTTAACGATCTTTCAATAACAATTTTCTCACCAAATTTGTTAAATTCATAAGCATATTCTGGATCCTTATTCGAAAAAATGATAGTAATTTTAGCTGAGTTTGTACCTCTTTTAATAAGGTTTTTTAAGGATTTCCCACGGTCCGTCTCAACAGCTTTACAACCAAGACCAACACTGATACTTGTTAAAATTGCACTTTTACCACTTCCATTTCTGCCTATAATGAAATTTAGCTGGGGACCAAGTTTTAAATTAAAATAGTCATGGCACATAAAATTTTGAAGTGTAATCTCTTCAATAACACCAGCAGTTGAAGGGGAACGATCTATATCATTCACATTGTTTTCTTCTCTATTTCTGATGTTGTTATGAATGACCTTAGCTTGAGTTCTTATGAGACCGGCTTTCTCAACGTCTTGTTTCGAGACTTGTATATGATGCAGAAAAACATCTTGAATATCGTATTTCTGATAATTAGTGCCTGAGAGCTGAGACTGCAATAAATTAATATCATCTGGTGGCTCCAAAAATGATAGGTCCTTGTTGTCCTCGTCTTGATCCTTAGTATTATGTGACAGTTCTTTATTATTAGTTATAGTTTCTTTTTCCATCAAGTATTGTTTGGATGCCATTAGCTTTACTGTTATTGAGTTGAACTTATACGATTCTATATCATCTATTAAAATAAAGAGATATGTAATATCTAGGCAAACACTAATATTGATAGCAAAAAAAAATAAGTGGAAAAAAATAAAAAGAGAGAAAACAAATATAAAATAAATTAAATCAACTTAAGATAAAAAGGAAGAAAAGTGAGTTGTATATCTAAAGTGAATAAATATAAAATGAGAAAGAAGACTTTGCCGAAGTGATGTAGGCTTTATAAGTGTGCAATGGTAAATAAAAGACAACATTTCTAAAATTATATGAAAATAAAACTAACGCGTCAAGCAACACTTAAAAAAAAAAATTAACGCGTCAGTCAAACCGAAAAAAAAATTTTTCACCAAATGTCTGCAAGATCAAAATTATTTGTTTATAATACTGTATATCAAGACAATATCAATGACAATGCTTTTCTTATTACTCTTCGAAAAAAGATTAACAGTGCTAAAATTGGTAGCCACGTAAAATATAAAAAATAATTGCTACAGAACTATGTCAAGCCAGTATTCAAAATAAAACAAAGACTATTTATCCACTTAACTAATATAAGGACGGACGGAATTTTTCTGTCAAACAATTCATTTTGCTGAAAGAAAAAAAAAGGTTGAAATCTTTACAACTATTAAACCTTTAGAAAGACTGTAAATAAAAAAAAAATTTTTTAATAAATGATACTCAATTTCCTTAGAGTTTGACAGCACAAAATTGTGATTTGAAAATCCACAAGCATATCTTCATGGTTTGGGATTTACTATATAGCAGAAGCATATTTCAAAAAAACTGGATTTGAATTCTTTGCGGGAATTCTAAGTCATAAAACGATTAGCAATAATAGTGATCGAGGAATTGAACCTGGAAGCATCTTTTGAGGATACAAAATAGCGAGAGAAAAAAAAGCCTTCGCGAGATAAGGATAGAAAGGAAATATGACGGTATACAATCAAATAGATGACAATGACGATAATGAATCCCACATTTCAAGCTTCATAGGTGAGTCTACTTTAAATAAGGATTTCGAGGAAGATGGCAATAAACAACCAAGTAGCATTGTTAATAAAAAAAAATTAAATTTGATTCGGGATACCATAAGAAGCACATCCACCGATTTGAGAAGTTCTCCGAGTGTAAACTCGGCTGAATTCAAAAAGCTAATAGCTAATGCAAAATTGCAACAAACAGTGACTGATATTACCGATTTTGAAAAAGTAGAAGGTGAGGTTACGCAAATTTTTTCCTCAGAACTATCAAAAAAAGTTATCAACTCCAACAAAAATGATAATAGATATAAAGATGACATAGAAGACGATTTCGAATGTAAAAAAAATACTAGTATAAAAGATTTCAGATTGTTTGATAAATATGACATGATAAACGATACAAAAAAGTTATCTCTCTCCGAAAACACCGAAACTGCTAATGATGAGTCAAAGTGGGAAGACATCAACGATGAGGATGACATCATTGATAGTTCAACTGATAACAATCATCAGAAAATTGATGGCAAAAACGAGTATTGCAGCAGTTACGTGAATGAATCAGTTGAGAAAAAGTTGTTTTCAAATGATGATGAAAATCTCCATCAAGAACATGATGATTTCGAAGAACGCAGAGATTTTCATCAAGAAGCAAATCGTAGTAGTATTATGGGTAGTGAAAAAGATGGCCAAAATATAAGAAACAGAAGAATAAAAGTTCCTAAAAACAGGATCCATAAAAAAAATAAGCCATCATTGCAATCAGCTGCTATCAATCACAGACAAAATTCAACAGTGCAAGAAGATGCAGAATCGGAGTACAAAGTGGGAAATACTACCAACTCTTCATTAAAGAGTAACGTCAAACTAGATACTAATAACAACAATACTGTTGAACTTCCAAATGATGATCGTGGAAGATTATATATCAAGATAATCGGGTTAAAAAACTTGACTTTGCCAGAAATTGACAATCATGACTGCAAATTTTCGATTTTATTAGATAATGGGATCCATTGTATCTCAACGCCTAAGGTTCCACTTTTACAAAGTAGTAAGATTGATCAAGAATTTGAATTGACTGTAGGCGGTGAAAATGCGATCGATGCCAGCACTGAGTATCCTTCATCTTTAGAATTTATCTTGACGTGCAAAATCGATTTCGAAGATGATTATAAATACCACGATTCAAATGCCAAGGGCGGCTCCAATAAAAAGCTGGTAGAAAATAAGTTAATTGAGATAACTGAAAGTTTACCGATTAAAAAGAAAAGGTGGGGAGGTTTACTTGGATCCAAAACAATATACAAAACCCGGAAAAGAATAATTTCATCAAATGAACAAGGTGATAAAAGTAATATAATTGATAGAAAGCAGGACCCATGGAGTCAATTAACTGCTAAAGACGGTTCTTTTGCCAGATCATACATTGATTTTAATCAATATGAACCTATCATAACAGGTAAAGCTTGTAACTTTGATGTAACATGTTTTAATGAATGGGAAATTGTACAAAACGGGCATCAGACTGGTGGCACCGGTAAAAGAAAGTTTTATCGTATCGGAAAGTTGGAGGTTCAAATGTTATTCATTCCTAGAAGCAAGCATAACGAAATTTTTCCTCCTAGCATTTCTGTTGCATTTCATTCCATGGAGCAGTATCAATTGCAATTATCCATTAAATATGAAGGTTATTTATTGCAGTACGGCGGCGATTGTAGTTATTTGAAAAAAAGGTTTTTCATTTTGCTTGGAACAGATTTGATTGCGCATAATGTACAGACAAGAAAGACCAGAATTAAGATCAATTTGATCAAGGCTGTATCTATAATTTTAAAGGACGAAACTAGCAAGAATATCCATAATTTTTCTCATGATAGTCATTATTTCGAAGAGGATACATCCGATCACAATCATGGAGAGAATGAATATGAGTTTCTGATAAAGTTTATCAACGGTGAGTTTATTACCTTTGTTGCTGAATCCGGATTTGAAAAATTGAATTGGTTAAGATGTTTGAACTCTGTTATCTCTAGAAACAAATATAGACAGCCTTGGGTTAAGATTATGTGTGAACAAAATTAGTAAAAATAAACAGCAATAATTAATACTCCACATTGTTACTTTTCACATCCATGTTAGGTGTTTTTTTATCTATTTCCAATCAGTTTTCATTGATTTTTTATTTTTATTTTTTATTTTTTATTTTTTTTTCATTTCATTCAGTTTGTCTAGTTTCCTAAAAAGTTCATTGTTTTATTTGTTTATTTTTCGTTTCTTTCTGTTTGATTTTATTAAATAATTATATTATGGATTCTTTTACCATTTATATCGTTCATTTCGTTCTCAGCTTTTTTTTTTATCATTTCTACATTTTCAGATTCTAGTTTCAGTTGTTTTACAGCTATTTAAACTATATATAAGCTATAATTTATGAATATTAGTTTTGTTTATTCTACAATTTTGGCAGTATCTGTCGATTGCAATAAAAGCGTAAATCTTTAATATATTCTTATTTATATTAGAATATCGGACACATCTGCCGGCATATCAGTCCCGAATGCAAAAAAAAAAAAAAAAAAAAAAAAAAAAAAGAAAAATATTCCTTACGCTTGATTGCTTTGAAAAAATAAATTTTGTTTTCAAATATTACTAGTTTACACAAAAAAAAATAATAGATAAATAAATAAAAATAATAACAATAAATCTTATGTCTTTGCCATTCGAATATTCCTTTACGTTTTCACTTAAGGATAGAATTTACTACTAAATATTGTATGGTCTAAAGTATTATAGTATTTTGGATTCCTGGGATATGACATTTGATAATCACTTACTAGAAGTTATAAATAAACTTCAAGATTTGGTATACAACACTATCGGAAATGATTCGTTAGATTTGCCTCAAATAGCTGTCATTGGATCTCAATCCAGTGGTAAGTCATCCGTCTTGGAGAATATCGTTGGGAAAGATTTCTTGCCTAGAGGAACAGGTATAGTAACTAGAAGACCATTAATTCTTCAGTTAGTTAACCTTTCTGACAACGATTCTGCGAAGGAGGCTGCCCAAAATGAGCTGGCAACTTCTTCTCTTACTCCTAAAAACCCCGATGATATGACTCTAGAAGACCACTTAAGATTGCAGTCCGGTGGCTCTTCTAACGGCAATAGCCAAAATCTTATCGAATGGGGTGAGTTTTTACATTTACCAAACAAGAAATTTTATGATTTTCAAGAGATCAAAAGGGAAATTGAATCTGAAACTTGCAGGATTGCTGGAAAAAATAAAGGGATCAGCAAATCTCCTATCCACTTGAAGGTATACTCTCCGAATGTTCTAAGTTTGACTTTGGTTGACTTGCCGGGCTTAACCAAAGTTCCTATTGGAGATCAACCTACTGATATTGAAGTTCAAATCAGATCTTTGGTTACTGAATATATTTCCAAACCAAATTGCATTATCTTGGCAGTCTCCCCTGCTAATGTTGACTTGGCAAATTCTGAAAGTTTGCAAATAGCTAGACAGTTTGATCCGCAAGGAAAAAGAACGGTAGGTGTTCTTAGTAAATTGGACTTAATGGATCATGGTACGAATGCTTTGGATATCTTATCTGGTAAGGTTTACCCCTTAAAGTTGGGATTTGTTGGGGTTGTCAATCGTTCCCAACAAGATATAATGTTAAATAAATCTTTGGAAGATTCATTGACGGCTGAAAACCAGTTTTTTCAAACCCATTTGGTTTACTCTAAAATTTCAAGTAAATGTGGTACTCAATATTTGCTGAAAACTTTGAATACAATTTTAATGAACCATATTAGAAAGAAGTTGCCTGATATAAAGGCCAAGTTAAACACATTAATGGGACAAACTGAACAAGATTTGTTAAGCTATGGTGATCCATTAAATCAGTTTGGTTCGGGAAACACTGCCAGCAAGCGTAGCGGTTTAATTTTGAAATTAATTGGTAAATTCTCAAACAATTTTATCAACTCATTGGAAGGCAATCAAGTTGATAGTCTACTTAGCACCAAGGAATTATGTGGTGGTGCCAGAATTTATTATATTTACCATAATATGTTTAGTAAAATTGTAGAAAACATCGATCCTTGTACCAATTTATCATTATTAGATATTAGAATTGCTATACGTAATTCTACAGGGGCAAGAGCTTCTCTTTTTGTTCCAGAATTAGCTTTTGATTCTTTAGTTAAACCGCAAATTAACTTGTTGTTGGAACCTTCTATAAAGTGTGTTGAATTAATTTACGAAGAATTGATGAAAATTTGTCACAACAACTGTTCAAGTGATGAATTGATAAGATATCCAAAATTACAAAGTAAATTGATTGAATGTGTCTCGAATTTATTAAGGGAAAGATTGGGTCCTACTACTCAATACGTTGAATCTTTGATTGAAATTCATCGCTCATACATTAATACTAATCATGCAAGTTTTATTGGTGCTGCCAATGCGATGAATGAAGTCGTTCAGGAACATAAAATAAAACTTCAAGCCCAAAATAAAAATGGAAATGAGGGTTTCGAAGATGAGGATGAGGATATAGACGAAGGTGAGATTGATATTGAAGTGGAAGTTGATGAAGTTGAGAATGATAGAAAACAAGATAAAGAAAACAGCACTGAATCGAAAATGAATGGAAATGCAGTCAAAAGCAGTAAATCTATCAAGAAAAAGAAGTCAACTTTTATTGATAATGGGAGCGAAAATGCTAGCAAAGAATCATTTTTGAATTTTTTCTTTGGCAATAATAATAATAGTAATGTTCCTGGTATGAATTCATCATTGAGTAGAAGCCAACCGATTAATTCAACATATATGAACGGTTCATTTTTGAATAATACGATAATGAAGGATGATTCATTCGACAACCTTGGAGATTCATATGTAAACAGCATCAATCGCTTACCAGAACAAATTGAACAATTATCATTGAGTAATCCAAGAAATCAAAGTATTTCGGTGGATGAATTAACTGACAGAGAACTAATGGAATGCGAACTTATTAAAAAATTAATTATTTCATATTTCAACATTATTAGAGAAATGATTGAAGATCAAGTTCCTAAAGCAATTATGTGCTTGTTGGTCAACTTTTGTAAAGACAATGTTGGAAATGCATTAGTTGAAGAGTTGTATAAGGTTGAATTATTTGATGAATTGTTAGAAGAAGATAGAGAGTTAAGAGTTGAAAGAGAAAAATGCGCAAACTTGTTGAAAACTTACAAGGAAGCGAGTAAAATTATCAATGAAATTTTGTAAATAACTTACTATTCGAATCATACCATATTGCACTATAAATAAATAAAAATGAAGATTTTTTTATCACTTTTGAACTCAGATTTATATTAAATCTATGTAGATGATAAAAATGTTATCTAAACGATATGTTTTTAACTGTATTGAAAAAGCTGTTATACTTCTCTTGATTACGGTTGATGCACGCATAATCAAGAAACCATGGAAAGGAAAAAAAAAAATATAGAATAAAATTCATCAAATTCAATTCAGCTCAATAATGCCTGTATTGTTCATTGAAAATCATCTTTCTAAAGATATCCTTTTCTAAAACATAAGGGAAAATATGCCTAAAGAAATAGCTATTCCGGATCCGGAACCTAAACCTTTGGAACCTAAGAATTTAGACTCTATAAAAGGGTACGCCTGGTTTCAAAGAAGCATGAAATATAATCTTAATTTAATGCAAAATCAAGATGAAGTTAAAGAGTACCAAAATGATTTGAAGTATAAGACAAATCAAGAAGAATGTCTCAGTTGTGAAGAGTACAAAAGTTGGATGCTTTCATATTCACCTTCTGTTAGATTCATGATTGATGA
The DNA here is from genome assembly GCA_031125705.1 of Saccharomycopsis babjevae. NCBI lineage: Eukaryota > Fungi > Ascomycota > Saccharomycetes > Ascoideales > Saccharomycopsidaceae > Saccharomycopsis > Saccharomycopsis babjevae. The sequence continues at coordinate 79,926 of JASTVB010000043.1, read as the reverse complement.
GATTAATAAGGTTAATCAAAGTAAAGGTGTTGAATCCAATGATGTGAAAGATTCAATAATGTGCGATTTTTGTGAAGGTTGGAAAGGAGGTGGATTTCATCCTGAATTGGGCATTTTATTATGCTCAAATAGGATTAGAGACAAGTTTCAACTCGAAGACATTTTAACCCACGAGTTGATTCATTATTATGATAATTTAAAATTTAAGGTAAATTGGGCAAACTTAAAACACCATGCTTGTTCCGAAATTAGAGCTTCTAGCTTATCAGGTGAGTGCAGGTTAACCAAACAATTTTGGCTTGGTGCTTTAAGTAAGTTTAAAATGGGGCACCAAGACTGTGTCAAAAGAAGAGCTGTCCTTTCTGTTATGGCAAATCCTTTATGTGAAGGTGATAAGCAAAAGGCTGAGGAAGTAGTGGAGGAAGTGTGGACAAGTTGCTTTAATGATACCAGACCATTTGAAAGAATTTACAGATAGTCAAATAAGAAAACTTAAATTAATATTATTTATGTACATAGCGTTATTCTTTATCACCCATAATAACTATATCATCAAACTGAATATAATTTATTACGTGTTATACATATCTTTAGAATTTTCATTTATTCTAAATACACAGTCGAGTCATTCAATACCAAAATTTCTCATTTTTACATATTTCAAGTTTTCTCTTTCTTGTACCACACCAAATTTTAATAATTTCAATAAAAATGGATGAACTGAAGTATTGGCATTAAAATTTGAAGTAATATTCCTTACATCTTTTTGGTTTTTACTACTTGAACTCTTCACAACATAATTAGTGAAGTTGATGGATTTCATTAAATCAGAAGTTTTCATAAACCCTTGATTCTCCATCATATTATTGAGTAAAACATTGATCAATTTAAGCTCCATTTGGATATCTATGATGTGGTTATCTATTATTATTTGTTTTAGATATTCAGTTAGTTGAATTTCTCTCTCAACCATAAAAGATTCGTCTGTATATTCCACTTGATTCCTAATTGAAAGCGAACCATGTGTCTCCTTTTTACTAAAATATATTTCGTTTCTAAGATTCTCCAATCGGGAAGAAAGTCGGATGTCCAAATTGGCCAATTGCTTGGAAAAAAGAATTTCATATTTAAGGTTTTTCAAATTTTCATTATTTCTCATATTTGTCCTTGACTTAGCTTGCTTTTGATCGACTAAATTATAATCGCAATCTTCCCTCAAAGATATTAGTTGACTAGCATCCTTCAAGCCTTGCAATTTTGCAATTGCTTTAGCTTTTAGTTTAGTGGATTCTGAGAATGTTTTATTATTTCGTAGCAGCTTAAGTTCGTCATTTAACTTTATAATTGTTTCATCTAAAAGTTCTGAAAAATTTTCAAGTTCATCAATACTATCACTCATCTTGATTGATGTTATCGTTTTACAAAAACTTGAGCTTCAAACGTATTATAATGACCTAATATTAAACGAATCGATTATTGCAGGTACGACTAACAAGTTCATGTTTTTTATATTCGTCTGAATCCTGAATTTGGCATTGACACAAAAAAAAAAAAAAAATAATAATAATAATAATAATAATAAAAATAAAAGATAAAAATGTCAGATATTAATTAACATTGCCCCTAAACCTAAAGTATGTGAACAAATACTTACAAATTATAGAATCTCTTTTATATACATTTTATGAAACTATCTAGACTATTTGGGAGTATAAAAGCGAATTAAATTATGATAATCAAAAATTTATCAAAATAAAATTGAATCATCTTTACTGCTGGGCGCGTTTTTTTTCTAATTTTTTACGTCTTCTTTAATAAATATATCTAAAGCTATACAGCTGTTGAAATACACAAAAGATTACAACAAAAACTCCAAAAGTCTTGATATGTATACTTTTTTAAAGGTGAGTTTCTGAAATTTTACTTTTAAAATAAATTTAGGACTCGATTAGTTCGCATTTTATAATTTGCATGGAACTTTCCTATTTACATTTTTTTTTTTCAATTTTCTCGTTTCAGCGAACTTTTAGTAAAAGAATCGTTTTATTTTAAGTTAAATTTATACATTAGTGGACTTCAATATTTCTTTTAAGAATTAATAATAATATTGAAATCATGAACAGTAGATAAAACGGTGTAGTCAGCGATTTATCTTCTTAATTGCAGAATTGTTGTTTTTAAAAAAAAAGTCAGTGCGTATTTCCATCTGTACGGTTCAAAACTTGGTTTCTAATACATAAAAACAATTAAAATATAATATAGTAAGTTTTGTTTTTGTAATACTATTAAATGTACTATAAAAACTCATTATTCATACTTCCATAATGTATATAGAAAAAAACACATATTTTGAGAATCATTTTCTGTGGCTCAAAAATGAAAGATTTAACATCAATTGAACAACGAATAACTAAAAAAATTTGCAAATAAAGTGTTCAAATGAAATGAAGTTTAATTCCTGTTTATTTCTTTTCATCCATGATAATTTGAGATAAGCTGTCTTCATTAACATAAATTCTGTACAAATCGCTTCTTTTGGATATTGTGAAGGTCATATTTCTATCTTTGTAATCAGAATATTTCAAATTTTCGATCACTTCATCCAATAAAATAGCTCTTCCCACTAATATACCTCCACCTAAACCGTCATTCATGACTGAAGTTACATGAATATGGAATTGATAGTAAGTTGGATGATAATGAATAAACATTCTTAAATCTTCTTTTTTTAGGGAATGCGTTTCCGAAAATTTTTTGATTAAGCAATTTTCAATTCTAGTTTTATAATCAATTAACCAGTCTCTATCTTCCATTTTTAATTCACGAACAGTCAAAATATCTGAGTTGAATAGTATACATGTATAATATAAACCAGAGATTTGTAACCCATCCCATTTCAAATCTTTGACTAGCACAAATTCATCTTTAGCAAACATTAACAAATTTTCTTTTTCGTATCCTTGGTACAATATATTATAAATCCATTGATTCTCTTCTTTTAGCTTTTCTAAAATATACGGCTTAAACTTGTTAAAATACATATCACCAGTTTCTTTTATCATGACATACTCATCTCTACCATATTTGCGAATATGCTTTTCTGTTGCCGGCCAGATTACATTGATCTTATCCGTTAGAAGAACCTGGTATCTCAGATAAATACCGTTCTGAAAAGTTTGGACAGCTTTTTGAATATCTACGTTTAGGCTGTCATCAAAAAAAAAGTTTAATTCTTTACGAGGTTTATCAATGTTTTCTATGTTGTAATTCGTCTTTTCTAATCTGATAACTGCATTTTCACCATCAATTTCCCCTAATAAAGCAAGTGTCTTTTCAGATTCGCTCAGGTTTAACACCTTTACAAATTTAAACTTCTCAAGAGATACTTTTTTATTATCGGAAATCATCGTCAATAACCTGCAATAATTTATCTTCAAGTTCATTACATGATAATAATAAATTATTTAGTTTAATATGTTTTCCATATGTTCTATACATTTTTTTTTTTTTTTTAAAAAGTAACTTGCAAGAATTAACACAACAAAAAAAATCAAAATCAAAATCAAGAAAAAAAAAACCAAAGAAAAAAAAGAGAATATAATAACAACAAAACGTTTAGACGATTTTGTATCCACATTGTACTGTACAAGCAATAACTTCAATATATATCAATTACTTATACAAATCATAACAAAGTGAGCTCATAATACTGGTAAAATGTCCTCTTTAATTTCCTCAGATAGCATAAGTTCTGAAAATCCAAAGCTTCAAAGAACTATCATTAGATTTAAGTCTAAAGTTTCCAGCAAGGAATATTATGAAGCACATCAAACTTTAAGAAGTTTAATCAATAGATCCGTTAAGAGTTCTCATTATCAGCATGCTTTAGATTTAATATATTATGGATCTTTGATTCTTATGGAGCATGAACAATTTGCATCTGCCGCAGATTTGTTGCATTATATGATTGAGATTTTAAACTTACCAAGTTGTGAAATTTCAGAAAACTCGGAAAATTTTATGGGAAGATTACTGACTTTATTGAATAAATTTCCTGCCGATGAGCCAAGTTTTCATAAAATTGATGTTGATCTTATGAATTGGTCATCATCCTTAAATAATAAAATTAACTCCTATAAATTTGGAAACCCCGTATTTCACGATTTGTTTGGATTGAAGTATTTTAATTGCACTAATTTCAAAAATTCTGAAGATTTGAACAATTACTATCAAAATGCCATTTACCATTTTATGCTCGGAAATCCTAAAAATTGTTTTGAACCAATGTCTGAACTTATTTATTCTTGGATTATAGATGTTACCAATGATTTCAAAGCTGACAGTATAAATTCTGATTCGATTGTCAATTTACTTGCTTTTCCAGTTCTTAATTACTTGATTTTGCTTAATTTTAAAGACGCCAAAAGTTTTTTGATGTTAATTATTGAGAAATTGGAGACAAATTATCCACAAGTTTTTGCTACATCAGATTTAGCTGTAGATTCAGATTTTAAGATTAATTTTTTGAGTATCAAAGAAAACAAAGAACAATTCGAAAACCTAAATATTGTTAACCACTTACAGTTAATCATTTTATCTATCCAGTACAATTTAAAAGACATTTTTATCGCATTAAAGAAGGGATATGCTTACAACAATAATGATTTCGGTGCTTTGATGGAGAAATTGGGTTCCATCTATTTCGAAATACCAGTAAGTCAGAACACCAATTTGTTGCAACAAATGATGAGTGGATTATTTTAGTATTTGATGGAACAAAATGTTGGATAATATATATATATGTTAGGCTTTTATTGCACTAATATAAACTCCGATCTTTGCTGAAAACAATAAACATTAGTAGATTTAATGCGGTAATAGTAATGATAACAAAGATAATAGTGGAGCCCTTTTAAAATTTGTTTATTATCTTTTCAAATCAGATGCCCTAATAGCATCAATAAGGGGCGGCCTGTCAGAAGCAATCAATTCTTTGATACACTGGTCAAAATCACACCATCTTCGATCTCTTTTCTCACTTTCTGGATACTCATGAGCTAACTCTACATCCTCTAACTGATAAAAATAATATCTTGCCTTAGGAAAGCCGTCCTTATTCGTTCTTCCAATAGCACTATCATCTGTTTCACAAATAAATTTAATTGATTTACAACTAAGAATTCCTGCCTCTTCCCAACATTCTCTTAATGAAGCTTTTGCAAAATCATCAGTTTCGTCTAATTCTATTCCTCCTTTAGGAATTATCCATTTATGCCTTTTTGTGGATGACGAAATCATAAGTGTTTTGTCCTTTTGTTTGTTTAATATGACACCTCCGGCAACCATTCGGATGCCGTGTTCATTGTAAAGTTGTGTATCTCTCCCTTCTCTTGCTTCTTTTAGCCTGGAAATCTTAATTTCAATTGACCGTTTATCACTGTTTTCTAAATCCATATTTGCAATGATACTAATTTCTTTAGCAAGACAGTCAATATTTGTAATTAGTTTTATTTTTTCAACAAATTTCAGTTGCAGGAATTGTTGAAGTTTTTTTAAAAAAGCAACAATAACTTTCAATTATTCTTTGAAAAGAAACCTTAATATTAATTATTGTATGTTTAAAAATGCCAAGGTTTTAACATTCTTATTCACTAAATTCTTCAAGCAGTACAATATTATTAATAACTATAATTATTCAACGCTGCTTTGACTACAAAAAATTTGAATGTAAAAATAAAAATGGTATCAGTTCAAAATAATCTTGATAATCTAATAAACGATTGCTTATAAATACCAAAAATATTAAGAATCTCAAAAGTTCATCGAACTAAGCTTGTTGAAGAATTAGGTTTTTTTTCAAATGTAAACAAGAGACCTAGTTTGTAACCTCCAATATTATTATTAAAGATTTTCAGACAACTAAATTATTGAAGAAGTCAAAGAACAAAGAACATAAAGTAACTTATATCTTATGATTGTGGTTATTTTTTCAAATTTCAATGATTGTGCTAAATTTAAGTATTAAAAGGTTTTGATTTGCTAATTCCGTTATTGGGATATTTCGCAAAAATGTCAAAAAAAAAAAAAAAAAAAAAAAATTAACAGCACATTCTGCAACCACGAGATGCTTATTTAAAACATCTGGAAATTTACAAAATTGAAGTTTTGTGTTGTTCTTTTTTATTCTATCTTGTATATATATTATCTAAATCTTTTAAAAAAAAATGAGGAAAATCTAGTTGCAGTATAAAAATAAGGAGAAATGAAATGTTAAGTTAGGTTATGAAAAAAAAATGTAGAAAATTCATTTGGGAGTTTGTATTTCAAGTTAATTATTCAAACCAGCTGAATATAGATATTAGAATCATTTGGATTATATTTGAAATTATTACTTATTTGTCTAGATTGCTGATATGATGATCTTTTTTGCTGAAGAATAATTGGACTTATTCTTCTTTTCTCTTCGGAATAGTTGATTTTTTTTGGTTCATAAGCGTTTAGTGAATTAATATTTGAGCCATGAAAGTCAATGTTTCTTGATACATTTTGCATGATTTGCATATTTGAAGTGAAATCAGTATTTTCTTGTAAATTGTTGTTGTAGGCGTGGTCGGCATTTTCATCAGGTATTATGGAAATTTCAGTGAAATTATTAACACTATTATTATGCAGAGTTGCATCAAAGTCAAACATATCTTCTAATAATTGGGAAGGTGGTCTTACTGATACCGGGTGCTCTTCTTTCTCTAAATGAAGCACTGATAATCTGTTAGCTTGCTGTCTACTCATTCTGAATTCACTTCTCACAGGGCTTTTGAAATCAAAGTTTGGTGTAGTTGGTGTAGATGCTAGTAAAGTATTTGATGATATATTGTTGTTGCTGCCTGATGGAATTTGTAGTGTGTCATATTCTACTTTTGATTGTTGCTTGTATGCCATGATTTCTGTTAAAGGCGAAACGTACAAGGATAATCTGCTATTTCTTTTATTTGATTCTAACTGAGAAAAATGTGGATCATCCTGTTTGTAAGTAAATTTTTTTCCAATTGGCGCGTAAAAATTATCTAAAAGGTTTTTGCTAGAATTTGATAAAGGAATTGTGCCAGAGCTAGGAATTTTGTAAATCTGTCTACTGATTTCCTGGAGTTCCTTTTCATCTGCTATTGTACTTGTGTCATCATCATTGATTTCAAAAGAGGAGCTATCCCTATCGGTGTCACTATCTTCCCAGTTAGTTTCTTTGTAATAATGATATAGTTTGCTTTCCTTATAAATATCATCGTTTGGAGAATCATTAGAATCTGATCTATTGCTTTTGTTTTTATCAAAACACATTGTACTATTGTATAAACCAGCAAATTCTTCATCTTGCAAGTGTTTATTAACTGCTCTTCTATCTCTAATATGTTGGAACAAGAAAGCCATAATACAAACTGCTGTAAAAAACGCAACCACCGAGCCACAAATTACAAAAAAAGAGTCGTTTGCGAGATGTGCCCCATATTTATGGATGTACGGATTCAGCGCTGTAGGTACAGCAGGTGTGAACAGTGCCTGGGAAAGTGACGGCAATGTTGGCAATTCAGCAGCATAAGAAGTTATGGTGGTAACAAAGTCTCCATTAACTTGATCAGCTTCAAAAAACATTCCCACAAAAAGAAGAAATCTTAATTTATTGCTCTTTTTCATAGTATACAACATTGTACTATGATTTCAATTGAATTACCTGATTAAAAGTAAACAAATGCATTTACCTTACTCCGATATGCTGAATTTATAAACGAAAAAATAAAATCCTAGTATAAATTGAAAACAAAATTCGTCATACTTACATTCTGAAGGAAACCATTCTGCTTTTATATTATAAAAAAAAGATATCAAACCTTTGTTTGGTATCAGGTTTTTTTTTAAGTTATGGGTTCAGTATCCCTCTTTCCTGTGTGTCATGTTACTATACCCAAAGCTAAGTCACAAAAAAATATGCATGTTGAATTTTATGTGTAATATATGTTAGTGTTCTTGCATGCTAGAAAAAAAGAAACCTGTTTGATCTATTATGAGAGTCAATTTGTATCAACAAAGAATTTAAAAAATATGTTCTGTTGAATGCGATGAAAGACTAAATATCTAAGAAATTTAAAGCTTAATTCATAGCGACTCTACTGAATATATAAATCTTAATCAATAAGCCTTATTTGCCTTAATTGTCCTTTTGAACCCAGTCAAATAGATTCACACGCTGTAAGACACCATTAATTTTTTTTCAAAAAAATATAGAAGGCGAAAAAAACCTAAAATAAGATTAGACAAAACCTTTATATTTACATATTTTAACAAATACACAGTAAAAAGCTTTAATTATCGAGGTAAGATTTATGATGTATCGCTATTCAAAGATTTTGATAATTTCAGAAATAAGCTGTCTTAATAAGTTACTTTTCTTTGAATAATAGTTACGTTTGAAATGCGATATAATGCATTTTGATGTATGTATGTTATGGGAGACACATACCGATACATATCGTCTATTTAACATGAAAAATAAACAGGAAAATGGTAAACAAAGTTGACATTGACGAAGCTTTCATCACCTTGTTTCGCGTAAATACTTCGACAATATCATAAAATGAGTTTATTTTTCAAAAGAGTATTTGAATATATATAAAGGCAAAAGAATCTTTATTTTAATGCTTTGATTTAGCTTTTGACAAAGTTGTTGTGTATGTTCTTATAAATTTCTCTCTAAATAGTAACTTGTGATGTTTCCAACAGTGAATTTTCATAATCCTCTGCCAAAAAACTTGTTAAGTCCTAGAATTGTATTACTGGTGTTACTATTTCTTTACATTCTTTTGGAATGTATTGTTATAGGTGGATGTGTCACATCACAAACCACAACAGTGTATGTGAGTTCATTGACATATACGGCTACAGACATGACATACACTGATTTCCCCCAGTCAGTCCTAGAGTTAGAGGTAAGAGTAGGTTATTTTTCCACATGTATGAAACTACATACTAATGAAACTGCCACTGATTGGTTATGTGGTACTGCCGATGACAAAATTCTTGGCACAAATTCCAATTTTGATGCCAACTCGGATGCTAATATTGACTTATACAATGTTTATAAGTCTACTGCTTATCGTTATAGGCACCAATGTCTCCTGCCATGGCTTTTATTTTTGGCCATTTTTGCATCGTTTTTTACTGTTGTTTGTTTTATAGTATTTCCTAGAAACAATCATGAGTTTCCAAGTTTCAAGTTTTTCAGATTTTACATCTTGCCCACCTTTTTATCATTTTTGTCATTCATATTAAGTATGCTTGCCGCAATTTGGCAGGAAACTAACACTGCAACAAGCACAAATTTGATGAATGTTATGGTGGATCAATATTATTCGGTAAAGGCTACTTATGGAGGCGGTTCGAGCGCTCTTCTTTGGATTGGAGTAGTTCTCACTGGTTTTGGATTCTTACTTCTTTCCGTTATGACCATCTTAAGTATAAAACTAAAATTTGATGAATACAGAGAGTCAAATGAATATCAAATAAGTTATTTAAAGACAGAGTTGGGCCATGATCCCTTTTTGAGTAATCAAAGCCTACGAGATCAAGAAGCTTCTCTGATAGTTTCAGGAAGTATTTTCTCGAAGAAATCTGAGCTGTCTGATTAGAGATACGCTTCACGTAATGAATATTGTCCTGTGTACTAATGAATAATAAGTTGAAATAAATATTATCATTTTCCATTATAAAAGGACCATCCAATTTTTTTTTTCACAATTTCTATATAAATCATTTTCATCATTGCTTATACACTTGCTTTTAATATTAATTTTCATTTAACAAATAATAATGTAGCAAAGTAACTTTCATTTAAAAGTTCAATTGTGAGATAGTTGATTTGCTGTGGAAATTTGGGACACTTTACGAATGAAAATTGCAACACAGTCTTTTTTATCTTCACAATAGGAATATTAAAAAAGTCTTGGGTTGAGTATTCCAGGTAATCTAGACTTTTGATTCTAATTCTTCAAAGTGTGGAAAATAAAACTCTTAGCCTTCATATGACTGAGATTATTTTATTTACACTAGTTATGCCTTCATAGTTAACTGCTTTTCGGTAATTATGGGTTGATCTTCGAGTAAACTTTGTTTACCTCAATTAGTCTTTTTTTTTTCTTGATTGGCCTTTTGTAATCACCTTTTTTCATTAGGACTAAAAAAACGGTCCCTAGATTTGTACAGTAAATAATTAAAATCATTTTAAAGGATCAACATGAAAATGTACTCACCAATAATAAGTTGATTAATGCATTACATAATTATGCTATACAGAAAATTAAGTTTGCATTGCAGAATTAGATTTTTCACCCGCTAGTTTAGTTCTTCCGTGTTTTTTTTTCAATTTTTATTTATTTATTTCAATAGCATCAAATTGCATTTTAAGATGCATTTATGAATGTTATTTGAAAAAACAAAATAAGAAGCACTGTTTACTTTTGGTACAATAGTTTGTTATTACCTTGCTTACGTTATTAATGGAATTCCTTTTTGCTGCTATGTGCATAAAGGAAAATAAGTGCACCCTCATGTGTACAGATATTTTCATGTTATTATTTGAGAAATTATTTTTAGTAAATTGGTACCAAAAATAACCAACATATCTTACTTGCTGATGCGCCATGTATTTAGAAAAATTAATGATTTGGCGGATTTTAATGTGCACCCTTTGGAGATACAGTGAAATATTAACAAATTTTGCGGCGGAAAATTTTAGCAAGGCTGCTTAATTTGGTTCCTTAAATTTCAGTTTTTTTTTGATTCTAATTTTACAGCAGACCTAAAGCATTGTAGTGATAAAGTCAAAAACAAAACTTGAATATGATTACTATTTCTCATTGGTATTCCAATAATATTAGGCTAAAAAATTCCTAGCTAATTATGCTAAGGTGAAGTGGCTATCTTTAGCAAAAACTATTGTGGTGTTTGGCTTCGGAAAACTAAGTTTACTTGTTTTTTTTTTAACTTCTTCATTATTTATCTGATCAATTTATTTATCTAAAAGATCAGCGATGATCGTGGAAATGTACTTGCCAATTTAAAAAAATTCTATTGTTGACGGTCTAATAGTTAATTATCATAATAGCAAAAAAGTTAAAATAGCAATTACATAAGAAAAAATTTTACTGGCTAAATATCCTCTTTTTATTTTTTTTCAGTATATGATTTAGATGCCTAATGGCTAGATTTTCAATATTTAAATTAGTTTCTTTTTTAAATTCTTATTGTGAGTGAGGCCCTACACATCATTCTTTATGCAAGCTTAAAAAAATGCCTATTTTCATGGCTCGTGCACAGAAAAAAAAAAATAATCCAATAGTCTGATGGATAACGGTCAGTCTTATTATCACTGTTTATTTTGTACCTTAAAGTAATTTTACTACATTCTTCAAACTATCTTCTCAAAATATGCTTGTTATTATGCCCTATGTTTTCATATGGGTGTCTTGGTATTTTTTTCACCAAATCCTAATAAAACTAATAAATTGAGGTGAAATTAAAGAAAAGACTCCGTATAGTTGTAAAATTCATAACTGACTTTCACCTGGCGGTATATACAGAAAAATCTAACATGCATATCGAACTTTAAAGCTTGCCGTGGTAGGTCTGTTGATTGCCATTGATGTCCTGATAAATTTGAAATTAAAGGATATACAGAAGCAGTTTGTAAATTAAACAAACCTGTCGTTAAAAAAACACCAAGAAATTGGGATATTAAAAATGTCAAGAGCTACTTTATTTTTTTAAGTTTAAATGAACATCTTTAAACTAGCAAAAACAAGAAATAACAATAAAATTTATTGTTAAAGAATTAAAACTACACCCTTAAATAGTTTGCGTTGTTTTTAACTATTTATTCAGGGTGTGTGAATTAAATTAATTTTGTTATAAATTTTAGACAATATCCTTTGTGTCTTTTAGTAATTATAAACAACTATAGTATTTCCATATTATCAATAAAAGAAATCACTATATTAATAGATTATTTCATAATTAATCAAAAATGATGTTTCTTAGGCTCATATTTGCTTTATTAACATACATAATATCGGTTACAGCTGCTGAATTAAGTAATAATGAAGCTGAAAATTCAGCAGCAGTATTTAAGTCTTCCAAAAGCTTTGACTTTTCAAACTCCTCAATGCCATCTCTTCTAAGCAGAAGTAATGAAATGCAAAATTCAAGTTCAACAAAAACCACTGCATCAAACCTGAAAACTCAAAATTTGACCACAGATTTTTTTGTATCATATGTTAGATGGACTGATCCTCATATGTCTGCTTACAATAAATTATTATATCTGACATGCCAATCAGTGTCAGATAATTTTAATTGGTCTGGTGATAAACAAAGTACTAAAGCAACTGGTCACTCAAAAAAAAGCAAGGGTTTAACTCACAGTTGCGATTACCAACCATTCTTAGGCACGCTTGCTCTCTGTTTGCATAATATGGCTAAAGAACCAACTGATGTTGATGACGGATTCCATCTTTTGGCAGCTAGTTGCCCCAACGTAACTATTGAATTATTGAATAATAGTTATGAGAATGCCACAAAATATAGCATTAATGAATACCAAATTAAAAATGTAACCAAACTTAATGTTCCTGTTACTGTTGGAGTTGCAACATTCAAAGCAGCATATCAAGTCACTTATGCCAAGCTATACAATTTGGACTATAGTCTTAAATTTGGCTTTGCCATTCTTGGGTATTGGCTAGCGGTTATGGTTTTATCCATGTTTACAAGATTTATGAAGGCAACCGGCATGATTAAATTTTTGAACAACAGAGTAACAAAGTACTTTCAAGCAAAATTCTTTATTCCTAGTTTATTCCATGAAAAACATTTTCAACCAACAACATTTTTTGGTGTTATTACCTCTTATTTACCAACTAGATCAGAAAGTTGCATCATTCTTGGATACTTGTTAATTCATTTGATTGCATTTGTTTGTGGTTACAAGTACACAAGCACAAGCACAAAACATTCACAGATGGGTGGCTTTGTCACAGATAGAGCTGGAATTCTAGCTTTTGCTCATTTCCCATTAATATTTTTATTCGGAGGTAGAAATAATTTTCTCTTGTCAACCACGACATTTAATTATTCTACATTTATTCATTTTCATAAATGGACAGGCAGAATAATGTTTCTTGATGCCGCAATTCATGGTATTGGTTACACTGTAATGAGATCAAATCAAGGTAGATACATTTCTTCTTTCCAATCTGCATATTATTATTCTGGTTTTATTGCAATTGGTGCTTGTGCTGCTATAATGATTTTATCTTATAACTTCTTTAGAAGAAAGGCTTACGAAATTTTCATAGTTACACATATTCTTCTCGTTGCGCTTTTTACTGTCGGTGTCTGGAGACATTCAAATCAATTTGGATACATGGAGTTTTTAATTGCAGCTATTGCTCTTTGGGGATTTGACAGATTTATTAGAATTGTTAGAATGTTTAATTTTGGTATTCAAAAGGCCAACGTAAATATTTTAGCGGATGGTACCATGAAAATAATTATGAAAAGACCTAATGCCTCCAGATGGAAGCCTAAACCAGGGCAATTTTCATACATCTATTTTTTCACAATGAAAACATTTTGGCAAAGCCATCCATTTACCATAACTGATTCAGTATTTAATGAAAATGAAATCATAGCTTACATAAAGCCAAAGGATGGTCTTACAAGTAAACTAGCCACTATTTTTAAGAATCAAAATACTGTTCTGGTATGCGTTGAAGGACCGTACGGTCATTCTGCAAATAATTATCATTATGATAATATTAATTTAATTGCAGGAGGTAATGGTATTCCTGGTCCTTTCCATCACGCAATTGAGTTAGCGAAAAGATATCCAGATGGTCAAAAAAACAATATTAGATTGATATGGGTCGCAAGAGACTTGAATTCCATAACATGGTTTAAGCCTGAGTTGAAATGTTTAATTAACACACCTGTTCAAGTCATTCTTTATTTGACCCGTGAAAAAGAAGAAAATATACAAGCTTTGAAACACTGTAGCTTAAACTCTATTGAAAGTGAAGATAAATGCAGTGATGAAAAACTTATAACAGCTGACCAACATCAAGTTTATGAACTTCCACAAAACGATTTGAATGATTTTGAAATTGTTTGCAGAAGACCAGACTTTGATGCTATAATTAGAAACTGGTTTACAACGGAAGTAGGAACTATTTCTATTACTGCTTGTGGCCCGAATCTCTTTTGTGATAGTCTAAGAAAAAGCATTTCCACATATATCGAAGATCATGATCAAAGGGTAGATTATAATGAAGAGTTGCAAATGTGGTAACTACTCAAATCTTGTATAATAATTTTTTTCCAAATTCAATTTAAGCTCATAGTAACAATAATTGAATTAATACATATCCTCATTTTTATAACATTTTATAACCATCATACTTTTTTTTTTACAAATGTTTCATAATATAAATTAATAATTCTCTTAGTTAGCATTTCATAAAACCAATAAAATAAGTAATTTTATTTTTAATTTGTTTCTGAATAATTTGAAGTAATTAAAGATGAAGAAGTTTTTAGGTAGACAGTTTCGCTTTTTTTTTTTTTTTTTTTTTTTTTTTTTTTCACACAACATTCTGTTAGAATGTGTATATTCATTTGACTATGATATCACTATTTTGTTTATCGACCACTTCATCTATTTTTTAAACTTATAATTTAACTTCATGTAAATTATATAAAATTTGAAGTGAGGTAAACAAAAAGAGTTGTTATGTTTAACTAAGAAAGTTTTGAGTATTTCTTAAATCATTTGCTCCATTTACATATAATGCAGGACAAAAGGGATATTACTGAAGAGAACATTCTAAATATTTATAACTATGATTCAATATTTATATTTCCATGTCCCAATTCTCTGTTATATTTGAATAGTGATTATGAAAACTTAGTTAGAGGGTATAGATCGAAATACTATAAAGAGAACCAAACAACACACAATTCTAATAGAATCAATGATGTGATGTCGTTAGAGCTGCCATTGAGTTCAGTGTTTGGGACATTGGGTTGGTGGGGGCTAGCCCCCTCTCCATTGGCTTTTGGTAATTTACCAGAAAACCAAGATTTAATAGATCTCTATACTAGGAAGGATATAATTGATACTATGGGAACTATAGCCACTAAAAATTTAATAATTATTGATAGACCTTTTAATGATCTAATTAATTTCAAAGCCAAAGTGTCGGACCGACTTCTTCAGAACTGTATTTATTATGAGAAGAAGTTATGCGAAACACCAAAGGATTATAGGGAGTATGTGATAAGAGAGAACATAGCGAAAAATAATGATATTAGGTACATATATATATATGATGACACTGAGTATGCTGGATTTTATAAAAAACTTTTTCAAAATATAAATCAAGCTATGATAAATAAAGTGATACTTGTTTTTGTACCAGTTTTGAAAATCGAATATTCCTTGCCAGTAGAGGTGGAGATCAAAATCTTGAGATCCGCTATACAAGATTTTAACAGGAAAATGTCAAACAAAATACCCAACTTCAAATCAGTAATAATTAGAAAAAGAATATTTGCAACAGGATTCATGTTATCAAGAGACTCCATGAAAAAGCTTATAGATAATTTCATGTTTGTGAAAAATAAAATGTTAAATAAATTAAAAGAAGAAAAGTCCAAAAAAAACAATATTTTAAAGAATAATGTCAGTATAACGAATGAGCTTATTCTTGTGGCACCATATGGTTTGGGTAAAAGATTCGAACAATTGGGCGGTGAAGGAAAGTTGATCGCCTTGAAAACAGAATCCTATTATTGGGATCAAGAACATGATTTTTTATTAGTGAAATTCAAACCATATGGTAACTTTTACGAAAGAGTAAAGCATTTTTTGAAAAATGATAAAGAAAGAAATTTAATTTTAATGTTATTTTGCAACACAAGTTACAATAATTTCGAGAGATTACTTAGATGCAGTAACGTTTTCAATAAGAAATTCAGCTGGACACATTCAGTTTCAAATTTTGTGGTAACTGCATATGCTACTCAAAGATGGGTTTTGACTTTTGGAAAAACTCAGGCTGCTATTTCCGCAGACTCTGATATCGAATCTAATAGTAATAACGTTAATAATTTGGCATCTTCTAACAAGAACTCTATTATTAGGTTTGAAATGATCCTAGATCTGGAAAGAAAAAAAAGGGACATGAAGGCTAGTTTTGGCTCTGAAGAAGTTGATTTTTTTGAGCTTGAATCCAAAAAGAAACTCAAACCGAACTTTTTTACATACAATTTACAGAAAAATTCAACTCATCAATACCAAAATGCTGATATAAATTCCAACTCTGTGAAATCACAAATTATAGCATCTCTACCAGAAAAACCTAAAAACAACCTTCAACGGCAATTACAGGTTTCAAAAGATTTACTGGAAAATGATAACGAAATGAATGAAAACGTAGATTCAAATTTTGATTTTGATTATTAAACTTTTCGATAAGTTGCCATTCTTTCTCATTTTCAAAAACAGATCAGAATTTTTTTTAGTAGAATAGGAATATTTTGATTACCTATTTATAATAGACATCTTGATTAATTTCGTATTAAAACTCCAAGATCATAGAATAATAACGAAAAAAAAAGAAAAGTTTTAGTTATTTGTTTGAGGTGTTTCTTTTTTTTTTTTTTTTTTTTTTTTTTCCCATATTCATAATAAAAAATTGATGATAAGCTGATTAGCATAATTGGGTTTAGGATAAAATCAGAAAAAAAAAAAAAAGAAAGAGCTACAAGCTCAGACATATTTATAGGGTACAATATTGACTGGAAATAGTCTTTAATTGATAAAATAAATGTTTTTCATTCAACCATCATTCATTAGAAGTAAGGTAAATATTTAAAAATTTAAAAAACTAAACCTACAACTATTTTTTTGGGAGATTTTATTTGAACTAACATACATTATGACAGATCTTGATGGTAAGACGCATCGTGTGTCAAAAATTCAAAACCCTCCGATATCGGATATTTTGCCTGAGGAAATCTTACAACATATATTCAATAAACTCCCGATAAGCGAGCTCAAAAAAATCACTTGTTTGAATACAAAACTACACCAAGTGATATATAATACAAAGTTATATACGAATGTGAAAATTTCAAATTATGAAAAGTTGATTTTATTGTCTGATTCCATAATTTTAAATGAGCGGTTACAAGATTCTGTGAAAGAAATAGAATTTGACATTGCTTCCCTTGAGAAGCAGTATCATCAAAAATTAACATTTATCTCAAGCAGAAGAATTAATAATGAGAGTTCTTCCACCAAAGCATACGATAGATTTTGGAATAACTCTTATGATTCACTCATTGAGGACTTTGAAAATGTTCAAAATTACATTGGTTCTTTGAGAGGGAATAAGTATATCAAAAATTCTGCGTCGCCAATGTCTCTTACTAGTTTTCTGTCTTTTTCACCAACAGCCAGTCTGCTGCACGATATCAGCAAGAAGCCTCTGAATAATTTTGAGCAGTTACATACTCCTGAAATGGACCTTGAAGAACCGTCAGTGCTCATAGATAGAATATTATCAACCTTGAATAGGAATAAACTAAAGCATATCTCTTTGAAAGACATAACAAGAAAGTTTAGATTTCCTTACACACATTCTTCTATAAAGCTTAGAACCAGAAATCAATTGACAAAAATAAGTTTGTCCTGCTCACCTAATGAATTAATTGATTTGAATTTGGATTATTTGATTTCAAATACAATGATTTCTGGATTAGAAAGCAGCTGTCTTGGTAATAATTATATTGAGTTATATTTAAAGAACTATTCTATAGACTTAGCTAGTGCTCAAGTTAGAAATCCTATGTTAGCAAAATTTTTGGAACAGAAAATCAAAAAATTGACGCTAGATAACTGTCGATTAATAGTCTTTTTGCAGTCTCAAAATTTTTTTAGCTTGATTCCAAATTTGAATAGTTTATCTTTAATTAAAATTTCCAACATATTTACCTTTTTATCTGTTTTGGACAACCTTTGCAATTCCAATAATAATCATAGATATTTGAAACGTTTGTCAATTGATTTTGCATCCTCAATTTTTCACGATAGGATCAGTGAAATTTATGACTTTTATGGACCAATACAAAATTTTGATCTAAATGATGAGCATGGAAATGCAGTTTTGTCTACAAATAGTAACAGCCTTAATTACAGACTCAATTCCTACTTTTTGAGTACATATCAAAATTCATTTTCAACCAGATTTCACAAACTTTTTTTAATGAGTCAAAACCACAATTTGGAAAGGATTGATCTTCTTAATGTTAGATTCGTTAATAAGCTTATAATTCCTAGCACAGAAAATTTAAATCTACAAGAATTCAATTTATTTTTATTTCTTTCAACCATAAAAAATTTGAAAATTATTAATTTTCATATTGATGATTCTATTAAAACTACAGATTATCCTGATGATTGGAACCAAGTTCTCTTCCCCATAACAAAGTGTAAGAGTAATATTGAAAGAAAAAAGACCACTGTGACAGTTTTTTCAAGAAATAAAAGAAAATTGTTTTACAAAGAGTAATTATTACTTATCAGATACCTAAACTTATTTTGATAATAATAATATTAAATAAAATTTATTTGTACATAACATTTAGATATTAGAAATAAAAATAGCAGAACTTAAAAAAATCAAATTTAAATTAATGAGAGCTTTCTTAGCTAAATTTTTTCAAGCGTTAGTATTCACTTTATTTAAAATAATATCAAGAAAAAACTATTTTTTATTCGACAATAATAGCAATAAAGAAAGAAATCACTTACCATTATTTTTAAAGAGAAATGAAAGGATTCCATGTTTTTTTGAATTTTTGTCTTTAGCTAGATCTTCATTTTCAGTTGAATGGTCAGCCTGTGAGCTCTTTTTACTTTTTGGATATTTAGCAATCTTTATTTGTTCATTTTGTAAATATGGTTTATTATTAACATCCACAATCAAAAAATCTTGCTTTAAGTTTGATTCTTTCAATGGAACATATTTGCCTTTGGTAGAACTAACTCCATTATGAATTATATCCTCGATTGAATCAACTAAAGGTAGGCTGTTTTGCGTGGCGATGTTATCATACTCAGCCTCACAATCTTGCGAAATGATGTTTTGGGCAGTAAATAATAAGCTTTTTACTTTTTCATTATTATTTTTGAAATCTTCTTTGATAACATTATCATTATACTTTGCTTTTAAATTTTTGAAAGTATTTTTAAGTGTATGATAGTCCTTCAAAAGCTTAACATTTCCTTGAGAGTCATACGCTATAAGACCGTAATTGTTTTCTTCTTGATGGAATTCATAAACTAAACCACCTGAAAAAACATCAGTCATTTCTGTAGAATAAATATATTCAATTTCCTGAAATTGTCTTGGCACAACTTCGTTGCAGCCATACTCGCTAAAAAATATAGGTTTAGGGAATTTTGAATAATCTTTAACGAGTACATCGAAGCCACTTGTTTTCATGTCTTGAATTCCACACCATTGATAGGAATTAACTCCATAGAAATCAATGCCTGTATCAGGGTCATCTTCTGCGTGACACTGTAAATAATTGGGTAAAGAAGTTCTGTAAGATAAATCATCTGCAGCTGAATAACCAACAGGAACTTGTCGCAAATTATGCACTTTCATATAAGTTTTCATATCGCGAACCAAGGATTTTATATAAATTGGTGAGTTTTGAGCAGATTTTGCATCATTTATAATTTCATTTCCTGCGAAAAACGCCATAGTGTTGTTATACCTTGAAAATTCTTCAATAACCTTGAAAACATGACTTGCATAATATTCATTATATGTTGTCCATGGTTCATATCGATTTAAATGCTGATGTTCTAATGGAGAATTCACATCCAATACCAAATAAATACCTGCAACAGCTAGTAATGTCATACATATATCATGGTCTAAATCTGGGTTTATGGAATAAATCCTAATTGTATTAATTCCTAAATCTTGGAAGAGCAAAACATCTCTAGCGCAAGATTCTGGATCCGATAAGGGATCCCTTTCAGTGCAAACGCCCGAAGAACCACCAGGTTGATAATCCACACCTTTGATAAAAAACTAGATATTTCGTTAGTATATCCTAATTTCAGAATGACGAGAAAAAAAAATTAAGAAATGACTTACTGGCTCTTTAGAAGATTTTATAAAAAAGTGTTTCCCATGAACTTCTATGGGATCAATGAAAGCCAGGTTCAATCTGGCAAACGCTGTTATCAAAAATAATAATTTTAGTATAATCATTTCAGTTTATTGTATCTAATATCAAATAAGTTTTTATTCTAAAGATATGATATTACAGACTGTATTATTACTATAAATTTTTTTACAACGATTGATGTATAATTCTAGTGTAAAAAACTAGAACTTTCTGTTGAGTCAGCGGGTAAATGAATTTGGAAATACATAAAGAGAAAGTTGTTCATTCAAAAACTGTTAAGTAAAATTTGAAATTTAATTATTTCTTTAATATTAAATACATTTCATTAGAAAAAAAAAATTCAGAGCATAATATCATTGATAGCATTACTATTTTTTGTAGTTTTTTAATTATTTTTTTTTATTCGAAAGATGCACTTAATTTAAGACTTTTAATAAAACTTTCATTACTGAACCACAAGCAAAAAACAAAAGAATATAAGGAAACTAGATTGATTAGGACAATGAAGATAGCTACATATGTTTGCTCTTATTGAGACCTAATTTCAGAATTTAGGCTATTAAAATTAAACAAAAGTAAGCTCCTTTTTGATCTTTAATCAAGATAAATGACAGGACGTTATATCATTGGGAATTGTGTTGTTATAGTGATAGAAGATTCGATCGTCATAACGATAAATAAAAATGAAGCGCGCATAACTGCTGAAACATAACGTAAAATTTCATTTCAATTTGATTATATGAATTTGATAGGTTTTCGATAACTAGCTCATTAATCTCAATAAAATAAATTAAATATAACGTTTCGTTGAAATGTAACGTGTGATTAATTTAATACTATTAAACATTGAGAAGATAATGGGTATTAACAACAATGATACGCTTGAAGTTGCAGATAATATACACCTAACAATGAGTTATGGAAATTCAGATCACGAAAAGTTTGGTGAAAATGATGCTGATGACAATGAAGAATTTTGGACTCCGGGTCCTGAAGAATTAACAGAAATAAGAAAGAGCATCATGAAATTTTCAGTGAAAACCGCTTGTAAGAGACTTGAAATGAGCAGATCAAACTATTCCAATAAGTTTGAGGCTGTGCTTGAATTTAGAAGAAAAATAAACAAAGTCATTTCAAAGTTCGATGTTTATGGTTCCAACATTCTATCTAATAGAGCCGTATCTACAGTGAAATTTTCGTTAACAGGTGAGAAGTTGGTCATTGGATCGTGGTCAGGTGATTTGAAAATAATTTCAACTAAAACATTACAACCTGATATCGACATAAAAAGTCCGATAAAATCCTATGACCAGAGTGTGCATAACAAAATCTCAGATGTTGACTGGTATCCTTTTAATAATTCTAGAATAGCTTTGGTAGGGTCAAATTCAAATGATTTATCTGTTTTACTTTGGAATTATGAAGACAAAGAACCAATTTCTATAATGAAAGGTCATCAAGCTAGAATTACTGGTACAAAATTTCATCCAAGCGGACAATTTGTTGCCAGCTCTTCTTATGATAAAACTTGGAGGTTTTATGATATCGAACATGCAAAAGAAGTATATTTACAAGAAGGACATTCTAAAGAAGTCTACTGTCTCTCCTTCCAAAAGGATGGTGCACTATTAGCTACTGGTGGCTTAGATGCTATTGGAAAAATTTGGGACTTAAGAACTGGGAAAGAGATTATGTCTTTGTGTGATCACATCAAGGATATTACTTGTGTTGATTGGTCTGATAATTGCTATCAACTAGCTACAGGCAGCAAAGATGGCACTATTAAAATATGGGATTTGAGGTACAATACAAACAAAAATAACGATAATAATACAGGATATATATATAACGATCAACCTTTATATACCATTCCTGCACATAACAAATTAGTATCGGATTTAAAATTTTTTCATATGAATAGTAATACTAACAACATAGCCAGTTATTTGAAGCTGGTCGAAAAATGCAATGCTCATTCAAAATTTTTGATAAGTTCATCATATGATGGTACAATAAAGGTTTGGTCAGCAGATAATTGGATTAATCTAGCCGAATTAAAAGGACATACTGATGATAAAATTATGAGTTGTGATATAAGTCCTTCTGGGGATATGCTTGCTTCCAGCGGGTGGGATAAATCTGTGCGGTTGTGGAATATTGAAAATGAATTTTGATATTTCATGGATAGTTTATTTGTACTAATAATAATTCTGGGAGATAAGTTTTTGTTTTGTAAATAAATAATAATAAAAAGTAAGTCAATTTAGATATACGAAAAGCAACTTTGATTTAGTTGATCAAATGATATAACAAACAGTCCAGAAACACATAAATCACACTCTTGTGCAAACGAAAAATCAATAAATTGATAAACTTGGCTTCAAAATCTTTATTCAAAATATTCTATCTATAATAAATTAAAGATAAATAATTACCAAAACAGTAGTATACTTCAAACTAATCTTGATCTAAGACTGCCATGATAGTTCTCCAACCAGGAGTTTCAAATAGCTCATAACATAATTTTGGATCTTGCTTAATTGCTATCTCACAACACATTTTTTTTTCTTTGGTATTTAGCATGTCTAATTCAAACAAAAAGCATAATAAATGAAAATCGCTTAACTTTTGGATGAAAACATTTAAATCTCTAGAGTCCACATAATCCTTCAAATCGCCTATGTCTTGGAATTTACCTATGTATTGTCGGTTTTCAACCGTAAATTTATTGGACTTAAAGATATTGCTTGGGTTATCGGGAAATCCATGAGTTAATGCTAATAGCAAATAATCATTTGGGAAGGCTGGCTTAGCATTTTTCTTAACAACAATACCATATTTGTTCGTTTCTTTGAAGAAAATATCTGGAACGTATCTATTGGTTGTCTTTTCATTAACAAAAACCATTCCGGGATGGGTTGATGCGGAGATTAAATCAGCTCTAACCAATGATTCTGCCGATGTACTGACCTGATAACTATTCATTTCAATTTCTTGATTTAAATTACCTGATAAAACACATGTAACAAACTTTGAAGAAAACTTACCAGATTTACTATGTTTTGTATAATTTGGATTCTTGATTTGGCCTCTTGCGGCAAACATGATTTCAAGAGAACTTAAAAAATAGGAATCTTTATGTCTTTTGCAAATAACTGTACCATCTCCATTACCAGCATCAATCAAGTCAGTAAAAATTACACCAACCTTTGTTAATCCGCATAAATTAGCTACTCTATCAATGTGTTCTTCATTTTCCCAATCACTGAGTGTTATTCCATCCAATTCATCAGCTTGAGGAGGCTCATAAATAGCATGCACAACTGCTTTGATTCCCAAAGGAACGGATGTGTATTCTTCATAAGTACCATATAGTATACCTAATCTCTGACTCCCGGATGATCTCCAAGACTCTATAAAATTATTAATCAACTGAGGGTCCGATATTTCTACGTGATCAACCATTCTGAAATCTTGAAGTTGCAACGTGATTGCAGACGGCTGACATTTTGAGCAAATACCTTCTGGCCATGGCTTATGACCCCCTGTACAATTCTTAGCTACTTCAAAAGACAATTCCTTCAAAGGTGGTATATAAGAGGAACCGTTAGCTTTATTTGTAGATTCATTTAATTCATTTAAATATGCATGGAACGATTTGTGCTTGATGTTGTGCTCGTTCAAGTAGTTGGAATCCCATGGGGGTAATGGTGAGCAATATTCGCACATCCCTTGATCGGTGTGTCGACACAAGGAGGTTCTTTTCCTTTTGATTATTCCATCCCTTTTATCCAATAAATCATCAACTGGAAATTGAGTTACAGTGAATTCATCTGAAGTAGCAGAATTCTTTTCCAAAGAAGAAGAATCAACCGTGGAAACAGGTCTCTTCTCTGGGATAACAGCAGATTCTTCAAATGTAAGTGTTAGTATTGCACCATGCTTCAAATCAAAATCTGAATTTTTGCTATACAAAATGTCTTCAACATTAAAGACAGACCCATTTATAGAAATCTTGCTATGGAACAAATCCACATTTTTTTTTTTTAGCTGATTTTCCAAATTGCTGATCACGGTCTTGATTTCTGAGTCTGGTTCAGTTTCAACTCTGAACATCCCATCCCTCGTTCTTAAACGGAGAATCATTTTCCTTATATTAATAGCGTTTATCCGGATATAGCACAATTAGCTTAGCATTAAGCAATTCCTTGTTTCAATATGTTTATTGAATATGATCCTTTTGGATTGACCTGCTTTTGCTAACGTAGTGAATATCAGTGCAGAATAAGTTACAGACTAGGTTCAGTTTGACCTGTGTTTGCCATCAAATTGAATTTTTCTCGAGTATACTAAGAAAATTTCTAAACGCCCTGTACATGAAATGCCTAATACCGATCACAAACGTATAAAAGTCTCAATGATTCAAATATTCTGCTTATGATATTAATTATTCAATCAAATGTATGAAATTACAGCTAAAACGAAAAACGCAAAAGAAATGAATAATAAAAAAGAAAAACCAATCCGCAAAGTTTTCTACATAGAAGTAAAGATAATATATGGATATACCGGCCAAAATAAGATCAAGCGAAAAGAAAATCGATTATATTCATAAGGCACTAAGATTATCCACAAATGTTTGATATTAGCACTAGCGTGGCACTATTGTAAGTTAGAATAAAAACAATAGGAATTTGACAAAGCGTGCTGATTTTGCTTAAATTAGCTGATTGATATTGATTCAATTTATAAAATAGACAGATAATCATTATATGAAAATATTATAAACTAACCCAATAAAAAAACAAATAATATGAACAATAGTTTTCTCAAGGCCTTAAGCCCTTAAAACAGCTTTTTCGTTAATATGTTGCATCAGAAGAAGATGTTTAGTCTATTGGTTTTAAAATCTTCATATTTTTTATGTAAAATTTATTGTAAGTGTTTTTTTTTTTTTTTTTTTTTTTTTCGAATTTTTTTTTTATTTGTTTTTATTTGGAGCATTACGACAGGGTAATTTAAAGATAATATTTCGAAAATCAACAAAGGAGCAACGACAATCACGAAGTAAATTTAGTCATTTCAAATCACTGATTTCATTACAT
This sequence comes from Saccharomycopsis babjevae, assembly GCA_031125705.1. NCBI lineage: Eukaryota > Fungi > Ascomycota > Saccharomycetes > Ascoideales > Saccharomycopsidaceae > Saccharomycopsis > Saccharomycopsis babjevae. The sequence goes on along the minus strand of JASTVB010000043.1, from coordinate 54,505 downwards.
ATACGCATTACGATTCGCAAATATAAACTCAAAATAAGAAATAAACTGAAAAAAAAATTACTCGTATTAATGCTACACATACTATTTAATTGTATTGAACTGTAATGAATAAAAATTCGTGACAAAAATGGCCTGACAACTATTTCATATTACCTTCAGTTTTTACTTTTTAAAATTCTACGTTGGACTTCTTTAAATTGAGCCTCCTCTGGTGTCTCAAACAATTTGCGTTTGTCTGCTACCGGAGAATTTGATTTAAGTTTAAACTTGTTATTTTCCATCACTTTAACAAAATCAGGTACTTCATCAAACAAATTGTTTTTTTGTAAAGGAGAAATTGGCTCTTTAACTGTGAATCCTAGCTCGGCGGTTGTAGAGGATAAAGCACTTGCAGAATTTTTTATATGTATCGTATCATTCTTTGCAACCGTATCTTTGATCATGGTATCTTTGACTGTGGTATCTTTGACTGTGGTATCTTTGACTGTGGTATCTTTCTTTTGAAATCTTTGAATCAAATTATCAAACTTGTTCTTGATATCAGAAATAGCCTTCTTTGGCGAAGAAGGCTGCTGTTGCTCTGCTTTTTGCCCGATCTTAGCATCAGTTGTAGTGTTTACTTTCAATTCCAACCGTAGATTTCGAGGTTCAGCTTTTTGAGCCATAAGCGGACTGCGTTGATTTATAGCTTTATTATCTGCATTTGTATCAGGACTGGCAGTTCCAAATACATTCAATTCCCCAGATATACCCAAACTTTTTTTGGACTGAACCTTCGTTAAGGTTTCAAATCTATTTGGTTTTATTGCACAAATTGCAGTTGCAGAATTAGGTTTTGGAATTACAAAATTTTCGGAATCATTATTACCCAAAAAATTGGTATTGCTCTGATTTGAATTACTCTCAAACTTACTTGCGATTGAGTTTATCGACCTCGGAGATCTCATAACATTTTTGGACATATTATTCGATAATTTGGGTGCGCTTTCCAGTGTACCAACTTTATTTTGCCTATTAATTGTATCTATATGTTTATTAATGAGATCACGAACCGGAGAAGTGCTTCTCACCTTATCATTGGAATATCTTTCAAATCTTGTTTGTCTATTAGGCGTTAAATTTAAATCTTGATGATGTTCCTTTTCTTGATCTTCTTTGAACGTATTTAATTTGCTAATTCCATTAGGTCTAAAGATAGATGTGACTTCGGTTTTAGTAGTGTCATCACTAATTTCTACTGCTTTCTGCAACGTATTTTCGTTAGAACTCTTGACTTTTTCATCACTATGTGATTCAATTTCATTTTGTTTCGAAATTGAAATGCTAGTATTCGTAGAGATCCCAGTGTTAAGTTTGCGATCATTTTTATCCGATTTTTTGGAACAGTTATGGGCTTCCCCATTATTATTCAAAGTTTTTGCGTAATCATTCCCTAGAATGTATTTCCCGTTTTCCGAACTTCTTATGGTTTTCATTCTTTCAACTATTTCTTTTGTTTCTGAAGAAATCTTCGAAGAATAGTTTTTTTCTTTTGTGTCATAGTATTTCTTTTCAAAATAGGTTTTAAGTTGAGAATCATCTATATCATCATTACTACAATCATAATCACTAAGCTCATCAAATATTGTTTTTGGTTTGTTTGAGTAATTTGATGTGATTGAAGTTGTTTTTTCTGTATCATTTACTTCAGTTTTTATATACTTTCTCTGAATTCTCTTTTTATCAATAAATTTATCACTGCGCATACCCATATCGTTATCTGACAAATAATTTTGCGATTTATACATATTCATACTTTGTTTTTTGCCACTGTATCCAATTTGTGCTTCTTTTAGCATTAGAGCAATTTCTATATCCTCTTTTTCTAACTCACTACCTGAAAGTTCTAACTTATTCTTCAATTTGGTATCATCGAAAGCAGAAGGACTATAAAAAGATTGTTGCTTTTTGGAACTCCTAGAAGAATGACTTGTCTTAAGTGAGCTTGACTTACTATTATATAAACTGTTATTATAATTGGAGTAAATATCAGTTTCCTCCGTGGTATCGGAATCAGTTTCTTCAAACGATAATTTTTTACCCTTTTGCTTTGCGATATCTAGTTGGGACATAAATGCAAAATTCTTACTCTCTGTAATCCTATTCTGTAGTTTTCTTGAGATTGGTGATATTCTTTTAAGAATATCATCAATATCAGAGCTAGATAATTTCGCTAAATTGTCGTCATCATCAGTAAAATCCAAATAATCTTGAATTCTTTTCTCTGAACTTTGTGATTTTCTAAAATCTTTTGATTTTTTGTTATCTTGGAATATTGATTTTGAAGAATTCAAAAATCCTTGGGATTTAATGCTGTCCTTATAATTAACCGACAGATCTTCTAGCTCATTTTCAAATCCCATGCTGTATCCACGGTCAGCATTTTCGTACAGCATCTGTTGATCATTACCCTTTCTGCGCTGCAGATTTTTCGATTTTCTAGAAGTTTGCGAGTTTCTACTATCCTTGCTTTTAAGATATTCTTCATAAACATTATCTGCGTATTCTTCAGAGTCACTACGTTTAGTACCAATTGAGCTGTAGCTTTCTTCATCCTCTTCTGTAATATTCTCAAATACATTATTTTTTGATATTATTGATTTTCTGGGTGAACTATTTGATTTTTTGTGAAGTAATGCGTCTTTATCACTGACCAAAAGTCTTGTGTTTTTTCCTTTTTTTGTATTTCTGGACAATTTTGAATTTAATAAAGGACTTTTCGTTATTTTATATCCATTCTTTTGCTCTTGATCTTCTAGAGATTTCTCTTCTTGAATATTGTATACTCTACTGACAAGTATGGAAAGATCTGATTGACCTTCATTATAATCATAAAGTGAAACAGCCATTTGATATCCTTTGATTGTTGAGATATAAATGTGGTCTTGAGTTTTCTACTTTATAATAATAACAACGTATACCGACTACTTTTGCAATTTAAAATACAAATTATGATTTATATCTGCGAACAAAATAGGAATTTTGGGAAATAAAAGCAAATGAAAAAGCGTAAGTGTTTGAATTAGTTTTAATTTTGGTATCAGTTCCTGTTTTTCGAAAAGCACAGAAATAAATGAGAAACTTAAAATACGATTTTAATATTTCAAACAAAAAATTTCCCTTTATAGAAAAAGGTAAACAGAATGGCTATTATGGGAAATAGATGTTGAATTTGGTAAATAAAAGAAATTTCACGTGAAATTTCACGTGATCATTTTTTTTTATAATATGATAATATACTGTTCAATTATGAAAATGATAAGGTCTCTCAGAGTTCATGAATTGACAATAATCAAATAGAAAATAAAAATAATATTACATTTTAACAAGTGATGCATTATAATACACAACATAATATACATAATATACATATTATTTCTATTTCTTAAGAAACAATCCATTTCTGTTGAACAAAAAAATCATAGATTTTCGAAGTTTTATTAACATCAATTTTCAACAAATCTCTTGCAGCTTTCTTTTTTAGAACACCGCCTGACTTGATCAACTCTTTAAACAATGTCTCTTTAATTGCTAGATAGGGTTTAGGACGTATCCTTAGACTTGAGCATAATTTTTGTTCTTCAAAAGTTAGTAACTCAAAATCTGGATAATTGGATATGTCTAATGGTAGGGTACTTCCATTACCATGTACTATGCTGTTATGTTTTTTTGATATTTTGTTAGTATCTGATACAAATGAGGATGAATACGAATTACCAGACACCATCATATCCGAGAGATACTTTTCATTGTTAACTGTGGTGGTTGATCTGCTATGTCTTGAATTTGACATTTTCTGTAGCTGATTATTTCTGATGGTCTTGTCTTTTTCGAATTTCAAACCTTGTTCAAGATTTAATATACCATTAATTCTCCAACTTTGCAACTGCGCTATTCTATTTCTTAAAGTAAATTCGCTTAGTATATCCTCAGAAAATTCATTAAAGTCCTCGGGAAGCATTAGTCTTGAAAACGCTTTTAATCTGTTGTGTAACTCTTTTTCTTCTTTTGATCTTTTCTTTTTTTTTTCAATCTCCATGTTTTTCCTATAATCCATCAAATGGTATTTCAACATAATTCTTTTTCTCTCGGCTCTGATGGATAACCTAGCGTCATATATCTCCAATATTTTCAACTTCAACTTAATATCTTCTTCTTTATCTTCTGGATCAAAAATCATTTCTTTAACTGTATGTTCCGCATCATTTTCATATTCTTGCTCAAATTCTAATCTGCCAGGCATGTATCCATGTATTTCATGGCATAATGGAATACTCGCAGGAGGTTTAGGAATAGGTGGTGGTAACGGTGCATTCATTCTTGCTTCTAATCTGAGTTTTCTATTATTTGCAACTTCTTCCCTACTAAGATTTGAAAAATCGATATTCATATCAGGTATTGGGTAAGATCCAGAATCCAAATATACTTTCTTGTAATGCTGTGCCACCTCTTCCTTCAGTCTACCACCAATATGTTTCGCTATGTCACTCCAATTACCTAAACCACAAGTCTGCGCACCCTCAATTAATAGAAGCTCCTCATCAGCACCCCAATCCTCATCAAATATTGGAAAAACTGGCTGCTCTATGATACGATAATCATGGTATGGTTTGTGATCACCACTAGACTTTCCATTGGAAAAGCAATGCACACAAAGATCATATTCCTGACAAACTGCGCATGATATTCGTACTCTATTGCTACAGTCTTGACCACAAACGTCACAATGAAACAGTCCTGAACTCATTCTTTTCTTGTAATCTGTTATTCAAATAATAAAAGGAAATTATGAAGCAAAACGAAACTTTAATGTGTAGGAGTAAGGAAAAAGTAAATTGATTTAAAGTTCAATCAAGATAAATTATCAAGTGGTGTTTTTCTAAGTATTCGACTGATGTAATTATAATCAATAAGACAGAAGAAATAACAAAAAAAAAAGGATAAATAGAAGAACCGAAAAATTTCAACATTTTTCTTTACTCGTTCTCAAAGCACGCGCCTTGAGAGAATATGAAAACATAATTAAAAAGGAAATGCATGAACGATTGTAGGGCAAGTTGAGCAACAATTCACCTAGCAAAAATCGGATTGTTAAGGACCTGCAAAAATAAAACCTTTTGAAACATATATTAAAAATACAATAAAATAATCTATACTATTAAGTAAATAAAAAAAGTAACAACTTATGTTTTTCTATATAGAAAGATAGCATGCTAAAAATAACAGTATTTGATATCTATTATACAGCCAACAAAATTGCACAAGCAAGCGAAACCATAATTCCTAGGTTACTTCCAACCATACCATGAGAGCCAGCATGTGCAGTAGAGTTAGATGACGTTTGTTTAGTCTCATTTTTTGTAGCAGAGAGTGTACTAGTGAATTTTTTGGTGTTCAAGGTTGTAGAAGAGTACTCCGACTTGCTTGAAGACGCAAAAGAAGTTTCAGAGATACTATTGTAAACAATAGACAGAGAGCTGTTTGTTTCAATAGAGGTAGCGTTCGAGTATGTAGTGGTATTATCTAAATCACCATAACTTGAGTTATCACTATCATCGCTGCTATCTGAACCACCATCGTCACCATTACCAGTTGAATCATCATCGCTGTCATCATCGCTGTCATCGTCGCTATCATCAGAGGAATCATTGCCGTCTTCATAGTCATCGTCCCCGGAACCCAACATACTTGTGATTTCGTATAAAGCTAAGCCAGCAGCATCAATAAAGCTTTCATCGGTTGTCTGCATACCAGCATCAAAAGATGACCAAGGTTCGGCAGTATTTGTTATCTCAAAGTTGGCAATTCCTGCTGCAAATGAAACAACCGACTTTCCATAGGAATCATCTGATAAAGTTAAGCTTGTGGTTTGTCCGTCCATATTCACAGATAGAACTGTTGGTAATACCAACTCAATCGTCGTGAAAGACTCATCAAGAGTTATTGTTGTAGTACTGGATGCCAACCGGACTAGAAGAGCAATTGAGAATATTGTTTTAAACGGCATACTGATTTGTGTAGCCATCTTCAGAATGTCGGGATTATGTTAATAACAATTTTTTTGTTAAATCTTTCGATAATCTTGAAAGTATCAATATTTGTAGCGAGATATTTGTCTGATGATCGAGAATTTTGGGAAAGTTTGTTGATTTTTATAGTGCGCTGGAATATAGATATGGAAGTTTTAATCTCATTATTATATATATGTAGTAACATATGCTATTATTATCTTTCATACATGGTCAAAAACTTAGCCTTACTCTGCATGTTTGATCTTTTATTTATTCGGCCGTTTTTGAAGCGTAGCCCGCAGAAACATACATAAAAGAAAATAAAGGCCTTTTGTTCCTGAATCTAGCCAAGAGATTTACTCCCCTTGAGCCTGAATTGGACCATTTTTTTTTCTTTTCTGTTACTCTTTACAGTCATATTTTATTTTCTTTTACTCTTTGTAGTCATCTTTTTACTTTTATTTCCAAAAATTGCAAATATTTTATATACATATACAAAAAAAATGTGCTTTTCCAAGGTACCTAAATTTTTGAAAAAGTAATATCAAAATAGTACCGAGTAAATGGAATAATGCAAATTTTACCAAAAGTAAATAAACTGAATATAACTATCTTTTATTGAAATGCATGTTCAGAAAAGAAATGTAACTATGGTTGGGATACAGTTAAAAATTAAATCAAGTTAATAAAAACCGTAAATAGAACAGACACTTCACTTACATACTCCATTTGTCTGTTTGTAATATTCACAACCATCAGGTATTATAAAAGGTCTAATTTCAAAGAATTTTGCTTTTATTACCATCGAAAAAATTATCGCAATTTTGAATTTAGTGACCCCAAGGAAAGTTAGTATGCTTATGGGTCTAACAAGAAAATGAAGATTGTCATGTGCTAGTTACGCTTGATAAAACACTAGTAACAATAATCTCAATCGGGTTTCAGTGTTTTCGCATTATATTAATAATAAGACCTTAAAAGCATTTACTGAACAAACTGATGTTGAATTTGTATTACGAAAAGTCAAAATCAAGTGATTTAGATCTTTAATCATGAAATGTAAATAATATGAATAATAATGCGGAGCCGTATTAACAATATTAAATAAGCTATTGTTTCATTTTATTTGAGTAAGTTCTTTGGCTTTTGTTGTTGCACAAAACACAAAATGAAAGATGCATATTAATAATTATAAAAAATAAAGATTTTATGTAAGAATATATATATATATATATATATGCTTACTATAGTGCTTTTCCTGGAGATATGTATCAAGATGCAAAAGTAAATTTCAAAACAGTTCAAAAAATGTCAAGCAGCCACTCTCATCTATCAAAGGAAAAAAAAAAAATCTCCCCAACATGCTAAAACAAAAAAAAAAAATAGTTCTCGTTTGCAGGAGATGGCTATAAATAAAAAGAAAGTATTATTAATACAAAAAGATATCGAGGTTCAATAATTTGAAGTGAGCTCGCTTGCTATCAATGCGGAGATTATTTCGAATTATTCTAGCATTCGATGCTTTTAGATATTGCCACGTTTGAAATTTGATTGTTCATATCAGGAAAACAGTATTTTGAAAGATAGAAAATTCAAATTCAGTTTTATTTTAAATAAACATTTATTTCAAGGAGTAAATTTTCAGAAAAAAAAATACAGTTTTGGAAGGCTAAGCCTTTGTTTTTTCTGATTTGAATTTTATGTTACATGAGAAAAGTTATTATTTCAAGATGCTCCTTTATTTGCATTAATCCTGTGTTGGCATGGACGATTCTAACACTAATGTGTGGAAAATAAAATGCAGCTAATAACAAAAATACATGCCGTACTTATAATTAAACAATAAAATGAAATTCAACAAAATATAATATAAACAGAAATAACATACTTAATTTTATTTTTCAAAATTAAGAAAAAAAAAATGTGATAACTAGTAAATATACGTAAAAAAAAACTCTATTTATTCATCTTGATCATCAGTGTCATCTTTAAAACCACCAGGAACCTCATTTATTGCAACGCCATTAGATTCTAATCTTGAAATTAACTTATTTCTCTGCAATATTCTCCATCTATTCAATTTGCTATATGAATGTAATTCAAAACCATGTATTTTTGGACAAAACATTTCAGTTTTATGCACCGGCAAGTGCTGTGTATAAGTTTGAAAAAACATTCCAGGAAAGCTGGATCCAAAGTATGCTCCATCAATATATGTATGTCTTCCCAGTTTTGGCTTATACAAACTTTCACAATTAACGCAATACAATTTCACAGGAGATGCCTTTGGTTGATCGTCTAGACCCATTGGAAGCAAAGCTTGTAGATGACAGTTTACTCTTGGGCAGTAGCCAAAATCACCATTCGCAAACTTTTTTTCCATCTTACTCAAGCCTTTATTTGATAGAATATAGCGAGCATGAATAAGTCCATACAATGTTCGGGCATTGTATTCAATGTTTTCTAACAGCTCTTGCGTCTTTCTCTCTTTGTCTTCGGGAGTCAACGTTGTGAATTCGTCATTGGTATTCTCTACATCACTAAGTTTGAGCTCATCAGTAATTAAATCAAGCGCAAGCTTCATCATCGGGACCTCAGAATTTAGACCCGTTAGATTGAATCGATCAGTGATATAATCTTCTTCTATTTCGCAAAAATATTCATTTCCTTTGGTGCCTAAAAAAAGATCCACCCAATATTCGAGATCGCTGCCATCACTATCTTGTTCATCTGCACTCATTTCTTTTCCCCTTTAAAAACTGTAATATTTTTGTATATATTTTTCTATTAACTATCGATTGATCAATCTATGTATTAAAATTCTGGTTGCTTGATCATCCTGCAAACATATATATCCATTAGTTTTTACAATTTGTCTGCGTAGTTACTCCTCTTATTCTTCTTGTATTTCAATGTAGGAATATAGAACAAGATTATACTGTAAAATTTTTTTTGGTTACCGCTAATTTCCAGTACTTATACTAAAAAAAATTCTTAAACACAGAGCACATAACGTCAAACAGAGTCTCTACATATAAAAACCCTGACAGAATACCGAAAAGAGCGCAATAAAGGGAAATCAATAAATGATATGGCAAGTACTCAGTTAGTTACAATAATTATCAATCCTCCCTCAAAGATATTGAATTTTTCAATATTTCAAATTGAACAAAAATTATATGAATGTCAGCATTATTATATAAGTTTCCTGTATCATTTTTGGGGATTATATTTTTTTATCTGTTTATCTTAAAAAGTTCTTCCACATTATTGTTTTTAATTCTGCTTATGGAGTTCCTTTTCAGAAAATAACTCATTCAGAACTTTTAATGATTTACTCCAATGTCTTCTAAAGGGCACTTAGGTAAAGATAATCTGCCTTCAGGTGCCAAAAATGATGTTTCGAAAAGTGATACCATAAGTTATATTTTGCCTGACTTTAGAGCAGCCAATTTGTTGAGACGGAATTTTGATGCACTTGTCAAACAAGGGCAAGCAAGTTACTCAAATATCGAGATTTGTGGGTTTGAAATTTATATGGTAGAGCAATGGATTTGCGAGCGAAGAATAGGTACTATAATAACATCTTTTACAGGAAATAAGGACCACAAACTTTTAGCTGTTAAATTGACTGTTCAGAAAAACTCGGCCTCGTGGCCAGTAAGATTTAGGAAATACATCAATGAATTAATAAAATTTCAACATGCAAAATTAAAAAATTATACTGATCAGGGTTTCATATTTATTACCAACATTAATAGTTTTTACAATGATTCCAACTTAAACATTAAACAGATAGATCCCATTTATAATGAGTCAGTCATGAATTTATCTCATAATTTGGTTCCTTTTCCCAAGGATTATCCAAAGTTTGAAGCAAATTTTGATTTGAAAAGAATAGATTGCGGCAGCAGAACTACGTTGTTATTTACAAATCCAAATAAATCTTCTGAAGATAAGTTTCGATCAATGTTTAAAGTTCATGATCTGGTGCCTATTGTGTTTGCTGTGAAGGAATTGGCATTGCTTTTGCAAATTGCTTTGTATTTTTTTGATTGTATCAATCCTAATTATTGTGATGGTTTACTATGTTATAAAACAGAACTAGCTATAAAAAAATGGTGGAGAACCATAGGCTGCTTATTCTTCTCATCTACTCCAACCCAAGGTGGTTCTTTGACAAGCCCTAGCTCAATAGCTGCCATCATAAGTGCATTAATATCATGCAGGTCTAGATTAAATTTAGTGATAACCGAAGGGATTAACAAGGACCCATATGATATAGTACCTTTTAAGATAGCTATTTTTCAGTTCCAAAAACTGAATTTGAAAGATAATCAAAAGAGCTGGCTATTAGACAGAGCTACAGTTGAAAGATTAATAACTACTACAAATGACAAAATTGCCTATGATAATATATTCAAATTTAAAAAAGCAGTGAATAAAACTGTCAATGATATATCAAGGAGAAATATCAAATTTTCAACTTCTGTTGGTGTAGAGACAACAAATTTTGATGAGCTTGCTTTGAACGTCCAGGGAAAGAGGTTAAATTATTTGTTTTTAGGCAAAGGAAAACAAGTACAACAGACCAATATTCTACTAGATATATACTATTCACAAAAAAAATATGTTGATAGTGAAACACCAATTGATTTAAATGAAAAGGATATTGAAAAGGAAACTAACGATGATAATATCGAAAAGAATCGAGAAGATTATATAACTCCTGGCTTTACAAATAGCGGAGAAACGAGTAACTTAACAAATACTCATAGTGTTACTAATAATTCAAACACTGCTCATAGTAACGATACCATAGACAGTGTAATTTACAATAGCTTCGAAAAGCAAACTAAGAATGATTATAAGGATGAAAAGAGTCAAGCTAAAAATAGCCAGAATATGTCAAATCAAAAAGAATATAATATTATTACTTCGCCTAAACTGATTAATTTTGATTCTCCACAATTATCTGAAGCCAGTCCTTCAATGTTGGCATCAGCATCAAACTATATGACTGCCATCAAGAATGCTGCGAATCAAAGAAAGCAAAAAATTAATGATGGACTAACATATGTTTCTAAACCGGCCAAAAACTTAATAGGTGGTAAGAAAAAAGAGAAAGAACTTCAAAAAAGTCATGATATGAAAAGTGATGTAAATCTTGAATCAGACAAACAGCAAAATTTTACTTCCGAAAGTCTGACAGATAAAAGTAGAAAAAGTAATTCTTTTAAATCTTCTGCATCGCCGAATATGTCTAAAATATCTACCCCAGTATCAAAACTTACAACAGATTCATCACAGATAAATAAGAAACTATTAAATACAAAAAATAATCAAAGAACAGCTAGTGATGGATCTGATAGCAATGTGAATTATAATAACCTGACTGCTAGCCGCAGTAGTATTGTTTCAAAAGCATCCAAAATCAGTGAACGCGCACATCAGCACCGTCCACATAGGCCTCATATTCACCATAAAGACAAAGATAAGAATAGCGAGAAGAAAAATAAGAGCCATAATCGTCATAGTATTAGATCACTGGCAAAAACTAAAAATATTCCACTAATGATGATAAAAGATGATCATTTTGAAAAGGATAATCCAGATGAAAAGACTTCATTTTTATTGCCGAATGGTAGTAGTGGATCATTGTTAAGAAGTGTCGATGCCAGCAGCTCCGAAAGCTTAACTGAAAAATTGCATAAACGGTCATTTGATAATTTTTCTTCAAACACTGATGATGATGGTGATGATGATGATGATGATAATGAAAATGCGGTAGTAAGCGATTCTGACGTTGAAAATGAATCCGAAATTGAGCAATCCTTTGAGAGCAATAAGGAAGCCAGAACAGAAAATCAAACGAATAAAAGTAGGATATACAAAAATTCACATAACATTTCAAATAATGTTAACACAAAAGTCACTAAAAAGATTCAGGACCAAACTGATCTGAAAAGTTACATTCCAGAGAATTCTATTATCGATAGTGATAATGAAGATAGTATTAAGGAAAGTTCTATTGAAGATGGGGATTCACTCGTAGATGAGGAATTTAAAAACTCGGAGGAAAATGCCAACTTCGAATCTTATGATGATGATTCTTTTGATGAGGAAGATTATGACTCTGATGTAATTGCTGATGACTACGAAGATGGATCAAGTATAGTATATAGAAATATATGTAATTCTTCAATGGAGGCAATTGTTGATGAGGATGTCTACTGGGGAAGCAAGGTACAGAAGCGTATATATAATAATTTTGAAAGCATATCGCACAGAAGAATGTCTGTCCCGGTTACGTTAAACGACTTTAACTTGAATATTTTAGATTATGATTATCATCCCATCCGAAATATAATAAGAAAAAAATTTGATTCTGAAAGAACTGCCAATGAAATACAAACTGTTTTCAGTAAAAGAAAAAGAAGCTATAGCTTCTCAAAGATAGAGGATGTGGTTTTAAAGATAAACAGGCAATTAACTGAGGAATGTATTTTAAAAAAATATCTAATGATGAAAATGAGAAATATTGAAGTTTATGGAAATATTAATAGTAAAACATATTTCAATACAGATGATACCAAGATGATTAATAATGTTTATGCTTTAGATGAAGCACAGAAGGTCACATCAAAACTACCACTTCCAAAGCTTATGCAGAATATTCAACTTTTCCAACAGGTTTTAGCGAATAGATTGGAGTTTATTTATAAAAACTTGACCAATGCTGTTCAATTCAAACGAGTCTATGATGCCAAAACCAAAGAATTGAGGGCTCAAAACTCAAAATTCAAGTACGAAGTGAGATTATTGAAAATCAGAACAAGAGATGTAGAAAATAGCAATAAGGAGCTACTTGATAAGATTAAGTCTTTGAAAGAAATGGGATTTGATATTTCTTAATGATTTTCTCTTTATTATTTTTAGCAAATAGTATAATTATTTTTCAATCGAAAAGTGAATGCAATCAACTCCAGTGTTCGATTGATTGTAGAAAATTAGAAAAGGTAGATTTACTCTGCAGCAGAAGTTGAAAAAGCAGCGCGTTTCTTATAAGAAAAAGTTTCATACTTTTTTTTGTTCTATCAAAGTTACTGTTTATTGTAGAATTGTTTATAGCAGCAAAAAGATATGTTAATTATCCCAATTAATCAACTCAACCTATAAGCAATATATATATATATATGTATTTATATATATCCCAATTTGGGGCCTAAAACTATTTGTTTGAAACTAAAATGGAGGCAACAGTATTATCAATTCATTGGCATGACAATAATAGGGCAATTTATTCTGCAGATTTTCAAAAGAGCCAAGATGATGCGAATGTTAACGGTAACGGAGCAGTTATTGAAGTATTAAGATTGGCTACTGGTGGGGGAGATAATAATGTGCGTATTTGGGAAATCACCATTAAAGAAAAAAAGCCTATTGTTAAATATTTATCGACATTAACAAAGCATACACAAGCTGTCAATGTAGTTAGATTTAACCCAACGAACCGAAATTTATTGGCAACCGCAGGAGATGATGGAATAATACTTATCTGGGAAAAGTCAGAGAAAATTATCAAAGATTTCAATACTACTGATTTATTGGATTTGGAATCATGGAGTGTCAAATACTCTTATAGATTTTCTATCACTTCTGAGATTTATGATCTCTGCTGGTCTCCGGATGGAAAATACATAATTATCGGATCCATGGATAATCTAGTTCGTGTTTTCACGTCTGAATTAAAGATAATCAAAGAATTAAACAACCATACTCACTACGTTCAAGGGGTGGCGTGGGATCCTTATAACCAGTACATAGCCAGTCAAAGCGTCGATAGGCTGATTAATATTTACAGAATATTTTCTAATGAAAGCAATGAGTTAGATTTCAAACTTTTGAATAAAACATTTAAAGCTGATTTACCAAGAAAGTTAAGAAAAAGAGCTCATTCTAAAGATTTTGAGTTGAATCCATCGACAAAAAAACTGAAAGAAAATCAGAGCTTAGAAAAGGAGGTGAATGTTGGCGTCGATAAAATTGGAGATGAAAAGGAGAAGAACAACGATAACAATAGTAATACAGAAAGTGATTCAAAACTGATTAAACAGGATAAACCATATAGAAATACCTTAATCTATCATAATGAAACTTTGCTTTCGTTTTTTAGAAGACTATCGTTTTCTCCTGATGGTTCGATATTGTTAACTCCTACAGGGATTTTCAAGATTAATAATGAAAACAATAAAGAGCAAATCATTAATACTGTGTATTGTTACATCAGATCTCATTTTGATAAGGGACCAATATTTCAGCTTCCTAATTTAAAAAAGCCCGCTATAGCCATTAAATTTTCACCCAAAATTTATCAATTAAGATCAATTGATACACAAGAGGATTCAAAAACTTTAAAATTTGTAAAAAGCCAAGAAAAAGAGATTATACAGATAACCGAACTGAAGGAAGAAGTTAGTGATAATGAAAGGATTTTAAGACTGACGAAGCTATTGGCGCTTCCATATAGAATGTTATTCGCAGTTGCAACACAAGATTCTATGATCTTGTATGATACGACAAATATTTATCCTTTAGCTATTGTGAAGAATTTACATTACTCTAACTTCACAGATATTTCTTGGAGCGATAGTGGAAAGAATTTGATCATTTCCTCGACTGATGGATTTTGCTCACTAATACAACTAGATACTTTATTTTTAGGTGATATTTACCAGGGAAAAGTTGGAATTGAGTTAAATCAAGCTGCCAAGAAGGAAAAAGGTAATAAAGAAGTCAATGGCATGGAAAATGAACAACCAGAACCGGTTAAAAAAACAGCAATATCAAATGTGACAGACATACAATCTTTAGTTAGAAAGAAAAAAAGAGCATAAATTTTGATATATATACGTACGTGTATAATATATTATTTATTAATAATTATGAATATGTAAACTATAATTTATGATTCGTTTTAGCAAAGAAGCCTTCCATTTTTCTTCTTTGAATTTTACCAGTCGCTGTCTTTGGTAATGCATCTACAAAGTAAAACTTCACTGGAATCTTGAAAGTTGCAACTTTAGTCAGCATGAACTTTTTTAGATCAGCGGACGTTAAATTACAACCTGGCTTTAAAACTACGGCCGCATGCACAATTTGGCCATACTTTTCATCCTTAACACCAAATGCAACACCTTCCTGAATGCTTGGATTAGTTAATAAAATGTTATCAAGTTCGATAGGGGAAATTTTCTCTCCCCCGCGATTAATAAGTTCCTTGATTCTTCCAACTAATACCAAAAAATTGTCTTTGTCAAAATAACCCTGATCACCAGTTTTAAAGAAATTATTCTTTGTAAAATTTTCTTTGTTGGCTTTTGGATTATTTAAGTAAGCAGCAGTTACATTTTTTCCTCTGACTGACACTTGTCCAATTTTCCCAGTGCCTTGAACTATGTTATCGTTATCATCTAGGATTACTATTTGAACACCATTTGGAGGTTGTCCAACTGTACCAGGTTTATGTTTTCCAAATTTCGGTAAATTATTAGAAGTAACACAATGCGCACATTCGGTCATTCCCATAGCTTCAATTACAGGTGCTTTGAACTTTTCTTCTAATTGGGATAATGTTGCTGGTGCCAAAGCAGACGAGCAAGATCTAATGAATCTGATATTTAAAGGTTGATCTGGAATAGGCAATTTCAATAAAAT
This sequence comes from Saccharomycopsis babjevae, assembly GCA_031125705.1. NCBI lineage: Eukaryota > Fungi > Ascomycota > Saccharomycetes > Ascoideales > Saccharomycopsidaceae > Saccharomycopsis > Saccharomycopsis babjevae. The sequence goes on along the minus strand of JASTVB010000043.1, from coordinate 38,738 downwards.
TTGGTGAATCGTAGGAACTGCAGAATACCAAGTAGCTTGGTATTTTATGAAATGATCCCAAAACACTCTTGCTGAAAATTTTTTAGGAATAATAGCAGTACCGCCCGAGTAAAGTGTTGAAAACAAAGCACCGATCATACCGTGCACATGAAACAATGGCATTACTACGTAAGTAGTGTCTTCGGTAGACAAATCATAAATTGAAGCCAACTTGTTCATAGAAGTTACAATATTCTCGTGAGTCAAAGGAACAGCCTTTGGTCTTCCAGTTGTACCAGACGTATGCAAAATTAAAGCAATATTATTGCTCTGGGCATCACCTTCAATATTCGAAACAGATCTATTTGATTGTGAAACGTCATCAGATGTGAATAATGCAACTTCCGAATTAAAATCAAAAATTGCAAACCTAATCAAGTTAGTGGACTCATCAAACCAGACCTCAACAATCAAAACATCAAAGCCTTTTGCACTTTTAATTATTTCTGGATGTTCGCTGTTGATTAATTTTGATCTGAAACCTCTTGGCACAAATACTGCGTCTGTCTGCAAATCTTCTAAATAAAAGTCGAATTCTAGTTTTTTATAATTATAATTTAAGGGCGCAGCAACCAATCCAAGAGATGTAACAGCCAAAAAACTGACTACAAACTCCAACGAATTTGGCAATGAAATAGCATAGGCATTGAATTCCTTGCTTGATGCCTGCAAGTTTTTGTAAAGCGGCGATTTCGCGTCTGTGAAAATGCTTTGCAAATTGTTAATCGCTTTTATCAATTGCTCGTAGCTTAGTTTGAGCTCGCTCTCTGGAATTATAATAGCTGTGTTCTTGCTTGCCTTGATAACTTGGTTAAATGTATTGCTCATTGTTTAGTGCTGTAGAATAATGATAATATAAAAACAGTATTCAGTGCTGTAGAAAAATGATAATATACAATCAGTAATTTGTGTTATTATTCATTATTTTTTTCTTAATATATGAAAATAATCAAGTATCTCTCAAGCCATGATATTATTCAGTGGAATTGTCTGATAATTTATAATTATTCTTCATTTTAGTAATTTTGGCTCCGTTTTAACCCAGTAGCTCACTGCCCCCCACATTTGGAAAATTTGCAATAGAAAAAGGATATTTTGTCATGCGTTCTTCCGGAGACTTCTTTTGTTGCTTTTTTTTTCCGGGTCAGGGTGATTTTTGATTCATTTTTGTCAATGCACCGATTTGGGAGCAGATCAATTGCTCATAACCCCTATAGAATTCATCATGAATCAAATAAAAGTAAACAATCCATCATTAAACTAGGATCTAAAGGAAAGTCTCTAAATATCTAACCTATCAGTGAAGCTAATGATGATGCATAAAGATATTGTATTTATTTAATATTTCTATGGACTTTTGAGCAAGGAAAAGAAAGCAGCACTAGGGATTTTTTGACAAAAAATATAGATAATTACAAAAGAAAGAAGAATGAATAACTCGGTCCATAAAATAGAAACCGAAGTCAGAGATGTCAAGCAACGTATCGAAAAAATGATAGACGCTGATGAAATTATTATGACAGAAGACGAGGAGTTGCAGAACTTACGCAAGTTCAATGGATTATTAGGCAATGTATGCTCATCGTTGGATGTGATACATAGTAATATCAATAAAATGGATGGATCGTTGATTGCCACACATAAGCTCATAGATACTTGGTCTTACATGTTGACTAAAAGCAATGAAATATCAACTCTACTATTTAGCGAGGACTCTCCAAATGGATCGAGATGGGAAGGCTCAACCAAAAGCATGGATAATTACAAACAGAAGATCACAGAGTATAACAGACTTTTAGAAAAATATCAATCATTGAAAAAAGAAAAGGACGCGAAGATACAAAATATGAAAGCAATAGAACTGAAAAGAAAAGAGCAGATTCGTAAGAGAAATGAGGTTTTACAGAAGAGAGTTTATGGGAAAAATTGGAGATCGCGCACCACCCTGAAGTTTACTAAATAAGATTGCAGTTTTATGAGAGACTCTCATCACTCATGGATAACACTATTGTATACATAAATAATTAAATAAATAGAAATATAAAAAACGGGAAAACAATGAAGAGATTCTGCATAAATAGATAAAGAGATTCTGCATAGATAGATAAATAGATAAACATATAAAATACTTTTTACTTATCCTTTCGATCATATTGTACTCACGAGGATGTTTTAGTCCATTATAGTATCTCCTTGTTCATCTTTCATCTCACCTATCTTTTTTTGATCCTCCAACTCTTTATTCTCGTCCTTTAATATACCGTTTTCTCGATTCTGGGCTTCCATTGATTTTTCGTCAGGTTCTGCGCGTTCCTGTTCACCCAGCTGGCATATTTTTCCATTACTTTCTTTTTTTATATCTTCCTTAGGCATTAAATTATTCACAGTTTCAACATCATTGGTAGGATCTGCAGATTCTGAGTGTTTTATGATACCAGCATTTACAGAATTTCCATTTTTAATATCCACATTCTTTTCTGCTTTCCAGTTTTCAACCATATCATTTATAACTAAATCTCTAAATTCTTGCTTAACTACTTCAACTTTAAAATTGTCGTTTGCTATTAATAATCTCAATATTTCCATACAATTAGGATATATCAAATATTTCAAGTTTTCCGGCCTTTTCCAATAATTGTACAAGTACTTGAGATAATACTGAAACCTAGGATCTTCAAAATACTTTTTATGCGACAAATAATTTAAGTAATCAAGATTAGATAATGATTGAACAAACTAAAGAATACATAAATTAGTTAGTAAACGATTCTCATATTTGCTTAAAAAATTATTATTACTCATTTGTTTAACCATTTTTTCATACCTCAAGTTCGATTTCCCATCTTGTGGGAAGTTCTTCATTCTGTACTTGTGCAGACATTTTTAGATTTAGATATAAATATAAATTATTGCTAAAATTACTGACAAAAGATCAGCATGATGTGGCTAAGCCAAAGTTACTTACTTCAGTAAAATTAATTACATCAAACTCTCATATCAATGATTTTCATTCTATCTTGTTAAGAGTACACACCTAAAAAAAAAAAAAAAAAAAAAAAAAAAAAAAAATCAATCTATTATCTTGAAAATCTCTGAATAGTTACTTATTTTAACGATTTTCATTTCTCAGATTCAAAATCAAGAAACTATTACTTGAATCAAAATTATTCCAAAGTAAGTTCATCTATGTTTATAGTCTTGGAAGAAAGAGAAAACAAAAATTAATTGTTGCTTGCATTTTCTTTTCTCACCTCGTCGTAGCTGTTTGTTATTACCAACTTATTTCTCATCGTTATATTATAAGCTTCTTCATATAAATGAACTATTTCTAATAAAACTTGATTACCAAGTTTGCCTCCACTACAAATTTTAAGTAATTGCTGCTCCAAATTTTTTCTAAGAAAAGGTTTTGTCAAACTTATACGATCCCCAAAATCTATATTATCAAATCCTTGAACTAAAGCCATTCCTAATTCACTAGGCACCAAAATAGTTTTCTTTCCCTTCTTAACTGATTTAATGTACTCCCGCTGAATTATTTTATCTATATGCTCAGCAATTGTAGCATCAGTCCCAATTCCATTGGCATCCATTAAAGAAATTAACTCAGATTCTGTCAAATACTCAGGAGGAGTTGTTTTTCCTTGTTTTAATTCGGTTTTGGAAATTTTGACTTGCTCTCCCACTGTGAAATTGGGTATTTTTTTACCGCTTGTGGAGTTCCATGATTTATAAGGCGCATAAACTTCTAAGTAATTCAACTCCAATACTTCGAGAGCAGATGTGGTAAATAACTCCTCTCCCCATTTTAAGTAAACTGTAGACATACTACCTTTGGCATCTTGCGAGCAACATGCTAAGAAATGGCGCACCACTAATTCATAAATTTTTTTAGATTTAGCGCTCAACTGAGAACCATTAGTAAATGTGATAGGATGAATAGGAGGATGTGCTTCATCGTTATGCTTTCCTGCTCTAGGAGCAGAATATTTACCTTCATCTAGTAAGCTTTTGGCAAAAGATCCCCACACTGGGTGTTGCTTTTGAGGTTCTATTAATTTTTTTAAATCCATTTTAGCAGGAAACAGATCGGTCTCTGTTCTTGGGTAGGAGATAAAACCTTTTTGATATAACTCTTCAGCTAAAGCCAAAGTCTCTTTGGCTCCTAATTTGTATACTCTTGAAGCGATTTTTTGTAGCTCTACTGTAGTCATCGGAAAGGGTTTATAATTGTTAGTTTGCTTCAATACTTTATTAGTGATTGTGCCAAACTGTGTATTGTTTGTACTTAAACAATTAGCATATAAAACAGTTGCAGCCATATGATCAAACATATTTGGTTTTTGCCAATTAAAATCGGTTTTGACTTTATCTTTCAAAGTAACTACATGAATTTTCCAGAAGGGCTCACTTATAAACAGTCGAACTCGTTTATATCTGTCTACTACAAAGCCTAACGTCGGAAACTGGCAGGTTCCATATGATATTGTTTTTTTATCTTTGTTTTTATTATTCAAACTCACTTTTGATTGTAAAAAATTACTCAATAGTCTTGTAAATGCGTATCCTGATCTAAGATCAATCTCAATTCTGGTGCCCACAGCATTAACTTGCTTCAAATCCAACTGTTTAGGATTTTTTGCGGCATGCAAAATATGAGTTCTTTCCAAATGTGAAAATTGGGCTCGCAAAATATTTGGATTATTAGTCTCCTTAGTGATTTTGAATAGCGAATTGCCAGACTCACCTGCTTTAGCTATCTCATAGCCTATATATTCACCCTCTCTATCACAGTCTGTCCAAATCATGAGTTTATTAGATCTAGAGGCTTCACGTTTAATGTTATCAGCTATTTGACCAGCAGGTAATTTTCCATACTTTGTTACCACCGGTGCTGAAAATAATTCAAAAGGATCACACTTTCCCCAAGAATAATTAGATGGAAAATCTGTTGCTGTCAAATGCCCTAGCACTGAGGTCATAGTAACTTCACAAGTTCCCAAAGATCCCCCAAAGTTAAACTGGAAATCATAATTTTTGATATACTTCACTTTTGTGTTTCGCGTCGTGACTTTAGAAGTGCTTAATATATTCGCCACAGATTTGGCGATCGATGGTTTTTCTGCAACACAGAGGATCTTCATTATTAGAACCAAAAGAGAATATTTTTCTCAAAGTTTGAACTATCAAGCTGATTTCCCTTGAGAATCAGTTTTTACTGCAACACATAGTTGTTATTACGACTTTTACTCTTATTCTCTAGGAAGCTTAATATCGCGTAAACACGCGAGAGCGCGTCTCTTTTTTTTTTTTTTTATTTTTTTTTTTTTTGAAGTGAAATTTCTATATATTCTAAAAATATCCAAAAATTTACGAAATTTTGATCTATAAAAAAAATCTATTATTGTTCAACTGATAAAAGCTTAAGTAACCTCTAGAACATAATAGCTCTATAATGGAACATCTTTACCTAGAGCTAAATTAAATATTAAGTAAAGGTTTAATAACGAAATAAAAACCCATATTAAAATAGAAAAAAACTTTGTTATGGGACCATTTGACATATCTATGTAAACCTCTGAATCTTTGGCTACAGCTGGGTCAGCACTGTTCCGTTGAGGAATATTATTGTCATTTGGAATCATGGCATTGAAATCATCAGAATCATCATCGTCTTCACTAAAATTATTTAGAGTATCTAAAAGAATAGCGTCATCTTTCACCTTTACTTTCATAATATGTTTGCTATTTGTAAATATAATTAAAGGAGCACTGACAATTGGCAATAACAAACAAAGAATAACTTGACTTAAATTCAATATGCTGTTGAGACCTTCTCTGCCTGATAAGAATGAAAGAAGGAAACAAGGTAAAATGGCAATTGATCTAGTTATTATTCTTCTCAACGTTGGACTTATTTTCCAATCGAGAAATCCTTCGGAAACCATTTGGCCAGCCAAGGTACAAACAACACCAGCAGATAGACCCGAGAACAAAAGAGCAAATGCAAATACAAGTGCAGCGCTTTTTGATAAATTTTTCTGCAAAAGATGGTAAATTGTAAACAAATCCGGATCTGAGGAGATATTCGTATCATTTTGATCATTCAAAGTGGCGGCAGCAATAATCAAAATGGAAGAATTAACGAAAAGAGCTACCGTAAATAATGAAATAATAAGCTCTGTAAGCGTATATGTCATTGTTTCATTGATGGCATCTATAGAAGGCGCGTACTCTTCTTCCTCATATCCAGTATTGTTATCAGCGTTGCTTGCATGATTCCCAAGTTTGATATCATATTCTTTCAATCTCGGCTGCACTAAACCTGAGCCTAAATATAAGGAATGAGGCATAACTGTAGCACCCAAAATGGCCAATGAAATATACAAACCATCTCCTGCGAAAATTGTCTTAGAAGGCAAATATCCCAAAACTATTTCGCTCAAATCGATTCTATCGGAAATAGCTATTAACTCAATAGCAAAACATATCACAGTACCTAAAACAAAACAACTCACGAAGGCCTCAAATAACCTCACAACAAACATAGGTCCATTTGGCCTGTAAGCCATCAATACCAAAAGCACATCGACTATAGTCAATGCTACACCAGCGATTAAAGGCAAATTAAGCAAGATATTTAAGGATATTGCTGTACCTACTACCTCCGCCAAATCTGTAGCAATGATGGCAATTTCCGTTAGACTATAAAGAACTAGATTTGTTCTTCGTGAAAACTGTTTTTTACAAAGCTGAGCTAGATCCATACCAGTAACACAGCCTAATTTTGCACAAAGTGCTTGGAGAAATATGGCCATTAGGTTACTCACAAAAATGGAGCAAAGCAATTTGAAATGAAATTTTGAGGCAGTTACCGACGTAGAATAATTACCAGGATCCATAAAAGAAACAGAAACCATTATTCCAGGACCCAAAAAAGTAATATACTTTTTCATCACTTTCATCACCGTTTGGAAGCGGCTACCACTGTAAGTTTGCAGGCCATTGAGAGAGCAGTAATTACTGTTTCCATTTGTTATTTCAAGTGAATCATTTGTATTAACCCGACTAAGTGTGTTCTCTAATCTTGAATACATTTGTTTTTAGTTTTAACTTTTTATATCTCCATAAAAATGTGTGCACTCAGGTTTGATGTTCAACAACTCCGGGTTGTGGTAACTATGCTCAACTTAGTTTCCTGTTTGCTCTGTTACCAGAATTACAATATATTTGTTCCCTTGTAAGTCCAAATATTTTTTCGTTTAGAACTTTGAACAAATTTAGTTCACAAAATTGTCCATACAAATGATATTATGTTATATTTTATTGATAATAATGTCTTCTTTGAAATCATGAAGTGTTTTAGAGAACATGTAGGATGACTTAAAGTATTCTAATAGAATTTAATTTAGACCTCTAAGAGAAGAAAAAAAAATTAAAGTCAAAACAAAAAAAGTCAAAAGTCAAAAAAAAAAAAAAAATCACCCGAAAATATGCAGTTCGCAAGTAAACTTTATAAAATTTAGCATCAACGCCCTCATAGTAAGCCATTTCAAAAAAAATCGTAACCACTATAGTTTTTATTGTTCACACACAATCTTCATTCAAAGTATTTATCATATATTCATCGTTTATATATATCTAATACTAACAAGAAAAATGAACAAGAAGAATATATAGTGAATAGCTTCAAGAAAAAAAAATGCTAAAAAAAAATATTTCAAAAAAAAAATCAAAAAAAAAAAAAAAAAAAAAAAAAAGACCCTTTTTGAAAGAGAACTATTTAGAACATTATATAAGTATAAAAAACTAAATGATGAAGTTTACATAAAAGGAAAAATATAAATATTTTTCCTTAATATTTAGGCTGTCATTGAAGTGTCTTCTTGAGGAATTCCACTCTCTAGAATCTTGTCCTCATCAACGGCAAACTTTCTTTGCATAGTTGAGCTAGCATTACCTTCATTACCATTATTATTATTGGCTGTGGAAGCAGACCAAACTAAGGGCTTATTGATCAATGCATCTCTCTCAGCTGGATGCTTGAAAAGACAGTTCTTGTTTTTACAATTTATGGAATATTTGCAATCTTGATCAAGAGGGTGAGAGAAATAACAGTCTGGTCTGGTACAATTTGCACCATCACGACAGATAGTTGGAGTGCTAGCATGTCTATATTTGCATCTTGGATTTAAACATCTCGATCCAAACTTACATTGTTCCAAAGATTTTTCATCTTTCTGGATGTTTAACATTTTAGCGAGTTGAGCAGTAGGGTCAAATTTCTTATAACTTGGATGGGCTTTGTGACAGTTAATATTTGTACAATTAGTACCTGCTTCACACCATTGAAAATCGTTGACTTCATTTTTTTCATTACTTGGGGTAGGATGTGCAAATTTGCAATGACGAAACGTACATTCGGCACCCTTATTACAGACAGCAATGCCATTCTGATCGTTTTCAACTTTTGCCATCGTCTCCAACTTCTTCTGTTCGGCCTCATTTTTAACTTTTTCAAACTCGGCAATTAATGCATCGTCCTCACCTGGGTGTAGATACGTACATGTTCCTTTAGGATTTGGACAGTTAGGGTATTGAAAGCAAATCTTGGTTGGATGAGTGTACATACAGTCTTTCCCATACGTACAATGAGGAAACTTTGTGCATCTTATCTTTTTCTTCTCTTTAGGAGTAATAGATTGACCTGATAGTAATGAACTAAGAACTTTTTGTAATTGTTTTGGATTTTTCATATTAAACTTTGGATTATTATTATTGCCGCGAAAGTTGCTGCCAGCCTTACGTATACCGGAGTGTTTGCTATTGGTGGTAGATCCTCTTGGAGTAAACTGGGTGGCAGAAGCAGCCTGTGCAGCATCAAATACAAAAGGATTTGTTGGGAGAGGCAATGTAACATTTCCAGAGCTTGTGAAAGTGCCACTAATAGAAGAAGCATCATTCACAGAAGATGATGCAGTAGATGCAACACTGGCAACTGCACCACTATCGGCTGAATTTCTCAAATTTTGATAATCATTAAACAAGGAGTTGACGAAATCCAAACTAATAGTATCCGGCAAAAGGGAAGACAAATCATCAACAATTTCCTGCGGGGTTTTATTGTTGGAAGCCAACATAGTGATGTATTCTGCAATTTCGCCTCTGCTTTCTTCAGGCACAGAGGTCTCAGCCAACCTCGAGATAGTGTGCTGTAAATATAATGAGGATTCTGACATTTTGTATATTATTGTGTCTATCTTATTGTCTAAATATTGTGAAACGTCAAAGAACAAAAAAGATGGGGAAATTTGGAAAATATCTGTTCTTCCTGGAAAGAAGTTAGTTGCTGTATGCAAAAATATTAATTCAGCTCAAGAATTAACGTATAACGGTTCACAAATTAAAGATCTCAGAAAATAGATGTATATATCAATAGAAAAAGCTTGATTTTCTCAGAGTCACTTGATGTCTATTGAGCTATAACGTAATTTATATCAGAACTTCAATATTGTTAAAAAAAAAATTTGATCCTAAGAAAGTTTCAATCCTTTGATAAAACTGTTTCAATCTAATTAATATATAAGGAAAAAAGACTTGTTATCCTTTAAAAATTCAAAAGAGTTTATTATTCTCAATTAGTCTTTAAGTATTAATTTTATCTGAAGGCAAATAACAAAAGCTCTTCCATTTGTTATCATTTTGATTATACAGTTTTTTTTTTGCTTGAAAAATTTTTCTTGTAAGATATCAACATCAAAAGAAAAAAGCAAAGAGAAAAAAAATGAGTGATTGGATTATCACGTGCTGCATGTGACAATCAATGATTAAGTTTTTATTGCTTCCAGTTATAGGATCAAAATTCAATAGAAATAAGGCATGATATGATTTGCACCTAAATATTAATGAATACATTACATTTACAAGATAAATTATTTTTGAAATATGAAGTACATATTTAAATGTACTATTTTGGTATTTTTGCAAACTTTAGTAGAAATAACTATATAGTCGAGAATGCTTAATACATCCAGACCAGGCAGAACACAGTTAGCCTGATTAAATTGCTACAACAATTCGAGCAGAAGAAAAACAATAAATAAATGGAGCGATTTCTTGAGTCAACAATGTAAATAAACAACCGTAGAATATTAGCCCATGAGATATCCAAAACGATCAGTATAAGCTTCAAGCTTGCTGAACTACTAATGGTTCATATAAAAAACATTTATTCTATTACAAGATGCTGCGACTGCTATGCTTATGTCTATATATATAATTTATGTTTGCAAACATTGCAAAGATTATTTTTACTTCTCATCATAGTGAAACTTCCTTAATAATTCAGAGGATCTTTTTGCCGCAATCAAATTTCTAAAGCTCCAAAATCCTTGTCTTTTGCTTTTCATAGTAGAAAGCAACATATATATCGTTTTAGAATTATAATAATACCATCTCATTGCCATTTGATACTCTATATTATGCGGATAGATATTTCTCAAGTTATAATTGTTAATACTACTCTTAAAGTAGGTAAACAATAACCATCGAATAAGGTGAACTGACCCCCTGTTTTGTCGCTTAACAAAAGTCAAGTATCGTCTTATAAATCTCAAAATTAGTCTTGGAGAAATCTCCGGATTATTATAAATAATCTCATTAGTAGCTTGGTATTTGTTGACTTTCTCAATAATTTTACGCAAACATTCATCATTCAAATGCAATTTTTTTATTGAATAAAGTTTGTACTCCTCTGTTGTTAAAAACTGTCTGATTGGTTTCCGATTTCTTATTGAGATGATGGATTTCATGAAAATTGTTAACTTATTTATTCCATCATTTGTCAATTTTTCGTTTGAAAGAACTCCTTCTATAATTGATTGCTTCATTTTGTTTTTCACAATTAGTTTATCAAGGTTCCCTTTCTCAGAATTCACAAGCAATGGTAAGTACTTAGAATAAGCACTTTTCGATAGCTGTAAATCAACAGACGATAAAAAGTGTAGATATGCACAGATTATATCTAATTTTGTGAAATTTTTTCTATCAAGTTTCAAAAGTAATTCTAATTGTGATTCGTTAATTCTGCCATATTTCACCTTATTTAAAATTAAAAACTCTTCAAATCTTGAGCATTTATTAGAGTTATTCTCAATTCTCTTCATTGCATTCAAAAGCTTTACTAAATTCATATTTTTGTTCCAGCCGTCATAATTCAAAATTATCTCGGCCAATCCATTCAAATAGTAGTCTTCATTCGAGGAGTAACTTACTATTTTCGCCACCAAATCATAATCCTCATCATCTCTAATATGAAAATTTTCCATACTCAATATTGAAGCCAATAGTCTTTTAGGAATGGACTGATTTTTGATACATTTATATAAATCTAGAATTTCATGTAATTGATATTTTTTTAGATTTTCATTGTGAATATCATTGATAGACTTATTAAAGTGGCTGATTAATTTAATCAAATATTTTTCATCTTTGATTTTCAATTGTCTGAAAAAATTTAATAAGTTTGGCCTCTTTTTCAACGATTCTTCCTTGAATGAACCTTTGAAAACTTTTTTATAATCGAATAATAATATTCGATCAAATAATTTTTCCAATATTATTTCATTAAAGGCATTATCAATTGACAAATATTTATTGAGAGACCCATGATTAAACACATAATAATAGAATGATATGACTTTATTAAGTATCTCTTCGTTATAACTATAATTTTTCTGAGTGATATTAGCAGCTTGAGTAACATTAACTTGTTTAAAATATTTATTAATCAATTTTTGGAAATTGGTAGCGACTTTCGAAAATTCGTTTCTTCCTAAAATTTTACTTAATAATCTACCCATTAAAAATCTATAATTCAAATCAGTTAAATCATATTTCAAACAATAATTTAAAATCTGAAAAAGCGTATCATCGTTAGAAATATCTGTGATTTGAATTAGATAGTTTAAATCCATAGTATTTGAACTATTTGATAAACATAAGGCAACTCTCTCTGTTGAAGTCGGATGCGAAAGTAAGTTGTTCAATGATGCTAATTTGTTCCATGATTTCAATTTATTGAAAATGATCAAAATTTTCAGGAAGTTTAGATCCTTTTGCGACACTTTTCTAGATTGAATTAAAAATTTGCTGAGAGATCTGTTTGAAAGTAAGGGCAAATCCAATATTAGAGATTCCTCCTTAAAGGTAGATGTAACTGAGCAATTTTTCTTCAAATACATTAACTTGGTTAATCTGTTCAATATTAAAATCAAAGAATCTTCAAATTTTAATCTAATAAAAATTTCAAAAATAGTCAAAACAAGTATCGGGTTTATTCTGAATAAAGTGGAAACATTGACTTGAATATTATGTATTTCCAAAAAAATACTACTTGGCTCAAAACTATTGACAAGCCCATTGGAAGAAACAAAAGCATCGGTATTACTGTTCTCATAATTGTTGATAAAATTTAAAATACTTGATATCGACAGTATTCCATTGTCAAAGTTTAGCAAAGTATTTAGATTGTTATAAACATTAAGCACGTAGCTAAAAGATTTTAAGTCATTAATTTCGAACAACTTCAAAAAACTTTTAAACTTTTCATTTGGATGATTTAACATGATTAAAATCAAATGACTGTTATTAATAACCCGGTTATCATTGAGTCTGGATGTCTTGGAACTATTTTCGGTATTTTCTAAACTTTGGATTAAGTATTGAAACCAAAATTTTAAAAAAATAAAATCATCCTCAATAACAATACAATTAAATAAATTCTCTAAATCCACTAAATTTAACTTTTTCAAATTAACATAATTTATCAACACTTCAACGGAATACTCTATTTGATTGTTTTTCAATAAAAAGCAGATATAGCTTGTCAATAAAGATTTATTCATAACTGTCATTGCAGTTGGTGAAGTGATATTAATAAATTTCGAATTATAGAATGCCATCACAATTTTGGGATTAACATATTCTTTCTTATTTATGTTGCTTGCATTCAATAATAATGAAAATTGTTTCTGAGGGTCTGATATTAGCTTCAACTGTTTGCTGATTAATGACGGTATATTTCTTTCCAATATCGATGTATTGATAATTTCTGAATTTCTATCTTTATTATTGGAATATTTACAGTAGTTGTATAAATTTGAATGAATTTGATCCTTATTTCTTATGTCTTGTGAGGCTGCTTGCTCATCCTTGTTTATATATGACTTGTAAAAGTTATTTATCCATTTATTTGCATTTTCTTTGAATTCTCGTTTGTTTAATTTTCGTAGCTTATTCATATCATCCTATATATCCAAAACTAGCTGATTTACATTAAATAAGTATAAACAAGAACAGTGTTGATTGGAAAGTATCAAATATTTTCTGGATATTCTTTTCCATAGTATTAGTAACAGAAGATCAATTATGATTTTGTAGTCAAACCAAAAGTTTGACTTATATTAATAATGTTATTAACTATTTTGAGAAATTTTTGAAAGCTAGTATAATTCTCTAATTAAAACCTGCTATGTAATTATATTCTTTTTAAGCAATAAATGGATTTTCTTTAACAATGGTTTCGTCATGGATTGTACTTTTACAACTTGATTGAATATTGTGATTCTCTTCGCCTTAAGAAGTTGTTCTTTTATTGGTTGATTTGAGAAAAAAATTATTTGAGAACGCATTTCAATTTTTCATACTAATTTATTTTCATTCATCAAGTACAAAAAAAAAAACTAAGAGATGATGATTTTTGAAAAAACTAAGGCTAAACAAAAAAAAATATTTTCAACATGAACTTTATTAAATAGTCCTCAACAGTGAAACCTAATAAATATAGACAATAAAATAAAAAATTGATTAAACAAAAGAGAAAACATATATATATATATATATATATATATATATATATATTGGGCACCTAATTTAATTTTTTCTGATCATTTTTGAATGAAGCACCCCAAGGATATCCTGGTTTTGGAGGTCTTTCAAAAACGTAAACCAAGCCTTTGTGATTCATTTGTAATTTCTCGTTAAATGCTTCTCCAAATCTATAGTTGGAAAGATCTCTAACCAACAAAGGAACATAACATTGGTTTTCTAAGGATGTACCTTCATAAACAGACTGAACAGTAGTAATGCAACTTCTAGGGATAATGATTTTATTTACTATCAAAACTATAATACTTGCTAAGGCCAAGGCCACAAAAGACCATAGCGGTTTACTAACATTGACAGCTGTTTTAATAATTCTAGGATGTGCAATCTGTTTGTAAGATGTTAGTAGATACACTTCTTGGTAACTGAGACCAGCGGAATGACTCGAAACACCTGGAATTTCATTGTCAAGTGTATCATTGGGAGTTCTGGCTGTTAATAAAATTTGCATGTCCTGGGGCATTTCCGGAGAAATTGGGATTTGGGTATCAAGAACAACGGCGTTTGTGACATTTTGCGTAATTATATACCATTCAGACACAGCTGAAATCCGGGGAGAGTAAAAATAGCCTGTGGATATTTGATTTGTATCCGATACAATCGAAAATAACAAATATTGAGAAGTTCCATCAATTTTATTTCCATATATGTCTAATGCTGACTTCAGAAGTGCATTTGAGGCTAGAATAGAATGAACCTTATTATTTACACTTTTGTTGTTATTGCTTGAGTCACCCAAATCAATTATATTAGTTGTTGTCACACCGTTAATAATTGATGATACACCAATGGATTTACTCTTGGGGGAGTAGTTTACTAAAAATTCTCTCAAATACCCTTCTAAATCTGTGGAATTACAGCTTCCATTACTTAATCTTGAAGTGGTAGTGTTCGAGGATACTGTGGTGATAGTTCTGTGGCCATTGATTGTATAATTGGCGCCACTTAGATTAATATAGGCGTAATCAACAACGCTGCTGGAAGGTAAATAATCGGTGGTACTCATTATATTAGAGAGATTATAGCTTACTTCAAAATATTTAGGAAGGCTATAATAAGTGTTACTAGATGCGTTACAAGTGGATTGAAACTGGTAACAATTAATATTCCGGGTAGCAACGCCAGCAGAAGGAAAGTTACCACCAATTAAGTGGCGATCACTATTATACACTCTGCCTTTTAGTTGAGATAATATCTGTGGGGTCTCTACCCAGCTGGCATTACTAAACTGTAATCTTGCAATATATTGGGAATCAACTATTCCACTTATTAGACCAATACTTGAGGTAATAGCCACGTCTTCTGTCATTGCGCCCCAAATGCCTCGATCTTCATAATTTACTTCAAAAACTCTATTTTTCAATTCTAAGTTCTCAATTTCGTAGATGGATGAGTTGCTAGCTTGATGGCTCATTAATTCTTCATTCATTGAGGTCACAAAATTTTCGTCTGGCTGAATGTATGTAACTGTTGGAGCCAAGTGGCCCAACAATACAGAGATCAAAGAAGCCACGATGTAACCCACAAAAAAAAGGGTAAACACAATCAAGGTAGTAACATAGCCCTGTCTGGCACCTTTCAAGTTATTGGTTCTTATTTCGATTCTGAAAATCTCTATCAAATTTGTCAAACTGGAACCCAAGGTAAGAAGTTTATGTGATTTGATGAAAGGGTATGTGACAAGTAGCGAAAGTTGTCTATAGAACACTCTGGCAGCCAATAGATTGAGAATGATGATTACTTGCAAGACTTCTTGCAGAGCAATGTATTTTTGTTTCAAAATTTCTGACGCTTCAGACACCATTTTTTTGCAAAATCCTGACCAAAAATTGTTAGTTCTTCTGACCCCTCCTGTAAATCTTCAGTTAAAACAATCGAATGGTATCTTTAAAGAGTTAATTTCTATGTAAATAATTTATAAATTTTTGCAGATTGAGTTATTTATTTATTCTTGAAGCGTATACTCAGAAT
This sequence comes from Saccharomycopsis babjevae, assembly GCA_031125705.1. Lineage (NCBI taxonomy): Eukaryota > Fungi > Ascomycota > Saccharomycetes > Ascoideales > Saccharomycopsidaceae > Saccharomycopsis > Saccharomycopsis babjevae. The sequence goes on along the minus strand of JASTVB010000043.1, from coordinate 22,784 downwards.
AACATAAAAGTACTGCAATTTGAATAAGCAAGGGAGACAATAACCTTTGTTGAATATGATTCGGTTTATTTTAGCCTTATGAATGAATTGAACCTTATCATCATCAAGCTTGATAGTTAGTATGCATATTTTTTGTTAATTTCCATTAAAAAGTTTATTAGGAAGGCCATAAAAAAAAAAGTTTCGGTGCGACTGGAATTTAAGATTGGACTCGAAAAGCAAAATGAAATTTCAGAAAATCTTAGGAGATTAACGCGTAAACAAACAAGACGCGTAAAAAAAAAAAACATAGGGAAAATGCCATTTTGGGAAATAATTTCAGATTTATTTTACAAACAAAAAAAAATAAAATTGAAAAAAAATTGAAAATAACGAGAATTCCAAGTTATATATATGTATTAATAGCTTAAAAAGCATACATTCATTCATGTTTTATTTGAGGAATTTTTGTTTGAAAGACTCAAAAATAATTGTTGTCTTATTTTGATACAGATTGTATAGTTTACAATTTATAGGTATCCATAACTGAATTGTAGTATATTTTTAATACAACGCAGCTCCACCATATTGCATTTGAGTATTTGTTTTAAATCATTGGCTTTCCAGAGAGAGTTTATGAGCTTTGAAAAATCTGAAAAAGCAGTCCTAAATCATGATTGCACATCCAATTTTAATCGAAAATGCCGCCAAGAGGAAGACAAGTGACACAATTACCAACAAAAAGGCCAATAAGTCAATATTGAATGATCTAAAATATTTTTACAACTGGCAGCTTTCCTGGAGGAAAGTTCTTGCGAGAAGTGTTATTTACATTGACGCTAGTATTCCTACATTCTCAGATGATCGAGGCTATGATAAACCAATGCTTCCCTATCAGGAAGCCAGAAAGCAAAGAGCAATGATCAAGCAATTCTGCAAACAATTCAAGGCAACCGTTGTTGATTTTTTTGATTCTGAAATTGTGACGATTGTGATAAGTAGAAGAAACTTCAATAGAAGCGAAGATTATCGCCGAGATGACATTTTTTATGCTAATGAGAATTTCCGCATTTGGACATACGAAAAAGCCATTAGATTCTTTGAAAAACTTACCAAAAAATTGCCAATACCTATAGACTTGAAAATTGAGATCCAGAGGCAACAAAACAGAATACGACATGATGATCTCAAATTAAATGAATTAAAAAGGTTTCAAATGTATGAACAAAAAAAAAAAGTGATGAAAGAAAAGATGTTATCGCTATGGCAACAAGACAAAGCTCAGCATCCCGAGAAACATGAAGACCAAGACAACCAAAAAAAAGTAATGCTCAAGCAGATAGAGATAAAGCGAATTGAGGAAGAAAATAAGCTTCGATTTGAGAAAGAGATATTTGAAAAACAAAGGTTCGAAAAAGAATTGGAAATCGAAAAACAAAGAATTGAAAAAGTCAGACAATTAGAAATTGAAAAATTGAATAGAGACAGATTGAGAATTGAACAAGAAAAGGAAAAACAAAAAAAGCAGCATCTAAAGTTTGAAGTTTACAATCATCCTTCGGGATTATCAAAAACCAAGAAGTCCGTTCAATCCAAATCTGGAAAATCCTTGAGACACAGCAATAAAGACACAAAATTTTCACAAATCAAAGCAGCAAACAAAATTCAAAAAGAGATGATAATTTCCCAGCACAGAATGAATATTATCAATAACAGCAATAACAGTAATAATAATGGTGCCCACTCTCAAAATAGTAATACTGATAACAGAACAAAATTGATCAATAATTTATGCAAAATTAGTAATAAAAAAGGCGAAATAATCGCCATTGCGAAGGAATTCAAGAAAAAGGATTTCAAGACACAAGTTTTTGAGATGATCAAAAGTTCGCAACATGATCATAGTAGTTTTCAAAACGGAAAGAATAAAATAGGTGCCAAAGATACAAAAAACTTAATATATAGAAATCCATCCTATTATGATTACAGCAAAAAGGATTTGGCAACCTTGCTCAACAAAGAAAAAAGACTTGGACCCGCAGACAGATTCGTCAGAACAGAAACCATCCATTACTTTGAGGGGCCATATGTTTTCATATATGACATGGAACAGCGGTATAGACCAATTTTGAAGGCCGAATATTGCAGCAATTCCGATGAGGCAAAAGCTGGCCAAGAATGGTCGATGATTGTGCCAACCGTCAACGGGCATTCCTTGTTTGCGGGTGAGAATTATGTGAGTAAAGAGAGCAGGCTAGCTGCAACCAGGGAGAAACGGAAAGATCCGGTTTTCCATGATGACTATGGCAAAAAAGAGGGGCAAAACAAGAAAACAGGAGGCATCAGCGCCATGAACAAGCCAACCTATAGCGATATGAATGAAATATATGACGAAAATGAAGACATTGACTTCAAGAAGAGAAAAAATGTTGAGGCTAAGAAGAAACACGATGAATGTCCAAACAATGCGCCAAAGAAACGCAAATATGAAGAATTGACGAACATAAATGCTTCTGGGATCTCGCAGTCAAACACCACTACAAACAACGGTAACACAAACGACACAAATGGTACAGGCAACTTGAAAAACGGATTAGGTCCTGGGCAGTCGTGTGTTGCTTCGAAAGAATACAAGATGCTAAAGAAACGACACACTAGCAACAAGCGTTTGAAGGCCATAGACGATGAGAACAACAACAACAATAATAATAATAATAGTAATGGTTATTGCGAGAATTGCCGCATCAGATATCTGGAGTTCAGCAAACACATCAAAGAACAGAAGCATCGTGAGTTCGCAACCAACCAGAAAAACTTTGTCAAGATCGATTCTTTCATTGAGTTGTTGCGAAAAACTCTTTGACTGTTTTTGCCGCTAGAATTTTTTACATATTTTAATCCCGTCTGTCACCAATAAGTATTGATATTTCCCATTATTAGCTGATATTTACTTATCTATCACTAGATTTACTTATCTCTGCATCAATATACACTGATAGAGTATACTGACAAGAACGCTGACTATTGCCCATGGCAGCAGTGTGCTATAACCGTTAATTGAAATGTTGATTTTTTTTTCTCATATTTTCTATTTTCTTTACTTCTCCTACCAACAATAAAAAAATTTTTTTTTCTCTTGTTTATATAAATTTCATTGAGGTAGAAACTTTCAATATATTCATAACAATAGCACACATATTAGCAGCTAGTAGTTTAATATAGATATCTATATATAAATCAATAAATACATAGATAAGTATATATTTATATGTATTTCTCTACATGTATATATCTATATATATATATATATGAATGTATCTATAAATACATTGAGAACCTAGACATATACTATTAGTTTCTTAATCTCATAATGGTGACAGATTTGCCTAAAGACATTCTTGATCACCCCGAGCTCTACGGATTAAGACGGTCCTCAAGATCGCATCAGCAGCCTCAAAGATATACACATTTATCTGATGGTTCCGATAACGATAACGGAGAAGAAGATTATGAAGACGAGGATGATGACTATTACGATGATTACGGCTCTTCTTCGAAAAAGAGACTGAGAAGGTCTAGCAGAAAAGGCGCCAGCACAAGAAAGAAGACCTCGTACAATGTTGATGATGAGGACGAGGATGATGAAGACCCATACTATGGAAATGCAGGTGCTAACGACGAAGACGACGAAGACGAAGACGAAGATGAAGAATTTATTCTTGGTAAACAAAAAAAGAAGTCGAAATTTAAAAGCATATCCGCCAGTAGTCATAAGAAGAAAAGAAAGCAGCTGTCAACGACGCCGAATTCGGCCCCCCTGGTTCGATTTTCTACCAGAAACAACAATAAAACGGTCAATTACAAAATAGACGATGATGAGGACGACGAGGAATTCTTGGAGTCCGATTATGAGATAGAGGAGGCCAACTACAATGATTTCGGTGCTGACAGTTACAACATTCAGTACGATCAGCCTGTGGTTGAAGAAGACACTATAGATCAGGTCATGAACCACAGAGTTATCCTCGACGACGACGAAGAGTCTGAGTCTGAAGAAGAGCGTGAGGAGCAACAAATTGAAGATGAACTATCCGAAAATGTCGACGGTGGTAGCCCAGATTCTGCTCTTATCAAGAAGGAGTCCTTGCTTGCGGAAAAGCTCTCGCATCGTAAAAGATTGACGGATGAAAAAGAATTGACATTCCCTTTGGACGACATAAACTTTATCAAGCCCAAATACAAGTTTTTAATCAAATGGAATAACAAGTCTCACCTTCATAATTCGTGGGAAACTTACAATTCCTTAAAATTTAGAAAGGGTATAAAAAAGGTAGATAATTATATCAAGCAGGTCATTCTCTATAAGATTGCTTTAATAAAGGATCCAACAATTACAAAAGAAGACCTTGAACTCTTCAGCATTGAAACTGAAAGAAGAATCGACGAGATTGCAGAATTCAAAAAAATTGAGAGAATTGTCGATTCCAGAAGAGATCCTATTTCATCAGAATTACAGTATTTTATTAAGTGGAGACGTCTTAACTATGATGAATCAACTTGGGAAGATGCAGACCAAATTGCTAAGTTGGCTCCTCATCAAGTCTCTAAGTACCAAGCGCGTCAAAACTCGAAAATTCTCCCTCATTTATCTGCTAATTATAACACCGGCAACAGACCACCTTTTGAAAAACTTGTTAAACAACCTGTATTTATCAAAAATGGTGAACTTCGTGACTTCCAACTTACTGGCCTTAATTGGATGGCTTTTCTTTGGTCCAGAAATGAAAATGGTATATTAGCAGATGAGATGGGTTTGGGTAAGACTGTGCAAACTGTAAGCTTTTTATCTTGGTTGATATATGCTCGTCGCCAAAATGGTCCACATTTAGTAGTTGTTCCTCTATCAACTATGCCAGCTTGGCAAGAGACTTTTGAAAAATGGGCACCTGATGTTAATGTCATTTATTACCTTGGTAACACCAAAGCTCGTCAAGTTTTGAGAGATACTGAATTTTACTTCCACAATAAGAAAAAGCCCAAATTCAACGTCTTATTGACTACTTACGAATACGTCCTAAAAGATCATTCTCATTTAAATATGTTGAAATGGCAATTTTTAGCAGTTGATGAAGCCCACCGTTTAAAAAATGCTGAAAGTTCTTTGTATGAAGCTCTTTCATCCTTGAAAGTGGCAAATAGGTTATTGATTACTGGTACTCCATTACAAAACAATATTAAAGAATTAGCAGCATTAGTCAATTTTTTGATGCCTGGTAAATTCATAATCGATCAAGAGATTGATTTTGATACTCCAAATAAAGAACAGGAGGACTATATTAAATCACTTCATAAAAGATTGCAACCATTTATTCTTCGTCGTTTGAAAAAAGACGTTGAAAAATCTTTACCTTCGAAAACTGAGAGAATTTTGCGTGTTGAACTTTCAGATTTACAGACTTATTATTATAAAAACATTTTAACAAAAAATTATGCTGCTTTGAATGCTGGTCCTTCTGGTTCATCGGTTTCTTTGTTGAACATTATGGCTGAATTAAAAAAGGCCTCCAATCATCCTTACTTGTTTGATAATGCAGAAGAACAGGTATTAATGAAAGCTGGCTCTTCATCAAGAGAAAACATCCTCAAAGGTTTAATTATGTCCAGTGGTAAAATGGTTTTACTAGATAAATTGTTAACAAGATTGAAAAAAGACAATCATCGTGTTTTAATTTTCTCACAAATGGTTAGAATTCTCGATATTTTGGGAGATTATCTTGCTATCAAAGGTTATACTTTTCAAAGATTAGATGGTACTGTTCCTTCTTTACAGAGAAGAATTTCAATCGATCATTATAACGCACCAAACTCTCAGGATTTTGTGTTTTTGTTGTCAACAAGAGCAGGTGGTTTGGGTATCAACTTGATGACTGCAGACACTGTAATTATTTTTGATTCTGATTGGAATCCTCAAGCAGATTTACAAGCCATGGCTAGAGCTCATAGAATTGGTCAAAAGAATCATGTCATGGTTTACAGATTTGTCTCAAAGGACACAGTTGAAGAACAGGTTTTAGAACGTGCTCGTAAAAAGATGATTCTCGAATACGCTATTATTTCATTGGGTGTTAATACAGGTAATACTGATGATAGCTCTAATCAAAATAGTCGTAATGGTAATAAATTTGGATTGAAAAATCTTAAAAGTGAACCCTCCACGAGTGAATTATCAGAAATCTTGAAATTTGGTGCTTCCGATATGTTCAAAAAGGCAAAAGATAATCAACAAAAATTGGAACAATTGAATTTAGATGATGTTTTAGAACATGCAGAGGACCACATAACTACCCCTAATGCAGAGAATGGGCATAGCGGTGGTGAAGAATTCTTGAAGCAATTTGAAGTTACTGATTATAAAGCAGACGTTGATTGGGATGATATCATTCCTGAAGAGGAGTTGAAAAAATTAAAAGAAGATGAAAAGAGAAGACAAGATGAAACCTTCATGCAAGAACAAATGGAAATTATTAAAAGACGTGAACAAGCTTTGAAAAACATGCGCGAAGGATCTGCTAATTATAATGAAGATGATGAAGATGAAGCCGATGAACGTCAAAGAGGTGGTAGAAGAAGAAGAGTAACAGATAATATGGTTATCACTGAAAAAGAAGTCCGTAATATATATAGAGCTATTCTTAGACTAGGCGATATTCAAAAATTCTGGGATCAATTACTTGGAGAAGGAAATTTGAGTAATAAGCCTCAGCTCAAACAAGTATATGTTGATTTAAAGACTAAAGCTAAAGATTTGGTGGCTGACGAGGAAGAAAGCAGAAACAGCAAGATTAAGAATTTAGAAAAGAAAATTGAATCCTCAAAACAAGCCGGAGTGGATGATGAAAGCTTGAAAGAGAATTATTTACAATTATCAAAATTGAAAAGAAAAGAGCAAAAAGCTATTCTTTTTGAATTTTATGGGGCAAAAAATTTGAATGCAGAAATTATTGTAAATCGACCAAAGGAAATGGAGTTAATTCGAGAATTCATTGGCACGAAAACTCCACAACAATTTAGATTTCCGAACAAACCGAAAGGTGTGCACGGTTGGAACTGTGATTGGACTCCCAGAGATGATGAAATGTTATGTTATGGATTAAAAAAATTTGGATATGGGTCATGGCAGCAAATTAGAGATGATCCGGTGTTAGGTTTAGGTAAAAAAATGTTTTTAAATAATGAAACATTTACCAAAGAATCCAAGGATGAAAAGACTGGAGAAACTATAAGTAAGGAATTGAAAAAAGTGCCTACTGGGGTCCATTTGAGTCGAAGAAGTGATTATTTAATATCTTTATTGATGGATTTCAAAAATGGTACAGCGCTAACCCATAACAACAGCAGTGTTTCATTATTATCTAATTCTAATAATGCTATGGATGGATCTTCTACATTGTCTAAGAGATCGAACAGTCCTTCATTAGAGCACAAACGTGGTTCAACTTCCAGTAATGGTTCGAGGGCGCATAATGCAAGTAGTAATAACAATAATGCTGGATCTACTTCAAACCATTTACCTGATGTGAAAGAAGATGCTATCAGCAGAGCTGGATTACAAAATGTTAGAGGCTCATTGGCTAGATTGCATAAAGGAGATGACGGACTAGGAAGAAAAGAATGGGCTCAAATTTTAAGAAAAGATTTATTAGCTGTAGGTGATGAAATCGAATCAGTTTTGCGCAAAAAATATCATCCTCAGAATGAGAAAAAGATTGATAAAGAGAGAAAGAAATTATGGAATCTTACTTCAAAGTATTGGCCTGCTAAGGTAGCGAGCGAGAAAATAGCTTTAATGTATAAAAAATTGAGACAAGCATCGTCCCGCTAGAGCTGATTTACAATACATATAATAGAAATAGATTTGATGCGAATATGTGAATATAGTAACATTATCATTATAGCCTATCGTAAGAAGAAATAACTACTATAGAAGCTGTTGTGACGTATTTCTTTTGAGATAAAATTTTGGGAGCTATTAACCAAATCACGTTGTAGTCCCCTTACCAGTTGCAAACAAAAATGATAGCTACACTTCCTGGACATTCTTTGCTGAATTGTTTCTGTAGACTTAGTTATACTGCACCTTTTATGTGAAGGGGCAGACTTCCCTGGTGAACTCTTTCTTTTTTCCCCAGTTTTATTGGCCGTAGGATTGTTGACGACTGGCAAATTCGAACCAATAGTGGACTTATTTCCGGGTAACCTATTTGAAAGATTCGGTGTTCACATTCATGGTTGTTCAGGGTTTTTTGAAAGGAACGCACTTTCAGCTTACCATCAGACCGGCATGAGAGTAGCGGCAAACTTGTGGCCGTCTTAGATCCCTCAGATTTCAGCGAGGTGTGTTTGAGTATTTGCACAGCAGAATCCAGGCAGACTCTGGCATTGCAATCCAACGTGTTTTATGACTTTTATCATTTCTGGTAAAACTAGTCTTTGAGACCAACACATAATGGCACCAACCACGATTAATGAGGGTGTTCTACAGTCTATGTTTTTTAGGAATCCGAAGCTATTCAATAGCTCGTTTGTATAATTGTTGTAAAAATCGACGCCTAAACTATGTACAACCACTCTACTTTTTAGGTTGCTTTTTAGCTACAACACTTTCAAACAGAGATCCAATAACTACATAATACCGACCTAACGATCTTTCACTCAAGCGACTACAGGAAACAAAGGTCATTTCGTCACTAGTGGCATACTTAGTGGTAATTTCAATCTTTCACAGGGCCGATGTCCTGATCAGCACTCGTCAATAACCAGCACAAAGACGCTGATAGTATCTTATAAAAAAATACATATATATATATTGGCACGTGTTGCACGTGATATAGTTTCTTTTGTCATACCTTGCAATTATTTTTTAAACAATTATGAGCGATGTTTTTGCTTGAGTACATTCACTTTTTTGTTTTGGAGCATTTTCTTCCCCTCGTGCTGTAACTTGTGATTTTTCTTTATCAAGATACAGTTGAAAAGAAAAGAGTTTTTTTTTTCATAAACGTTAACAAAATCGAAAAAAAAACAACTAAAAAAAAACCAGCAAATTTTCAAAATTTTCACATTTTACATATTGAAGAGAAAAAGAAAAAAACAATAGTGTGCGCATAGTACTAGAAGTGGCGAGTAATTTTCACGTAGTTAATATAAGAAGAGCCAACTTGAATATTGCAAACATATAAAACTGATTGATTAGTCCATTCACCATGCTAATCCTTTACCATACAGCTGTATAAAAGTAGGTTCACATTATGTTTGTGCATCATCAATAGCATTTATCTATTCAATAATTTGATTGCAGTGTTATTATTGTTCTATTTTTTGCTATAAAATCTGGTATTGATTATCAGATAACATTATTTTTTTGTGATTATTTATTACATTTGAACAGCTCGTGAAATATCCGCGCCCAAGACTTGCCATCAAGAAGCCAGCAAGACTTGCTAAACATAGAGCTACACAATCATCTGGAATAGCATAACAAGATTAGCTAGAACAGATACGCAGGAAGAGCCAACCGACTGTAAACGCAAATAGGGAAAGAAGCCGAAAAACTTAGGAAGCTGCTAGCAAATAAAGGCAAAGCGTTGCAATACATAGCAGCACAGAGATACAAGCACCTAAAGCAATGAGTGACACAGAAGCACAACTTCGTTCTAACGAAGATAATCACTATGATTATGAAGAAGAGGAGGAAAGAATTCCATCCAATAAGAGAAAAATCAATGATGAAGAGGATGATGGTGACGAGGACGACGATGACTATGATGATGACGACTTGAGATCTCACAAAAAAGCAAGAAATAAGTTCATTGATGATATTGCTGAAGTCAGTGATGATGAAGAGGACGAAGATGAAGACGATGAGGAAGCCGCAACCCTCAGGGAGCAATTCATTGCTGCTGATGACAATGAGGTCGACGGTGAATCTTCAAAGGCAGATTCCAGGTTACATCGTGATTTTGACCGTGCCCGTGAAAAATCAAATGATGAAAATTTGGAGGATTTGGCTAGATCTTATAAACAAAGATACGGAAAAAATACCCAAAAGTACAGAGGAGATCGTGTTCTTGTTTCCCAAAAACTTTTGATGCCTTCTGTCAATGATCCTAACATCTGGGCTATTCGTGTCACTCCCGGTAAGGAAATTGATTTGATCAGACAAATCATGAAGAAAAAGCTCAGTTTGCTGGGAACCAAGCATCCTTTAGAGATCTATTCTGCTTTCCAAAGAAAAAATTTTACTGGTTACATCTACATCGAAGCGTCGAAAGTTGATGCTGTTGATTATGCATTGAAAGGTTTAGTCAACGTTTTCCTTGGAAGGGGTAAAGTTTTGGTCCCAATCGCTGAATACCCGGACTTATTGAGACCTACAAAGACTAATGATGTTCAACTTGCACCAGGTGTTTACGTTCGTATTAAAAGGGGTCATTATAAAAATGATTTGGCTATTGTGGAAAATATTAGTGACAACGGTTTAGAAGTATTATGTAAATTGGTACCTAGATTAGATTATGATAGATTTACGGAATTTGATGAAAATGGTAGACGTAAGAGAAATCCAAATATTGCCAGACCACCCCAAAGATTATTTAGTGAACTAGATGCCAAAAAATTTGACAGATCTCATCCTATCATCAAAGAAGGTTTGAATTCTTTTAGATACAAGGGCGAAACTTATATTGATGGTTTCTTGCAAAAAGATTTCAAAATCCAATATTTAGAGACTGAAAATGTCAAGCCTTCTCTTGAAGAGTTATCCAAATTTAATGTTTCTGGAAATTTGGACTTAACACCAATTGCTCAAACCTTGAAGCAGTCTAATATGTCATCCACAAATTTTCAGCCAGGTGATAGGGTTGAGGTTGTTAAAGGAGAACAAAGAGGTGTTAAGGGTTCAGTTGTTAGTGCAGAAAGAAAAGAAGTTATCAATTTGAAAATTAATTCAGATGACAAATTTCTTAATGGAAGAGTTATTGAGGTTCCAACAAAAGATGTAATCAAGGTTTTTGAAGTAGGTGATCATGTCCGGGTTATTCATGGAAAACATCTTGATGATACTGGTCTAGTTATGGAGGCGAACAATCAATCAGTAACTTTTGTTTCTGATCAAAGTCGAAAGGTCGTGAATGTATTTGCAAATTATTTGATAAAATCCACAGATGGTGGAGCAACAAACAGTATGGTTGGCAAGTACGATTTGCATGATTTAGTTCAATTAAATGCCCAAAGATTTGGTATCATCATCAAAGTAGAGCGTGAATTGTTCACCATTTTGTGCTCAGATAATCGTGTTATTAATGTATCACCAACATCAATTTTTGATAAAATTACTTTACAAAGAGAACAGGCTGTTTCTACAGACTCCAATAACTTAGAGATCAAAATTGGTGATACAGTTAAGGAGAAGGGAGGCGAACGTCGTCAAGGTACGATATTGCATATTTATAAATCAGTTTTATTCTTGAAGAGCAGAACAATTGTGGAGAATTCAGGAATTTTCGCCATTGACTCATCAAATGTGACAACTATCTCTAACAAAGGCACCTTGAAAGCAAAGGCTTCTAAAGGACCTGATTTATCTAAGATGAATCCAAATAGACAACTTCAACCTTCGGCTGCTGCTGCAACTACAAAAATTTCAATGGGTAGGGACCGATCTATTAATCAGCGTGTGATGATTAATGTGGGTCCTTATAAAACTTTGCAAGGAATAATTAAAGATGCTAATGGTGATTTAGCTAGAGTGGAATTACATTCTAAGAATAAAACTTTATCAATTAGTAAATCTAAATTGAGCATTTATAAAAATGATGGTACTTGGACGCCTTATAATCAATGGGTTAGTGACGGCCTGTTTAACTATAATGGCAGAGGTAGTAAAAACTCTTTTGCTAATAAATTTGATAAAAGCAGCAGCCTCACTTCTTCCAGAAATTCCAATGGTAATTATAATGACTTTTCTAATGGAGGTGGTAGTCAGTGGGGAAACAATAACCGTTCCAACGGAAGATCAAGTAGCTGGCATAGTAACGGCAATACCACAGCCTATGGTAATATTGGTAATGCCACAGCCTACGGATCTAGAAATGGTGGTGGTAGTAGTAGTTGGTCAGGTAACGCCAGCTCTTGGGGTGGAAATGCAACATCCTATGGTGGTGCTGGTAATGGAACGTCTTACGGTGGTGCCGGCGGTGGAACGTCTTATGGTAATGCTGGCAATAATACTTCATATGGTGGAGCTAGTGCATGGGCTGGAAATCGAACTGCATATGGTTCTGGTAATGCATCAGCATATAAAGGAAATGAAACTTCTTATGGAGGAGGAAATGCTACTTCTTATGGCGGAGGCTCTGCTTGGAATCCAAACTCAGGACATGAATCTTCTGGAAATAATATTTCTCGTGATGAGTATGATAGCTACGGTTCTTGGAGAAATAATGCTGTAACTCCTGCTGCAATTCCAGAAACACCTGCTGCTAATGAACCTGCTGCCACTCCTGGTGCAGGATATGGTAACCATTATGATGATAACAATTCTTATGACAATTGATAGTCAATAATCCTGTAACCTTTTATGAGGAAGAATTCGTTGATTTATATTTATATATATATATATACATATATTACTGTTTTTGTATTCTAGTACTTTATCGTTTTTGTATGTTTACTTTTTATCAATTTATAAAGATGAAAAAAATTATATATTAAATAGCTATTTGCTATTATTTCCTTGAAAATACCTTTTATACCTGCTAAATTATTTCATGCTGTCCACCTTTACATTTGAAAATTTCCGATGAAAAATATATGTAAGCTTTAAATAGCGTCAATGCATATAACAAGTGGTAATTTCATTCATATAACCAACTAGCAAATTTATTAGTATCTTTTTTTTTAGTGAATAGCTTTGCCTTTCCCTTTTCAAAAGAAAAAAATTTGGAATTGTTCAGTTTATCTTTGATATCAGCATTGAAATCTTCAAATGATGACACCAGGGTTGAATTGCTTTCAAAACTTGCTTCTGAGCCACCACTGCTATAGTTTGATTTAATTTCGTCATGCAACTCTTGCAGTTTTATAGCATTTTCTCTTTGTGATTGTAATTTGCGAAGCTTCTGAGCTTGTCTTCTATTATTATACTGAATAAAATTTAGTCTAATTATCAAACTTTGACCTGGGTGTATAAATGAACCAAAATGAAGAGGAATGAATGCAATCTTTTTATTTTGATCTATCAAAATAATCTCTTTATGCTTAATCATATCTTTATATTCGGGAAAAGCATCGCTTAAAGATTGTTTAAAGCCTTCCCAACTATTTGAGTATTCGTATGGAAACTGATAGCCGGATTTATTCCCAACACTGTTTTCCAATCGTACTGTTATAGGCTCTTGTTTTCCATTATTTGTAATGTTAGCTGACACTTCAGCTTTAGTTATAAAGTTATTATATTTCGATGTATTCTTACTGAAAACTGTCTTGCTTGTCGATTTTGTATCTCTATTTGATGCAAATTTGGAATAGTTGCTATTAATGGATGATTTATCCCATCCTCCCGGTATTATGGAGTCGCTCATTACGGTTAACTTACTTAAATACAAAGTGAGAATCTTTTCAATAATTATATTCAAGTTTTAATTTAAAAGCGGACAAAATGAAGTAAATTTCAACAAAGAATATAGATGATGATTGTTGATATTAACTTTCAATCGTTCTTTTGAAATAGCTTCATAATTTAGAAATAATTTCATTACTAGATGATCAAGATCGTTATTTTACTTGAAAATACTTATTCATTCATCCTGTATGTTAGACGATGTTTACAAGTTTGACTATACTCATGCATAAAAAATGTACGCTAAAAATATATATTTGAAAGATTATCTTGTTTTTCTTTTATTCATCATTCAATGCAATCCAAATTGATTTCCCCAATCGTTATTACGATTTAAATAAGTAGAACCACTCTTTTGAGAAAATTGACTTAACCTACGAAATCATAAAATTAGACATCTTTGGCATAAACATTGGCGTTGGATGTACTGATATAATTTAATTTGTCCTTAGCATTTTCAGCCTGAATGTGCATGCCAGCTGGCAACTGAGAATTACGGGGAACATTTCCCTCTTTATAATCATTAGCCTTATTACTGTCTTGATATTTATACAGATTTTCATTTTGCTGGTTTCTTATCTGTTGCAAATTCGCTTCATTAGTATCGCTCACACTATTTGATTGTTTATGTTTCTTGTGCATAGGACCTGACAATCTATTAGCATCATAGTTCATTTCATTGAAATTTGAGTTATTACCAAATTTTGGATTTCTAATGTCAAGATAAGAATCATCAACAGCCTGCTTTTGATTTTCAACGGTTAAAGGTTTCTCATAATGATTATCCATACTTGAAGTTGTTCCTTGGTTGTTAGTTTGCAAGTTCTCAAAGTCTCCACTGTTCAAGTGATCACTATTTGTTTGCTTCATTTCTTGACATTTGGCAACTGTCGAACTAAAATTTTCGCTCATTGCTGTGTTTGATGAATCATTATTTATATTATGCTGGGAATTTCCACTATTTCTTCCATTCAAGTAGTTCTCACTTTGATCTTTGTTCTCGTGATCATCTTTCTCAGTTGTTGAAGGCTTCCTCTTGTGAAGATTGAAAACATTCAAAATTTTGTCCTTGATGCTATTTCTTCTCAATAGTTTCCCATCATTCTTTGTATCCTGTGGTTTCCCAGGTCCAGAAATTTTTGTTATATGATTGTCATGTACGTCACTCAAATTGGTACTAGGACTAATATTTTTATTTTGCTTTTCTCTTATATCAGTTTCATTATTCAGAGAAGCTATGTTATCTTGATAATTTTGTAATATTTCCTGTTTCGAATGCATCAAATTTTCATTTTGCTTATATGAGGTACTGTCCTTTTTACTTTTTGCGATATAAGGTCCTTTAGACAAACCATAACTCTGTGAATCCATATTCTTATCAACAGTTCCAATGTACAAATGGTCATAATCTTCACCTTCTCTTTGCAGCTGAACATAATCCTTATTTTCTTTTCTTTCATCTTCAGGAACAAATTGACTATTCGAATGCTCAGCGTTATTTGAACTTAAATTATTCGCAAAGTTTGCGCTCTTCTCTCCATGGTCGATATTTTCAGATTTAGCTCCCAGACCTCCAACCGTTCCCCCAATATTTTTAGTCGCTTTTCCTTTATGACCAAAAATATGTTTGAAATTTCTCGTAGATTCACCCTTATATTCATCATTTGATCTTGTGTTTCCAAATGATGGTTCCGTAATTCCAGAATTGGGTTTCATATTGCTTGAATACTCTCTTCGCTCTCCCTCTCCCGCTGCACCTGTAAGAATGTTTGGGTGTTCTTCCCAATTATCGACATTT
This sequence comes from Saccharomycopsis babjevae, assembly GCA_031125705.1. Classification (NCBI taxonomy): domain Eukaryota; kingdom Fungi; phylum Ascomycota; class Saccharomycetes; order Ascoideales; family Saccharomycopsidaceae; genus Saccharomycopsis; species Saccharomycopsis babjevae. The sequence continues at coordinate 7,329 of JASTVB010000043.1, read as the reverse complement.
CCTTTTTCTTTTCTAACTTCCGATTTCTCGATAGGCTTTTGAATAACATCACTTTGATAGTATTGTTCTTGAATATTTGATCTGTGCTTCCATGGATCCATGGTGCGGTGTTGCTCAATTGCGTCTTCATTCATTCTTTTTGCGTATTCATCAGAAGAGACTTCAGCAGAATATTTTTTTGGTTTCATTTCGTAATTAATGTTTGTCGCTTCTGGAATTGAAATTCTTGTTTTCGATAACTCTTCGACTTTCATATTTCCCAGTTTTTCAGAATTCCCTGCTGGAAAATATTTCCTTGAGCTTTCTGTCTCCTTTATATAAGTACGAGGCTCAGGCAGAATCAAATTTTTTTGTTGCATCTTGTTATTTTGAGAAACATTCAGGTTTACAGGGTCAACTAAAGTATGATCCTTTCCATTGTAATCTTTAGAAATTTTATTTTTATCATTAAAAGAATTAGGATGCTTATTAACAGAAGGTCCTTCAAAATCAGCTTGAACAAGAATATCTTTTGTTACCATTGGTGTGAATTTTTTGTTGTGAACATCTTGCAAATTCTTATGATCTTTTGATGAATATGAATAATTTTCTTTCATCATGTAATGATTCGGATTGGTTGGTTCAGTAGATTGTAGAGGTCTTTCTTTAAATGTATCAAAATGATCATTATGTTCTGTTCTGTTCTCATCATGTTCCGATTCTCCAAAAGTCCATTTTCTGAAACCTTCAACAACTTGTTGAGTAAGAGATGGGTGTTCATGCATATTATGGATTTCTTGCTGGGTTTTTTTCATATCAGAATCTGGCTTATTGCCTACTGATCTTGTATTACCACCTAGGTCAACATTTTTAGTTTCAACCTTTTGCTCAGTTGACAACTTCGTAAAAATTTTATCTGGATTATTCATAGACTGATTGTTTGACATCTCGTTTTGAATTCGTGATTTAAGTTACTTCTTTTTTGGTGAAAAAGAAAAAAAATTGTTAGCTAACTAAGCATTTCGACTGACATACCGAACCAGACGTTTTATGCAACCTTTATATAGTACAATATTTTACATGAACCATGAATACAGTTGTTAGGAGTTTTCAAAAGTAAACATTCAAGAAATGATCATGCTAATAACTTTTTATTAGAGGAGAAATCGCAACGGTTGCTTGAAAAAGAAACAAGCAATGCAATATTTACTTGCTTTGCTTCCTGGATACCCTAGTTCACACTTAAAACAAGAATAATTAATGATTCGACAGCATATTAAGCGTATTCAAATGTTCATTTAGGTTTGTTTTTTTTTTGCTTTTGAACTACAACTCTTGCTTGAAATATTGTTATTTATTATGAATAATTATAAACTGCCAATTGATTTGAATTTAAAGGTTTGTATATTGCAATTCTAGATTTCACTGCACGCGCAAAATTCTATTATCACTAATTTACTAAAAAACAGTTTATCAATTTATTAACATAGTTAACAATCCCCCAATAAAATGTAAAGAGTTTGACAATAATCTTCTTTGAGCATTTGTATCACAAATAGATACTTCTTCTTGCGTTTCTTTTTTAGTACGTCCTGAAGCATAATTATTGATGCGGTCAGAGTTAACCGAATAGTGAGTAACTCTGATGATGTTTCCTGATTTGTGAAGGAAATAGACCATAACGGAAACTGGTTTTTACTTCATGATTACCAATTAGTAACACTGCATTCTCTTGTTTTACTTATGATTTAAAAAAAACTCATCCTTTCTCAATATAAAACATTCGTAAGTTCAGAGTAATTTTATAACTCAAATAGCTTTCTTTTCTAATTGGGATTTAAAAGTTTTCATGATCTTCTTTCTTTGTTTGAGCATATAATTGTAAAGAATGTAAGAGCCTGGAACATAAACAGCTAATGCTAAAATGAAAAAATATTTATACCAGACACCTACAACATTTTCAGCAGTATCCAAAGATTTGTAAAGAATCCAGCATTCACTGGAAATACCCATTGGATATAAAACTAAAAATGTCGAATATCTCAACCAAGTTAGGAAACGCGGACCGTTACCATTGGTTTCGATATTGATTGCATAAAATGAATATCTAATAATTTCTGTCAAAGACCAAGCACAGCATAAAGTGACGTATACAAATGTATAATTGACTTCAGCATTTGGAATGACAGTGAAACATCCCAAAACAATTAATAATCTAGAGGATACTTGGGCAACAGTCGTGAATAATGGAGAACGAACATTTCCAACTATTGAATTATAAATTTCTGTTAATGCAAGGCATTGAACGCCAATCACAACTTTGTGTGTCAAGTTAAATAAAGTAGGTTGTCCGTAAGCATAATAGAAGTACAATGTATTAGTTAAAACAACAAACCATGCAGTTGCACTTATAGCATTATAATGCAAAATCCAACGAGGCTGTTTCCTTTTTTCTGTATTCACCATTATTAAATATAATTGAAATCGATAGAAAGTATGTGTTTCAGTAATTTCAATATACGTTAAGAGTTGTAAGTATCAAATTAAGACCTTTGGCTGCTCTCGTCCAAAGCTATCAATATAATTTTGTCAGTGTTACCTTACACTTGTAAATCGAAAAAAAATAAAATTAAAAAAAATTAAAAGCGAGAGAGCGAAAAAAAACCTAAACATACATTCAATATATTTAATGTTGGGATGTAAGGTAATAAGTAAGGGTCGATAGTTGGGCTTTCTCCATATTCTATCACAAACTAGACCACTGAAGATTGCATTTTAGTAAACAAGCCACTAGTCACTCAAATTTTTGATTGTTTTTAAGTTATTTGGCCAAGCTTACAATAATATAAAGCCTTGCAGATGTCTTCCAGTACTAGGCGAACGATAAGTCTTTCCATGGAGAAAGATGATGTAAGTAATTCTCAAAAAACAAACTTCTCATCAGTACGTAAAGTAACTAATACCAATCAAAGTGCTGATCTTGGTTCAAAAACGGAAACAGAGGAAGAGAAGAAAAAGAGACTAAGAAGAGAAAAATTGGAAGCCTGGAAAAAGAAGAGAGAATCCGAAAAAAGAAAAGCGGAACCAGAGATAAAGTTATCATCACAACCTCAAACTGATGAAAAAGTTACAGGTACTTTGACGATTACCAAGTTGCTAAAGAAAGGGCAGAAATCATCAAAGCCATTGAGAAAAAAGTTAAAAAAGTCTATAGTTTTTGATGCTAATAACAGTTTTGAGGATGAAAGCAGTAATAAAATAAAAAAAATTGGTTTGATCAGAGCAACAACTGATTCCAGTAATAAATCTGATTCAAGTATGAAGGCAAATAATGAAAAGCAGGATTCTGTAGATTCCTTGGATAGTTTTTTCAAATCTCTAGGTTCGGAAAACAATCCTGATAATGGAGACAAGGATGCCAACATTATCCAAGATAATAATTCACATTTAAGTATAATAGAAGATGACTTCGATGACGATATAACTGAAAATAATAGTTTGATTGATGAGCTTGATAACAGCAACTTCAACAATATTATGAAAGATCTTGAGGCTAAAATAAAGCCGCGACAGAAGAGTGTTGAAAAAATAAATCATTCTGAAATGAATTACCCACCATTCAGAAGAGAATTTTATGTTGAAAGTGATGAAATAAAATCTTTGACATCAGAGGAGGTCGAGATTTTGAGAACTGATATGGATTCAGTCAAGGTTATAGGTAAAGATCCTCCTAATCCTGTTATAGAATGGTCACAACTTGGATTATCAGCATCTTATATGGACATCCTTACTAATGATCTAAAATTTTTAAAGCCGACATCTATTCAAGCACAAAGTATACCTGGTATTCTTCAAGGAAGAGATATTATTGGAATTGCAAAGACCGGCTCAGGAAAAAGTCTAAGTTTTCTTTTGCCGTTGTTCAGGCATATAAACGATCGTAAAAGTTCTCGTAACAGGAGTCCTTTAGCATTGGTTATGGTGCCAACAAGAGAATTAGCTGTGCAGATCACTGAAGTTGCTACATTAATTGACAAAAGTATCAAAACTATTGCTGTTTTTGGTGGAGAAAATATTTCAAAGCAAATTAGCCAAGTAAGCAGTGGCGTTCATCTAATTGTTGCAACCCCCGGTAGGCTAATTGATATTCTATCTTTAAAAAAGGTTCTGTTGACAAGCATATCATTTGTGGTAATCGATGAGGCAGATAGAATGTTTGATATGGGTTTCCAGCCCCAAATCAATATGATTGTCAATAACATTAGACCCGACAGTCAAAAATTATTGTTTAGTGCTACCTTTCCTATTCCTTTAGAAAAGCTAGCAAGAAGAATCTTGAAGTACAATCCATTAGAGGTGAAAATTGGAATGAAAGGTGTCAATAGCGATATTAAACAATTTGTGGAATTGTTTGACAGAGAAGATGAAAAATTTTTCAAATTGTTGGAGAATCTTGGAGATTTTTTTAATAACAACTATAAGTTTGCAAGATATTTGGACCATTCAGTTAGTGCAGATGATAAAATATTGGTATTCACAAATAGACAAGAGAATACTGACGCGTTGCAAAAGCGTTTAACTAACAAAGGCTATAAATGTCAGGCATTACATGGCTCTAAATCTCAGCATGAAAGAGACACAACGATTGAGAATTTTAAGAAGGGCAAGATAAAGATAATGATAGCTACGTCTATCGCTGCTAGGGGTCTTGATGTCTCAGATCTCAAATTTGTTATCAACTATGATCCCCCAAATCATATTGAGGATTACGTTCATAGAGCTGGAAGAACTGGGAGAGCCGGTTCCAAAGGCATTGTTATGACTTATATTCTTAGAGACCAAGAGAAGGTGATTTATGATACTGTGAAAATTTTGACGTTATCCAAAGTTGGAGATATTCCTGAGTTTATGAAGGAAGTATCTAGGAAATTTTTGGCGTCTGTCAAAAGTGGACACAAAAAACGCATAGATTCTGGTTTTGGAGGGAAAGGATTGGAAAAATTAGATGCTAAAAGAGATGAAACAAAGAATCTCGCAAAAAAGCAGTTAGAAAATGGTGATGATGATGGTGTTAATAATGACAGTAAAAACGCAGAGATAGCTCATAAGGTTGATATGATATCCGATTTCAAAGTTGTTGAAGGAAAAGCTCTGAGTGCTCCAGATGCAGGCGCATTCCACTCCAAGATTAATATCAATGATCTTTTACAGACAGTAAGATGGAAAGTTTCTAATAAAGATAGTCTCAAAAAGATTATCGATGAAACTGCATGTTCAATTACTACAAAGGGTAAGTATTATAAGGATCCAAAAACTCAATTGCTAGCAAATGATGATCCCAAATTGTATCTCCTTGTGGAAGGCGATACGTTCTATCAAGTGTCAGCTGCAGTGAATCTAATTAAGCAGTCGATTATAGATGAAATAAAAGCCTATAGTTCACATATTGCTAAACAATAGAACCAAATTACCTTATATATATATAGACATAGATCACCTTTAGTATTAAGTTTTTTTTTTGTGAGGGCTTCGAACACCTTTTTTTTTTTTTTGTGGAAAAAAAATTCTTTGAACAAAAAATTTCTGAAAATTTTAAGAATAACATTTTAATCAATTGAACAAATGAACTTGAACATGAATAAAGTAGATGAACATCAAGTTGATTTTAAAAGCTCTCAAATTATAGTTACTTCACTCCAAGGTCAATATGTTGTGGAATCTTAATCTAAAGACTTTTGCTAAGCCATTTTCAATGATTAATCAGTCAACTAATAATGCCCTTACAAACTTAATATATAAGACTGCAATCCAGAAGAGATTTGTTACATTAAATCAACTTAAAAGAGGTGCTGTCAAACCGGAGAAAAAGAAATTAATTAGATCACCAGATTTGGATACTTGTCCTCAAAGAAAGGGTGTTGTCGTGAGAGTGATGGTATTGAAGCCAAAAAAACCTAACTCTGCTCAAAGAAAAGTAGCAAGAGTCAGACTTACAAATGGTAAATTCATTAATGCGTATATTCCAGGTGAAGGCCATAATGCCCAAGAGCATAGTGTTTGTCTTGTAAGAGGAGGCCGTTGTCAAGATTTACCTGGTGTGAAATATCATATGGTTAGAGGTGCTTTGGATATTGCGGGTGTGGTTAATAGAATTACCTCCAGAAGTAAATACGGTGTCAAGAAGCCTGCGAAGGAATAATCACTGATTACATTCATTTAATTTCAAAGATTGCTTAGTAAGGTTCACTATTACATTTGTACATATAAATCACTTTGAATTTTCGCCATAGTGATGGTAATGGTCACACTTATGAATATACAATCAAAATAGAAAGGTAGGGGGTAGTATAGTTACCTAAATATAGTTATATTTTGAATCATCCCAATGTAAGTTTTAATTTTCATAAAAAAAAATAAGCATAAATCACTTGCACACATTGTTCATTGATGTAAAAGAAGTCCGAGCTTCAATATAAGAAAGACTTGATGAGTTAACTCAAATAATGAGTATGAAAAAAAAATATGCCGGCCCCAGGAATCGAACCTGGGTCTAGACGGCCACAACGTCTCGTACTGACCACTATACTAGGCCGGCTTATAAATTTTTTGTTCTTTAAAGTTATTTATTAATCCTACTTACATTTCTTACCTTTTTTTAATCCCTTGTTGTTGTGAATTTGTTGTTGATGTTAAGCCAGTGTACATCAAAAAATATTTATTCATATGCTATCAAATATAATCCTTCAATATGTTAAGATGAGGCTAAGCTGATGCTAAAATGAGGCTAAGCAAGGCTTAGTTGAGGCTGTACTATAGGAGAAAGATCTATGGTATTATTATGAGCAAGTATTTCACAAGGTAATACTGGCTCAACATGTCTATTTATTCTTTCATGTAATACTAAGTCAACTTTACAATGTATAGCTGGCTCAAAGATAGTGATTCTAATTAAGAGCAAGTATCTCTGTTAAGTCAAGAAGATACTGCGTCTCGACAAGATTAATATTTATCTCTGTTAAGCCAGTATCACCCAGTGAATACTGTCTTATGATAATACAAAATAAAGGATAATGCATTTATATGCATGTCGAAATATCTTCACCTGTGGGAAGGAAAATTATCCTGTGGGAATGAGTAGATCATGTAGGAATATAAGTTCATGTGGGAACATAAGTAAAACAACTATAACTCCCTAATATACCTGGTTCAGAAGAAGATGAACGAGAATACAGAATGGTATATAAGGAAGTCTATCTTTCCGAAGTTCAGAAATTGTGAAGAAAAATGCGGTTTCTCAATAAAGTTGGTAGCTTTATTAGCAGAAGCATCAGTAGTTTGATCATCTTCATC